>VZTR01023957.1:449959-718452 GCA_013400775.1 Chaetops frenatus | reverse complement strand
GTGGCGGTTGTTTGGTGTTTTTTTGTGCTGTGGGTGGTGGGTGGGTGTTAGTGTTTTGCTTTGTTTTTGGTGGGTTTTTTGTTTTTGTTTTTTCGTTTGTTTGTTTATTCCCAGGTTAATTATCATTTAATTCAGCTAAAAACTCCTAGAGCACTTCTAACTGTCTATCTAACTTGTGCTTCCTCTACCTGGGAGAGGGCTGGGAAAAACTTCCTGAAATTTTGAGCTGAAAAATCTTTTGACTTCAATGGTGAATTCATTCTAGCACTAAATTTAAACTCACAATGTATCAGCAAGGACCTACAAAAAGACAGAGCCAAAAGACAGGGCTTCAGCCCTGCGGAAGCCTTACATCCAATTTCTAAACATTCATTTTTTTTATGATGTGAATCACTGCAGAGCACAACAGCTGGTCCCAACTGGCCCCACAGAGTTTTGCACAAGTATTACAAAACACAACACCCCACATCTCCCCTTTCTAAACTCTGCAACAGCCTAAAACCAGCCTCAGGAGAACTGAAGACTTCATCCACTAAAGTCTCTTCTCTATTACAGCTTCTCAGCAATGTCCACTCCCTCAGCTCTGCCTCCAGTGCTGCTGCCAGGAGCTGTGGAGCTCAGACAGACAGACAGACAGACAGACACAGAGCTATCAGATCTGCCTACACCACTCACCAGGGCTCTGCTGCTTTCACAGGCTCCCAACGTTGATTTTGCAAGGCTTATCCTGCAAAAGTATGAATTCAGGAGTGCTTTCCTCCCTTTTCACAGGCTTGAACCACCCCAGAGAGGTCAAAGCAGAGCAACGTGCACACCCCTGCGTGGGATGCTAAACCCGTTCTAGGGATCAGGCAAATGGGAATCTGCTCCTGAAAGTTCAATGAGATGCAATCTGCTGAGGTGCAGGAGCACTTCAGAAGTAGCAAAGCCACTAAATAGAGCATGGATCAATTTGCTATTTTTACTTGGAGTACAAAACAGGAGTAGTAAATTGGCACCACCAGTGCCACAGCATGGTTTCACTTGTCCTACACCAAGGCCTGAGGCAAAAGCTGGAGGATTACCCAAAGACAGACTCACAGAGACCCAGTAGGACCATGGCATTAAGAAAGTCGATTTCAGAGTAACATAATGGGACTGTTTTCCAGAAAAACAACACTCTATGAATATGAAGACTGTCACCTGGTAACAAGGGGGTTTCTGAAACACACTGGCTCAAAGTGCTGAGCACAGCTTTCCTGGCTGACCCAGACACTGCACAAACTCCAGCTGCAAATGACCCAATATTTCATACCATTTTTGATTCAAACATATTCATGGAGATGAATAGTAAATTAATAGTCAGAAACATTTTTTCACTGAGTAAGTGAAACTGCACACTTGTGAGGAATCTCATTTTACTGATTCTCAGGCATAAGATTAGCTCCTCAGGCTGCTGCTGTGCATCTAATCCCACAAGGTTTCATGAATTTCTAAGCCAGAACTCATATGAACCCCAAACAATGGAGGTCCCAGATTCTGGGACAGACCCTTGAGCATCTTGAAGAAAATCAGTTAATCTTTCAGAGATTCAGTTCACCAAGAGTAAAATGAAGACACTATTCTCTTGCCTATTTTTACTATGGATGCTTTGTGTTACTCAAAAAACTATGGTGTCACAAGTTATTTAGATCCTGGTATAGCACCAGTAATATCAGATATAAAATTATTACCAAAATCACAAGAAACCTCTGTAGTCCCCACGTACTCCAGCAGAGTATATAGCTATCTAGGAGTGCAGCAGAGACAGTAATTAAAATAAGAAAATGAAACATGAATTTCAACAGCTAATTTAAATGCAAACTCTTCAAATGTGGTGCACAGAAGCATCCTACAAGGGTCTGGGAGGTTGGCAAAGAGGATTAGTTAATGCAGGCAACGGCACTGCCATGACCAGAGCATCTCATCTGCTGTAGAAATGCAAAGCCATCTGGAGTGACAAGCTGGGGAGAGTAAAGGTCCCCCAGGCCTCTGCCAACTCTCTATAAAGTGCTATGAAAACGATAAAACTGAATATGAATCATTTAAGAGCAAAACTATATTAAGAAATGAGTAAGCATCCACTCATATTTAAACTGAGGGGATGAGACTAACATGGTTAATGATTTAGTACAGGTCAGGTTAGACTGAGGAGTGGGCCTGATTTTTCCACCTTTTAAGTACAGCCTCTGAAGGGCAGAAAAGTACAAACTCGGGCTGCTTCCTAACTGTCCTCAGCTGTTTACTGATGCACAACATGCCAGCCAAGTCAGTAAGATCCAGAAAATAAAGGGTGAGATTTTTCTAAAGCATTTAAAAATACTGGTGTTCAGCAATATTTGGACTTTCTGTAAAAATCAGGCTGTCTCTCATTTGGGATATTAACTGATACTAATGTGACTATTCCAGAATAAATCCATGGAGAAATAAAATTCCTTTTTTGGGGAGGTAGATGCCTTTGTTCATGGGGACATTGAAAGAGAAAATTGGTGCTCTGGAACAGCATGGCCACAACATTGGGGTAACTAGGAAAAGGCTTGTTTCCTGATGTACATTGTAGAGATGAAGCTTAAATTCCTCAGGCACTTAAGGCCATTTCTTACAAATGCCCCAGGATCCATCACAGGAAACATTCAGCCATAAATTGCTGCATTCCATGGCATGCAAACCTCATCTGTGGAAGCAAAGGACACATGGAGTTTTTGGCAGGTCCCATGGACAAGCATTTGATTTCTCTGCACCCAGGTGCCACTGCTACACAACCACCCTCTGCTTTTGCTAAGACTTTGCAGCACAGGACCTTTATCATGTGAAAGTTGCAGGTTCTCTTTCTTAGATGAAGGCATGACAGAAAGGCTATATCCACAAAACAAACTGCAAAGAAAAATTGTCACAGCTGCCAGAGAGGCAACGAGGGCTTCACATTGGGAAACCTCCCAGTACAAGAAGGAATGGACAAAACCAGACCGAGGGCCCCAGCTGGGGCTGCTTCCCAAGGAAAAGGTGTCACTGGGAGGGGGGGGAGCAGGAGGGAAGCATGGTCTATATTAAAAACAAGTAATTTTCAATAATCAGCAGGTCTGCAGCACTGGGAGGAAATCTCAGAATTCTGCAGCACAGGAAAGGCTGACTGCAAGGGGAAAACAAAACCTCAGGGGAGATCCCCCCTTGTGCAGGACTTAACCAAAATTCTGCCAGCCAGTGCCAGGCAGCATCTGCTCCACAAACCCAAAGCACATTTGTGTGGCACAGCACAAATCTGTTCCAGCACCCACCAAGTGCCAGGGGACAGTGCCAGCAGAGCAGGAAGGCAGCTGGGCACAGCAGGAGCCCCGGGCTGGGGCACAGACCTGCAGCCCTGGGCTGTGTGGGAGCTGGGCACTGGGCAGGCTGCAGCAGGGCAGCAGGAGATACAGGCAGAAATTAAATTCCCTCTGCTTTTTCCTCATGCCATGGACCACAGAGATGTGATTTCTCCTCCTGGTAACCTTAACACGACACATGCCACAGAGGAATCCCTGACTGCAGGATTTAACACTGAATTAGGGGGTCTTGTTCTTGGTGCATTTCTAAAATGCATTTGGTTGAAAAGAAACGTGGCAGGAGCTGCTCTGTCCAACACATCCCTCAGCTTCCACACCACGCAGCAGCCTAAGGCTCTGTCTGACACAGAAACCTTCTCTCTGCTCAGTACTTGTGCTGATCAGTCAATGACAGCAAGTTCAAAACAAAGGATTTTTAGTCCTTGAAAACAAGCACCATCTATTTACCAGTGACAATAATGACAATGTCAGTAATTCATTTTCTGGGATTTTTTTTTTTATTTTTTTCACTTTGGCTTGAGATCTGTCAGTATGTTGGGGGATGGTTTTCAGCTTTTTAAGTTCATAAGAACATATTTATGTTTGTACTTCATTACTAAAATGTTCCTTTGGAGTTTTTAGAAGTGCTCCTACAACAGAAATTGAATTATGGTTTTGACATAATCAAAATCAAAGCACTTAATCCCTTGGGCTTTTATAACAAAAAGAAATGTCATCAAAAATTATTTTCCAAATATTGGGGAAAATTATTTTGTAATTGAAAAAGTCTTTCTGACAAAATTATTCTGAGCAGTTCAAAACCTCTTTTTTTTCCCAGTGCTCTCTCTCACATGGAAAAGTTTATAAACAATAACAATGCATAAGCAAATAATCAGAGGACCAGCTCTTTCACAATTGTGATTTTTGAGAGTACTTTTTCAGCTCTCATGCTGGACTTCTAGCACATGTAAATCCATGGCTTTTCCCCTGGCCCAGGAGAAAAAGGAGCTATAGAGACTTTTCTGCCCTGTGAATTCAACTCCTGGAGGAACAGGATAAGCAACCTATCTACATTGATCAGGAGAGCTTTCCTTGTGCACATGGGAGCCTCAGATGATATAATTATGACAATAGACACCCAAAATGCATTCCTAGAATAGAAATATTTCAACAGTTCTTCAAACTCAGGTTTAATCTGGACACAACACAGAAGTCACCACTTTCTCTCCTGTTACAGCCCCAGTTTCAGCCTCCCACAAATCACTGTGACTTAGAGTCGTGAGGAAAGGAAACAGTTTTCTCTCTTTCTGCAACACATATTTTCTTTTTTGCCTTTTTTCAAAGCCACAGGTCAATTCTCATCTCTTGTTTCCTGTGTTGCAGAGCCATTGAGCCCCACTGGCAGCTGGAGCCCAAAGCCACAATGAGGAATCACTGGACATAGAATGCCTCATTTCTTGTGCTTGTAAATGAGAAGGTTTAAAGAGTCAGGTATGAAGCAATGCTGAAGGTGAATGCCAGCTGCCTTATTACTGTTCCCTCTCTTTCTTCAGCATTACTAACAGTAAAAGTAAAAATATAACTAGGTAGGATGTTTCCAGTTACAAAACATTTGAGATAATAACTTAGCCCTAAGGCTCTTTGTCAAATAAACATTGTTAAACTGCCTTTACACATGGGAAAAGTGAGCTGCAGAGAGGAGGATGATTCACCTTCTCTTACTGAGAAATCCCAAATCCTGATCTGGCTTTCTATAACCTTCCTGAGAAACAGAGAAGTGAAAGGGACTATTTTAAGGACACTTTATGTAGACACTAAACTACATGATGAGTGTACAGGGAGGCAGACAGGCTTATCTTTTCAAGAAGCTACTTCTTAACAAATTGACATGTTTTGCTCATTTTGACCTTTCATCTCACAATCACAGAAACTATCACTAAGAAACCAAAGTTACCCAGATCTGGGTGAAAATGCTCTGCATTTGACTCTGCTGTGAGCTTTGCTCCTTTAAAATTCAAGCAAAGTAAAAATTTTACCTAAAGCATTTTTTATTTTCGTTTCAAGGCTGCTACAGAAACACACAGTTACACCATGCTCCAAGTTCAGCTTCACTCCTGACAGGAAAGCTGCTGCAGCAAGAAGCTGACTCATCATGTCCCAAATCTAGGCATGGGGGAGAAATACTACAAATCAGAAAATCAGGTCAGGAGGGATTTCAGACTTCTTCTTTCTCTTCCTACAGGGAATCTAAGAAACCTGCACTGAAAAACACCTTCTCTAGGATTGTATCAACTCAGCAAAACTGCCTGAGACCACAGAACTTTTTTGCTGATTACTCTGTAAAAGCATCACTTCTCCTGAGTTCCCAAAGGTAATCAGTAAACAGAATAGTGATTTTTAAATATATTTTTCTGCTTGGCTGCTGAACCACATGCACTCTCCCTCTGCTTAAATCCTTCCTGGAGACTTGCAGGAGCACAGTTTTAGAGCTCTTCCCCAAGTGACTGCTCAGAGCACTGGGCAGCCTGGTGAAAAATATCCACCTGCTCCTCAGCAATTCCTGGAGAACTCCTTCTCTTCCTCCTTACCAGACAATATTCAGATCTTTAGCTAACATAAGTGAGCACTGGAATCAATTACAGAGTTGTACAAATTTATGAGAGCTGAAGGTGTTGCTCCCACTTTTTCACACATTCATTTAGATGCTGGGATAGCAATTGTCTCCTAGTCCAAATTAGGGCTGATCACCAAGGCAAGCTACAACCTGTCACACAGCACTCTCTTGTCCAAAGTGCTGGGTTGCTCTCTGAAAACACAGAATCCCTTATATATCACTTAAAACACGAAGTATTTTTCACAGTGATGAAACACTGGAAGATAGACATGGTTGACAAAAGTGTTATGCAATGAGATAATAGGCAAACTGCAATTCTGGGCACCTAAATCTCTCAAACACAAACAAGACAACACATTTACACAAAAATTAATAATGTAACAGACATCAGTCAATGAATGAGAATCATGAAATATTTATTTTATGCTGCTGCAAGTGCTAGTGACCAATGAAAATTATAACTTTGAAACATAGGTAACAACAGGACAGTATTGGTCAAATACAAGTCACATTTTAGCATGTGAATGTTTGGCCTCGAGGTCACAGAACAAAAAGTGTACTTTTAATGACCAATTATATGGACAAAACTACTGCTTCTCATTCAATGGCTGTGCTTCTGTTTTCTGAACTGAGGCTGCTACCAGCTTGTAACATTTTGTTTGGGAATAGCCTTGTGATGCCTCAATGCTTTGGAGACAAATCATAAGATGCTAAAAAGTGCTAGTCAGGACTTTGCATTTCACAATAGTCTCTCCTGATGGGAGATTTATCTGTGATTAAAAACCAAAATGCTGGCAGGGTGTGTATTTACATCTGAGCCAGCTTGCTTGGGACACACAACATGGAATTCAGTTTAACACTTCCACAGTAAGAATATAAATCCCTAAAGGAAGATTTTGAAAGATCTGGGCACTTACTGCTCATCAGTGCATCAACAAAAAGCAGTCACCAAAAAACTCCCATGATCTGCCTAGAGTATCCCTTCTGCTGCTTTCAACACCCAGGAGATCTTTCATCAGCTCATGTCAGGTCTCTGCCATGCAGAATATGATGTAAATCATGTAAATCTTGTGAAAGTTAGTTACAGCTATGCCCTACATTTGAGGGGAACCTTAAACCTGCAGTCATATGTGAATTCTGGGAGATTAAAATCCACTTGGCACTTGCATGTTGATGCAAGTCACCTCTGGGAAGCATTTCTGAGTGAAATTCTCGCATCCATCTTCACCTTAGATATATTCCCATAAATCTGAGTGTCAGTAATCTGACTACACCATCGAGATTCAGTCCCTCTGCAAGGAATGATTCATGGAGCACTTTCCTCTTCTCACTGCATTTCCTGAGTGAGAGAGAAGCATGCCTTGCCTATCTCCAAACTGATAGATTGAAGAACCGGTATTTTGAATTTCCACTAATTCAGAGTTGTAAAAAGTGGTTTGAGTGCCCAAAAAAAGGCCCTTCTCACCTCTCCATAAATTCTGTTCACTCAAAGCACTGTATAGAAGCAGAAATTTGAGGTAAATGAAGAAGATAAAGGAAAAGAGGAAGAAAAAAAAAATGAGAAGGCAAAAATCACCAGGAGTGATCCTGATTAGAAAGAGGTAGGAGCAGCAATGTTGGGGCTTTCCTGGGATCATGCTGGCAGGCCTTTTCCAGCCCAAGTGTCCCTGGAGCTCTGGGCTCTTTGGTTCTCTCAACCCTAACCCCAACCACTACCTGTAACTAGCTCTGTAACCTCTACCATTACCAGCTCCTGCCATGATGCTGCTGACTTCCTGCCTTCCCTCCTCATAACCAAGGGTTTTGGGGTAGTTTCACAGAGTAAGGGACAAGTAATACCCAGTTTAAATAGCAATGATGTATTTGACTTTGATGGTAAGGATATCTTTCTAATACAAATTGCATGCAGCCCAGAAGTGGATTATTCACAGAAGTTGCTGGTCCTTTGTCACTGAAGGTTTTCAAGAACAGGTTGTACACTTTGTGCCATGCCCTATTCAGCTCTAGTTGAGTTTGCCCTGGGGCAGACCCAGGCTATGGGACCTCTCAGTGTTCCCTCCTGCCCTGTTATTTTCTCCTGAAAATGAAACTCAACTATAACCTTGAAATAAAGCATTTCAGCTGTAAACCACAAGTTTAGCATAAATTCTTTCACACAGATGTTCTTTCCAGAACACCTAGGTTGCATCTAATCTCTTCCCAGAAGTCCACTGAGGGCTCCCCAGGCAATGGGAAGACTCAAAACTGTACCAGTTTATCATTAAATTAAAAAAACAAAGAAGGAAAGGTGAATGTTGGCAAAATCTTCCTTCATGGTTTCCATTCCTATGAATTCCCCAGAGACTCACTCAGCTTTTCTAATTAAATAATTCTGTTCCTGCTGTACCTTGGAGTAATTACATGTGACCTTTTCTACACCAGTGCTTTTTATGCTATGCAGAAGTTTGGAAGAACCATTCCCTTTATCAGAAACTTGGAAGAAGAATTCAATCTCAATGACAGCTTCCAGCCTAGGAAAGATAATTATGCCATTAAAAGGCATCCTAGGCTACTTATTTACAGCATTTCAAGGGTACCATGTTAACTGAGGAAGTTTGCTCTTCTGTACTTTGTACTAAAGCAGCAGGTCTGAGTTGCTGCACAGCTTCACCCAGCCCTGCTGTGGCCTTGTCAGAGTTAAAGAATGCCACCCTCAGAACAGCTGAATACACCCTCTTTTGTACAGATCTCTGTAATATGTACACCAATTTGTTAGTCACTGCACATGAGTTTATTTCCCAAAAGAAGTTTGTCATGAACTGCACTCAGCCAAGGAAATTCACACTGGAAAATGAATATCTGAATACTTAAATCCAGCAGCTCTCTGGAAATCCTGTATTCTTCTGTGGCATTTGAATATGAATCATTTCAGTGTTGTATCAAGTACTTAATGTTCTTTTAATGCTGAGTTTCTCATCTGAATTTCACTGGGACTTATTAAACATAGGATTTTTCTTTTCCTATCATGATTACAGTAACTATGTATAATTATATGCATAGGGTAAATATGCTAATTGTATAATTGCAACAGTCAAGTAACTCCTGACAAAAAGAGAATGCTCTTAGGGCAGGAAGGACACGTACTGATAGGTATAACACAACTAGAACCACTCCCCTTAGTTCCCATTATTAATATTTAGAGATAAATATAACTTACATGGCATCCAGGTGACCATTCCATTCAAAGGTTGGACAGTAATCCCTGCTGCCATAAGAATGGATGTTAAAAGGTTAAAGGACATTAAAAGGTACCTGTAACAACTGTAAAATATTTTTTTCTAGGGGTATCATATCTATGCTGGAAGCAGGACAACTCAAAGGTTAAACTGGGTCTACTTACTAAATTCCTCAAATCTGCAGAAGACTGACTGAAAATGCAGAATATTATCAATAATTACTTTGCTTTGTGGGGAGATCCATTTGGAAAAGCAAAATAAAGATTGTACTTAAGTACTCAGAGGGGGAGAATGGGACAGAAAATTCTCCACATTATGCTGCTTTATTTTTTTGAAGAAAAAATTTAAGAAAAAGAGCGAGTTTTCATTTCATTGATTACTTTATTACAATGTTAATTACTTCACATCTTTTCTTTTTCTTACTGCCTCTGCACTTAGATTGACATCTGTCATCATGCATTTGAACATCAGCCAACAGATTGGGATGTTGTAGCTACTTGGGTGTCCCAGTGCTGTCACAAGTTTCATTCATACAGCATTAAAAACAAAAGCTGGGATTTGTTTTATAAAGGTAGGTATGGCCTTCAGGGAGGCTGGGTGGGTGGCAAGAGAAGAGAGGGAAAGGGGACTTTAGTTTGTGTCTAAAGAATGAGAGAATTCAGCTGGGATAAGTCTCCTACAAACCTAAAAACATCCCAAGGCATTGGAAAAGAGTGAATGGAAATGATGCTGTCAACAACTGTGGTACTACTGGGAACTCTCAGAACACTATTCAAAAACTAAAAACATTCAGGTTGCAACACAGTATTAAATAATGCTGATGCCCGTGGAAACATTTATTTATGAGGCAGAGGGAGACAGCCTGGGAGAAAATGCAGCTCAGCATCCTGATCTGCTGTTAGCACTGTGGAGTTGGGTCAATCCTGACACAAGCCAAGATCACAGGGCTTGACCTGGGTGGGAATCCTGTCAGTGGTCCTTAAGACAGGAGGTTCCCCCAGGCCTGTTTTGCATGAGGAACAGGTGACACCAGGCTCACCTCACCCTTCTGTGCCTGTGATCAGTAGCAGACTCTGGCACATGGGGCTTCTTCACACAGATGACATGCACAGGTTCAGTCAGAGATGCAAAAACCTTAGCAGCTCACTAAGGAGGGCCAGAATTTTGCTCAAAGGAAGGTCAGGAAGAGGTGTGTGAGGTGTTGACTTGGCACAACAAAGGTCCACCAAAGCACAGCATCTGGTGAAGAATGTAACACCACCCTAGGAGCCTGGCTATGGATGACTTTTCATCTTGAGGCTCTCAGCTTTGAACATCTTTGCTTGAACAGTGAAATAACAAGTTCTCAGGATCTCTGTGAATCAGACCTAAGCTGTCCTGAGCTGGCTGTATCCCCCCAGAGCCTTTCAGAGCATTGGCTCCCACTGTCACCCATTTGTAGGTACAGACCCCCTCATTAGTCTAGGTGCACTAAAACCCTGCATCACAAAAAACCTGAATCCATTCTTAAATTACCACTTAAAATGGGTCACACAGAAATGAACTTTTATGCTCTTCCAATTTCCCAGAGACCCAAAGTGCCACACATAAAAAATAAGACCTCCTAGTCCCTGGGATCCAAGCCAAATTCTCTTCTTGAAAACACATACTATGTATTAAACCACAGATTCTCCAGCGTGACTGGCCTATCTTCATAACACTTGGCTTACAAAGGCCCCTACAGACAGCAGAGAGTGAAATTGCCTGATGACCTCTTCTGCTGACAGCCCTTGTTGCTCATCTCAAATGCTTTTGATAGAACACAGCACATTCTTTTAAATATTTTATCCACTCAGTGATCATGGGTGAAGGAAAGGGCTAACAAGAAATGACAAGTGAAATAACTACATTTCCGGACCTGACAACACTCTTTATTTTTAATTTTACCAGGGTTGGGGATAGACATTAAAGTACAACTTTGACAAGAGATTAAATAAGTGAGTTTAGGAGTTAAATTACATTATACCCAACCTGATCTGCAAGTTCATTTGGAAACAGAAGGAAGTAAAGGAAAACAGGCCAAGAAATCTTGTGTTTCCTTGCATTGCCCCTAATGCTCGTTTTCTCAGTGTGAACGCTTTCTTGTAAAAATGCACTCATTTCTCCATAGTGAAACCTGATCCAACCATAAGGAATAAAACTATAATGAGGATAGGACAAGGTGTCTAACTAGATTAAATAAAATAAAGTGAAATTTCCCAGTATTTCTAAAAACAGTTTTGTACTCAGTGTCTGAAACACATAAATGCAGCTGTTTGGGAACAGTCTAATGGATGTTCTTATAGAAAATAATTGTAAAATATTAATAGCATACTCTACTTACATTAATACTGTATTTCAACTGCAATATTTCTCCCCTCTATTATTTCTTTAGTCCATTGTCCTAGGCAGACTAAAATACCTGGATAACAAACAAAAGGGGAGGCAGTGGGGAGGAGTGAGAAAGATTAAGAGAGGTGGAAAGGAAGAAAGACTTTTCTCCCAGGAAAAATTTGTGAGACATCTTTCGAGTTCCCATGGCTAAAAAGCAATTTTCTCATCAAAATGTGTCTGTATTAATTAAGCGTTTTTAATTTCTGCTTGTGCAAGTCCAGCATCACAAGACAGATATCAGATGACACTGAGCACCCTCTCACAGGTCCCTCTCAGGGAGCCTGACCAAAGCTGGAGAGTGACAAATGTTTATTATATTTTAGGCTAAGTTTGGGTAGTTTGGAAACCTGATTTCACTGGGCTTCAGAAGAAATACGTTAAGAAAAATTAATGAAGGAATGAAGATTTCTTACATTGCCAGTGGGCCTGGGCTGTTTGGGGAACTACAGAGGAGCAGGTGAAGTATCACTTCCAAGTGCCCAGATTCTTTCCCCTTGTCACCAACTCTTTCATAAAGGCACAGAGACCCTTGTGCTTTGCACACGTTCCATATCTGAGATTCTTCTGCTAAAATGTGTTCCTTGAAAGCAGTTGTCTGTCAGAGGCCACAGCAGTGCTCAGTAAGGATGTCAGTCTGACACAGAGTTACACCCTGTGGGAAGCAGCTCTGCCACAAACAGCCCCCTGGCACACGACAGCCAGAGCCTGCTGAGCCACAGCAGTTCAACAGCAACAAAAAAAATACTGGAAAAGAAAAAGGAACAGACAAAAAAAAAGATTTCTGTGCTATGTGAAGTCGGCCCATTAATGCAACCAGGAGAATGCTTGAGCAGCTCCAGGCAGTGAGTGCCTGCTCCAGGTGCACTCGCTGTGACCTGGCCCGTGCCTGCCTCCAGTCCCAGCAATGCAGCCCCTTCTCCCCACCTCTGTCCCCAACAAAGCCACGAGATTATGATTACAAATTGATACTATAAAAAGAAAATGTGATATGATCACAAATTAAGGCGATGCTTCCTCAGTGGTCATGCTGAGAACAAACTTCTGCTACCTCCAGTGAAGCCTGAAAGCTACCTAACGACCTGACAAAGCAAATCATTAGCAGCATTTCACCCAGGTCTTAAAATATTTTCATTGCAAATGACTCTCCCATTAGATGAATGCCCCTTGCAGAAAGTAATTACCCTTTCTTTGAACTTGCATTTCAGAAATTTGAAACAACGAAAAAAAATGACAGAGAGGAATAAGCACATACTTTTTCTGACTTCTCCCCCTTCCCTCTGCTGGTGCCACATCAATAACGGAGTGAGGGGCGGGTGAACAGCCTGAATTTTCAGCATGGGAGTTCAAGGAGACTGCAAAGATGCCATGACCAAGAGGTGGCTCTCAGCTGCCATTCCTTGGCGAGAGCTGCTGTGCCACATGCGAGCTGCCAGGACAGTGCCAGGGGGCTGCCAGGGCACCTGGGGCCTTGCAGAAGCTCTGAGGGCTGGTGCCAGCAAGCTCAGCTCAGCCCTGTCAGTGCCCAGCAGGCCACAGCATCCTCACAGCTCATCTCCCACCTGCACCCTTGCTGAAGGCTGCATTTTCTAAAAGGTTTCCTTGCTGCCTGTCCCAGCTAAACCGAGTGTGAAAGCTGACAGGAGACGAAGCCACAGGATCTGGGCTGACATTTACAAGTTCTTCAGCTCTCAGGAACAAACATCGACTTGTAACTCTGCATCAGCAAATTATTCATTTATTTTTTTCTGTGTGAGCATCTGCTGAGAGATACTGGCTAAACTTACAGTGGGTACTCTTTCTGTATGTACGTACATGTAAATATATATATGCATTAGCACATGGAGACATTTAAAATTGAAAGGAAGAAAATGGAACTGTAAATTAATAACTCTACCTTAATTCTTTTTTTAAATTAATTTTTGATCACTCACATTGGGTTTGACTCAAAATAACAAGCCCATCTGTCTGAAGAAGATATATCCAGATGCTTATATCAGGACAATACAAGACTGTGCTATTAGAAAAAAANACCCAATTTCTTTATAAAAGCAAAAAAAAAACGTGGTTATTAAAAAAAAAAAAAAAAAAAAAAAAAAAAAAAAGAAAAAGAAAAAGACTATCCTCTACACTAAGAAGTCAATATAACTCTTCTGTGAAAGAAATAAAATGTGTATCTGCCTCTGTATAGGATTTTTCCAGGCTTGGGAGAAAGCTATTACAGAAGATGAATCAAAAACAAAGCAACATTTATTGGGGCTTTCTTTAAGGGAAGAGAAGAGAGAATAAAATTTGCTCTATCATAAAATATTTACATGGGTTTTTCTGTAAATCACAGTAGAGAGAAAATAATAGGACAGAAAAGGAAGACAATGTTCAAAAAAGACTCTGAAAGTGATTTTCTTCAGTGAAGTTAGAAAGAGAGTGAAAAAAATAAAAACCAAAAAGAGAAAGTGAGACTGCATGCACCATTTGAGTGTGGTTTGTCCCACGCATGTTAAGGAGCACTCCCTGCACACCCAGCCCTGCCAGCAGGAATTGCAGCTGACATCAGGCATCTCCAGAGGTCCAGCACAGCCTCCAACACAGCTTTTCCCAGAGCCCTGAACCCACCCTGGCCCCGTGGTGACACAGCCCTGGGCTGGGTCTCACCTTGTGCAGAGGAGCTGGGGGCAAGCACAGCCCTGGGCACACACGGGCACAGCCCAGTCCTGGGGCTCCCTGAGGACAAACCCCTCACCTCCAGCACAGCCAGCACTCAGTCGAGAGCTAAACCCCTGCTGCATCAGCAGCAGCCTCCTCCTGCTGCTGCCACACAGCCCAACCTGTCCTGCATCATCCTCACACAGCCACCCTTGCATGGTGACCAAACACCCAGCACAGCCAACTCCCTCTGCCCTCAGGAGCTGTGTGACCTGTCCTGAGCTGGGGACAAGGGCTCCAGCTGAGCCCCAGAGCTCCCATGGTGGGGACAAGAGCTCCAGCTGAGCCCCAGAGCTCCCATGGGGGGGACAAGGGCTCCAGCTCAGCCCCAGAGCTCCCATGGTGGGGACAAGGGCTCCAGCTGAGCCCCAGGGGAGCCAAGGCAGGTCAGGGCAGTGCTGGGCAGGTGGAAACATCAGCTCAGAGTCCCCAGGGTGTCCCCACCCTGCACCTCAGGGCACAGCTGGAGGAAAGCTTGGTGCCACCACCCGTATCTTACAAGCCTCTCATTTATACCACTGCAATCACAAACAGTTTGTGGTTTTTCTGTTGGGTTGATTGATTTCCATGCATTTAAAGCTAAGCAGAGGTATAAGTGTGTGCAGGATCACCACAGTAATTCAGAACTAAACCCCTTTGGAGTTCAAACAGCTTCAGCTTTCACTATGAGCATTTCTACTATCTCTACTAATTGCACCCACTGGAATTTTCTGGAAGTACAGCTTTAATTTCAAGGGGAGAAAAAAAATGTATTACGCAGACTTTTTAGACATTTGAATTTTTAAAAAAAAAAATCAAACAGAAAAACATGCACATAGTTTTACTTAGAAAAGACAACATTTTCTACTTAGCCACTTCTAGCAGATTTTTGTCCACTCCAACTACAAAATCTGCTCAGAGCTGCTAATTTCAGGAAAGAAAAAAATAGAGATGCCATATACCTGATGTAATTCAGATATTGCACTGCAAAAAGTGTCCTTAGAGGGCAGATTTGGGCAAAGAACATCCTGCAGAGATTTGATGAGAAGCTTTTATACTTAAGCAATAGCTTTTGTATTGTATACAAGGGGGAGGAAATAGCTATTCAGATAGAAAAACAGTGATCTGTTATTCCAGAGAATGAAACATCTGACTGTAACGAAGATGATCTGCAGCCCAAAAAGCACAGTGGATCACTGACATCTCCCCTCTGCCAGGTAACATGCACAGAACACTTCCAGCTCACCACCAATTACAGTCTGCAGTCTGTGATGGATATTTACCCTTTCTTGTCACTTGAGTCTGTTTTCCAGCACTGGCCTAAGATGACAGGACTTTGTAGGGGACAGTTGAAAATGGAGATAATGACCAACATAAGGACTAGAACATTTTTCGTAGTGCCTGAGTATTTTCCAAGACTTGCAGTTAATTAGAGCTGGAGTGTGTCTCTGGAAATATGCATGTGTTCTCTCCTCTCTATTATCTGTCACATCACATTTTTGCTCAACATAATGCAGCAAAGCTTGGGAGTGATTTGTGGAATATATTAACATAGTTTAACACAGTGTGCATAAAATTTACATGCCAGTGCTGTAAGAGAAGGTGATAGGTCAGAATAAAATGGATGATTTAAAAAGAAGTTGATTAATTTCTGTGGCACTATTTCAAAAAGATCTGTTGGAACAGAAGACTCGACTCACTCCTTGCAAATATCTTAATTACACAAAGCAAAAGGAACAATGCTGCGGCTGTGTTCCTCCCTGCTCAGCCATGCATTACTCCCACAAACTTAGGGAGCAGTCAGTGATTTCTGTCATGTGGGGCTGCATCTCAGCTCTCATCCTACACACCCTTGCTGGGTCCTCCAACTCAGCTGTCTGATCTTGGAGCTCTCACCTTCCTTTGTTCCAGTCACCCAAAATCAAAGCTCAGCATGTTCTGAGGTGTTTTTCTCTTGCAGGATGGGATTATGTGTTGGAATAATCTTTTTTTTCTTGGACCGGCCCCCACAGCGGCTTTCACTTGAGCGTGTCAAGGCTGAACAACATCCAGATATCTGCACAGGATGAGGCACTTTCTGACACTCTCAGTCTCACTGAGGCTGAGGAGATTTTTTTTCAGCCATTGCTTCCAGTGGGGCCAAAATTATCCTCCAGTTTCATCAGCTGCCTGGGGAGGGGACAGCACTGCCACAGCCCCAAGGCCTTGCTGGGATCTCCTGGCTTTGCTGCAATAAGAACAGTAATCCATAAAGGTGAACATCAGTTTGTCCTGAATCTCAGTCCCTCTCAGCTGCCTGCTCATAACTCTGAATAAAACACCAGCCAGTCACCCCCTCAGCTTCCATCAGGGCCTTGCTGCCACTCTCCCAGTGGGTTGCATCTTTCTGGTGGAACCAATTGACCTCTGACCCGTTCATTGCTTTATTGCCCCCAATTCATCACAGTTTATTCATCAACATCTGGTGGTCGGAAAATTGTATTTTACGTTATTATCTCTCAAATGGATAGCTAATGCTGCTTAATGGGGCAGTTATATGTTATTATAGATTCATTTTTTCTCATTTTGCTAATGAATGGAGAATCTTCATCAAATAAATATTTGCCAGTTGGCTTAATATCAAAGCTGCTAATTAAAAACAGAAAAATGTTCTATATATGGAGAGCTGAATGGTGGTAGCTTGTGAGTTTAAAGAAGTATCATTTCAGCCACACTGTACTTGCACAGAGGCCAAATTGGCAATCAAGTGATCAGTGTGAGGAAGGTTGAGCTGTATTTACATATTGTCTCAGTAAAATGTTACTGATTTATTTCTCTGGTGCCAGACACAATACAAGCATAGCTTAAATTGGCTTCTTTCCTGGCTTTTACAAAAGAAATGGGGAAAAAAAGAATAAAGAAAAATATGGAAATAAACAAATCTTGGACACAGTCCTAAAAAATCTGATTCCCTTCGCCAACTCACATAAGTGCATTTTACAATGGGGATGGGCAGAGATGGTGTGACCTGGCATGCAGAATTCATGAAACATCTCTGCATAAACATGTGAATTTGGAGTAAACACAGTTCAAGCTGACAAAGTGCAGCACTGAAGGGAGAGCAGGCTGCATTTCAGTGTCTGTGCCTGAGGCTCAGCTCCTGCCCCACATCTGGGACTACTCAAGTCAAGGCTCTTACATGAGCTCCCAGCCCCAAAGGACAGAGAGTTTAGAGTGAAGAAGTTATTGTTTTACTACACACAAAAACATGCACACATCTATTGCTGTGGGATTCCTTTCTCCACTAATACCTCGTGGTGACAGCTGGTAGGAGTCAATGCACAGAAACACTGCCATTCCTCTTACTGTAAAAGTCTTTTCTTCTCAGGTCAAGATCCTACACAGGGCTTAAAAAATATCTTTACAAACAAAACTGCTGACCTCCCCCTGCAGACATACAAGTGCATTTTGTTTGCAGGGCTGGAATTTGCCAGCAATCCTATATTCCAGGAATTTACAAACAACTGAGTGTTACCCTTGAATCAAACACGACTATTCACAATCCTGATTCACAGAGGAATTCAAGTGGGGTTTGCCAAAGTGCTGATGTGAATGTAAGTAAAATTTAACCTGCATTTCTCGCATACTCCTTCTACAAAAAGGTGCACAGAGAATGCTGAGAACATTTTTTTACCCTCTCATGTGATGTCTAACAAGAAGCTGTGGCTTCAGTTTAAGACTTCAGCATTTAGCATAGCTCAGCCATGCCATGTTCTCAGCACAATCCACAACATCTTTAGGCAAAGTAGTAAAGGCATAACAAACACAAATTATTGTAATAGTGCTATCAAAATGTGAAAATCTCTATTTTTCCAAAACCAAATAGAACATACTTTAATCTAAAGCTACTGAAGCACACAGAAGCTGTGCCAGCTCTAACATATCCATTGGCTTCATGGACCATTAAATAGCACAAATGGCACTATGAATTATTTCTGGAAATGTCAATACATTTCTAATACCCTGGGCACAATTCTCCTAATCTTTGGGTTCACACTCCCTGAGCCCAGGTCCCAGCTCAGCTCCTCAACACCCTTTTTCCATTTCACTTAGTGGATGCAAATCACTGGAGCAGTCACAGCCCACACAGCCCCAAAATTGCAATTTTTCTGCTACACATTCAAAAAACTACCAAGGGTGCTGAAAGCATGGGGTGAGCACTCCTTAGAAATGTATATAGTGAAAAGTAAACACCAAAGCCCAGGAAGTCATTATAAAAGTGTTTGGGTTTATTTATTTTGAGAGCTCTAATGCATTCTTGAGTGAAGAAAATAAACCAAAGAAAATAGAGAAAGAAAAGGGGGGAAAAAAGCTGTGTCAGGCAGATTTACATGGGTTTGCTCTGCCACTCATTTCTAGATCCATTGGCACACAAATGATAGAAGTGCAGAATTAATGCTCCACTAATACAGTTTATATGAACATAATGTAGAAGACTCATGAATTCATCACTTCTAAGTAAAAATAAAACCCCTAAGATGTATGCCAGGTGTAACATTACACTTAAAGGGCACCTTCTCTTGAATTTTGTGATGGTTCAGAAACACCTGCAATTTTTTACTGAGTCTGGAATTTGTAATGAATTCTCACATGAGGCTTTTGTTGCAAACTTACCAAAAAACAGCTGTCAAACTGTAAAGTGAATCTCTACGCTGCCTCTTTTCCAGTGTGAAATAACTTGGGTTTTGCTAGAGAAGTGCCTAACTTGGTCCAAAAAAAAAGCCCCACCAAAACAAAAAACCAGATCAGCAACATGTACTGAAACACACAACCCCTTAGCCAGGAAAGATCTTTTCTTTATGGATATATAAAATAGATGCTCTTGCAACAAGCTTGAAGCTTATTTATTGTTCCCAAGTGGCTCCTGAAAACTCCTTAAATGTTGTTTGATGGAGTAGTGATTCTTTTCTGCCTTACTGGTGTAAACTGAATATATCTAACAGCAGAATATATTGGCAATAAAAAAGGTTCCTTTTTTTTTTTTTTTTTTTTTTTTTTTTTTTTTTTTTTNTTTTTTTTTTTTTTTTGAGATCTATCAAAATAAAATATACTTGGGAGGCTTTGAAGTTAAATTTTAAAAAATCCTTCGGATATTTCCTTTCATTTCTAAGAGCACAATTTAAATTCAATCTGAGGGCCTGCATGAGACACCTCAGGTGCTCTCTGTTCCAAATTCACTCAATTAATGTTGCCTTAAAAGATTTGCTGAAGAATTGGGCAGATGTAATTAGAGGAGAGGTAGCTCATACTATACATAGATCATCAAAGGATAAATATGCACAGAGGAGATAAAGAATCTCAATACAATGGTAATAATCTCCACAGATTAAAAAAAATTAAATTACAATCATAATTAGGAGAAAGTAATGAAAGCTTGCATGATTTCATGACCCTGGGTCCCTGGTACTTTATCAGCAGAGAGCACGATGCAGGGCACGATGGAAATATTGCTGGGGCTGGAGGGAAACAGTCCAGGTGCAGAAAAACCCTGCAGAAATATTATCCCATTGTTTATGGGCTGGGCCCTCCAAAACAGGGACATGAAACCAGGGCACTCCCTGATGGATGAGGTGGGTGAATAAGGAGGAATTGCCCATTGCCCATTGTCCATCTGGAGTCCCCTCCCACCAATGGCAGAAGATTCTCCAGAGTACACAGGGTACTCCCCAAACCCTGACCTCCTGTGTGGCTGAAATCCTGCAAGAAGGTTCTGCACTGGGCTCGGGTCTGAGTTTTGACCCCTGAAATTCTAACAGCTAGAGGTGACTCAGCTAAAACACAGCTCTTTAAGCAAGTGCCAGCTACCCCTGTCACAACTGCAACCACTGCTTTTGGAGCTGCAAATGCATCTGTAAGCACGAGAATAACTCAGGGCCAATAAGAGTTCTTTTGTATTGAAATGCAAATTTTTTAAGGTCCTCTTTTTGTTTAAATCAGCCAAAATTCACATTTTTTCCATTAAACATGAAACAGAGCTTAATGCAGTTGGAAACAGGCCATCATTTCCCCTCTGAGGTTGGCAATTTATGTTAAACATGTGGTTAGAAAAACAGAAGCCTATAAGACCACAACCAGTCATAGAATAAACATCTTTCTAACAAAAAGATGAAAACAGCACTTTGATGGGACACAAATGGCCTCATTACTGCATGGGCATACCTCCATATTTTATGATTTTTTCCCCTCCCATATGAAGAGTTAAGAGGTAAAGAAAATAAATAAGTTTCACTATAGCAGTGTCACAATACTGAAATAATTCAAGTGGGTTAAAAGTCAAAGTGAACTGCAGGCAAAGTGGGGTGCAGGCTGCTCAACATTACAGCTCTTCCTACACAGAACACCACAATTCCTTGTTCTCCCATGTGCTTCATTTGGGGCATTGTGAATTTAATACACAACCAGGTTTCTAAAGGCACGTTCATGCCTGCTGTCCTTTCCAAGAGGGCCTGAGACAGTAGGTGTGAGGCATTGGTCTCATCTTACTGCACAAACTCCTCCTGCATTACATATCAAAAGACAAATACATCCAAAAGGTGATTGTCCCTTCTGCCTTCAGACAGAAAGGTTATTCGGGGTTTTTTTTCCTGGAAGAGCGTTTCTTACAGCAAACATTTCTGCCAAACAACCTGACATGTCAGACAGCTACAGGCAAATCCCAGCCCAGCTGCACAAAAGCACCACGTGCCTCAGAACAGCAATGCAGTGACAAATACCTCAAACATCACAAGGCTGTGGAAGGAGATCGTAGGGCAGAGATTTGTGATAGAAGGGAGACATTTGCAGTGGTAAATGCTAAATGTCACATCTGCTGCTTGTCACAAAGGGGTTTGCTCAGCCTTGGTACCATTAGAAAGGTCTGCAGTCAGGTTACCAGCACACAGGCCAGCAAGCTGGAAAAGGACTGGCATGTCCCAGTGGCACAGCCACAGCAAGCCCCTCTATCTGGAGGTGTGCCAGAAGCAGCAGCAGACCCCCTCTGCCCAAACACAGATGTCCCTCGGCCTCTTTCCCTGGGGGATTTGAGCTCTTATGAGGAATTACAACTCTGACCTTTCTGTCAGACAAGGTCTGTTCCCGCTAAGAGAGCCCAGGCAGATTCATACCCTGACATCACCTCCAGATGCAGAGCAGTTAGCAATTGTTCCATACAGGTTTTGCACTGATCCAAGAACTCCAAGAGAAATGTTTTGCTCGTTTGTTTTCACATCACTGACCTTTGCAGTGACAACTCAGCAAGCCACAGAGCTGCCCGTCCATGCAGTCCTGGCTGGAAAAAGGTTGGCTGGTGTTTCACTACAAGAGAGCATCACACTTGAGTGGAAGGGTGCTTTCCTCTCTCCACTTGAGCTCAGGTTTGGGGAGGGTGTCTCTAATTGAGATGTGGCAGAACAGAAGCCAGCGAGGCTGAAAGCCACCCTATTCCCACTGCAGCATGACTCCCTCCCACTGCAGCCTTCCAAATTTCTTCAGGATTTAGTTCCATGCCTAATTAGAGATGTAAAATGGTAAAAACTAAAGAAAGAGATCCAAGAGTACTCAGCATTGTATTCACTCCAAGGACTCTTTGCAGGCTGGCAGCCAGGGTCACCCCACCCCAGACAATTTTTGTCCCTTCTTCCCAACCTTGAATCTTTAATTCCTCCATCTAAGACAGGGAGTTAGGGAGTTGCTGTCCATCCCCTGCAGCTCAGGGAGATGGCTACTCTGTAGGAAAAGAAAGGCATCCTCAAATGGAAGGAACTGAGCTCAGACATCAGCTCTAAGGGCCACTGTCCCTGCTGATTTGCCTCCAGGGAAAGTAGGGCCAGGTTAACACGGAGAGGAAATAACTCTCAGCAGCTGATATCCAAAAGCAGGCAAGTTTGCAAACACATAACAGAGTCCAGCTAAGGCACTTGCTCTAATACAAGATGATACCAACACCAACAAAACCAAATTTTTCTCCATCTCTTAGCCCATCACTGTCCCCAAAGACCTATTATTGCTGCTACATCACAAGAAAAGCAGGGATCTGGGTTGGATCATTCTGGGAGAAAACAACTCCCTTTTCTTCCTCCAGTAGCTCTGAGCAGCACAGGAAAGAAGGAGCCTTCAGGAGGAGGAAATCAGGCAGGTCCAAAGCAGGAAACAGCTCAGACCTGGGCTAAGGAGGCACAAAATTGCAGCTTCACTTCAGAGCATGACCTGGGTTTGGATTACAAAGGTACTTAGGTATCCAAAAGTACAACTTGGCTGCCTAATTTGATTTTCAAAAGAAAATTAAATGGATTAAGGGTTAGATTTTTTAAGGGATTTAATTTCCTACAGGGACAGAGGAGTACCCAGTGGGAGAGTATTACAACTCAATTAGGATTATAACAAAGAGCTTATGTTTGTTTTCCCTATTCACACAATTTATAAGGGGTTGAAGGAATTCTGTACAAATAATCAAATTATAGCAAACCTAAAAACACTTGGTTCCTTGTGATAGAGATCAGCTGTATGAGGATTCAAGCCAAACAAAATTTCATAATGTGATCAGGCCCAAAAAAAGAAGAAGAAAAAAAAAAAAAACTAAACAAAACAAAAACAAAAACAACAACAACAAAAAAAAAAAAAAAAAAAAACACCTCAACACAACACCCCAATATATTCAGGAAGTTCTGTATTCAGGAAGTTCTGCTGTAATAATTACCATAACTACTGGGTTTTTTTCTATAAACTACTGCTGTTATTTCACTCAAAGAATTTACCCTCAAAATCTAAAAATAACCAAAATACTGATTTTTTTTTCCTTTCTTCTTTTAAATATCTCAAAGGAACCTCAGCTCTTGGTCCTTTTTTTACTCTCCCTAGTGGAGAATATCTTACTGCATTCTTCCACAGTGAAGACAACCTCTCTTGGTTCTCCAGTCCTTGTTACACTCTGAAACAAAAAACTGTACTGAAATTCACTGTCCCAAGTATTACCTCATCTGATTTTGGAAGGAAGTATAACAAGCATAATCCTGCCATTTTTCCTGAAATCATAAATTCTCCATGTTCATGAACAATTGCCAGAAATAAATTCTCCATACAACACTATTTTCTTCTTTGGCTGTTCATACATCTCCTACAGAAAACATCCACCTATATAAAAAGGTAACATTTCCTAAAGTAGATTCCAGTGCCAAAAGCTTTAATAACAGAGACTGAGACAACCTTCTGCAGATGTAGGAAAGTAAAACTCAGAATCAGGTATTAGGATCTCTCACAGCTTCCTGCTACTTCTGTCTAAAGCAAAACAATTCCAGGGTAACCCTTTATTTCCCAATGAAATACATTTGGGAGTTAGAGGGCTGACAGAGGCCTGAGCCAGGACTTTGTCCAGTGGCTATTTAAAAACTTCAGTCTGGTTAAAGACTTTTATTATACTGATTTTGCTCATATTCTCCTTAAAAGCTGAAAAGTAAGAATTCCATTTTCACTGTGTAACGGTGCAAAATTCCTCCCTTGAGGTAGGTGTGTTATCTCATTGAATTTAAAAACAATAAATTGAAAGTAAAACATAAAAGACAGGAGGAAAGCTGTAAGGAATGAGTGGAAAGGCACTGAAGCTGTAGGACAAATCATCTTGGCATATAGTCCCAGTGGTGATGAGAAACTGTTCTCTGTGTTTTATTTATTTTTTTACATGGCAGAACAAGAAATGTACTTGAGGCAACATTGTAGAATATTGTTAAATTAGTGGGCTTATTTTATTAATACCCATGAGAAAGCAGGGATGAGAGAGAATTATTCTCCTGCAGAGCCAGTGTCAGAACACACATACACATGGCCCAGCCCTCAGTCTGTTACTTGTACTCTGTGCATGTGAGTAAACACCCCATGGTTAAACACAATATCCTAAGGAAGTATTTCTATACTGGGAATTACGTACATGGCTCTTTCTTCCTCTAATGGATAAACCTAGTGACCTTTATCTACAGTGCATCAAATCCAACAGACTATTCTCCATATTTTGGCCTTGGAGTGAAGCATTTAGCTGTGTGCCTTCTACCTTGTACCCTTATGAATTAGGTAAATAACTTGGAGTCAATTAAACATGCAAAACACACTTTACCAAGGCATAATCTTTAACAGAAATTGAACTTCGATGTCATTCATCCCCCAGGCATTATTTGTAGCCAGCAGAAGAAACCTAATGTCCACAATTCTCTTGATAAGAGTGAAAATTAGAAAGATAGAGGTTTGCTTAAGCAGATTCAAGTATCCCTGGAAACAGGTAACTAAACCCAGACAAACCCTGCATGCTTCAGCTCACAGTGTGTTCATAAAGCAAATTCTGGTTTTCTGTTTGCAGGGTTTGGACTCTTGCCTGAAGAGTCAAGTTAGATTAATTTGAATCTCTGAATTCAAATTTCACAGGAAAGACAAAAGAAGGCTGTTGTGATGTGATCCAGGACGGAGCAGATGCAAACAACAGCCCAGGTTTAATTGAAAGGTGCAGGTTTGCAAGTCAAGTCACCTCAGGTACAGATTTCCTGCCTGCCTTCAAAGGTGCTGCAAAGGGCACACAATGCACAGGGAGAACAAGATCTTGTCATGTCACCCCCAGTCAGGGCTGATCTCTGTGTGTGGTTGGGCTGCTGTTCATGGTCTGACTTTCATAGCTAAATCCAATAGCTGCTATTCTATATGTCAGTTCAATATTGGTGGGTTTGTGTTCTCTGAAATTTTCGTTTAGGCACATAAGGCATCAAGAAAGAGCAAATATACTGCGTGCTTGAATTTATTCTCATTGTGTTACCAGAGGGGAAAGAAATCTCACAGTTAGACTGTATTAATCTGTCATCCTACAATGCCATTAGTAAAATGTCATTTTGATTTGAACTGACTGTGACCTACTTGAGGAAAAAACTCCCATGCTGCACACACTACATGTCAGTGTGTATACATATACATATATATCAGAGAACTTCTCATTAGCTGTTAAACTGCATAATGGTGTTTATATACGAGCATGGCTTAATTAGCTACATAATGAAAAGTGCAGTGAAAATGCAAAAGGATTTGGAAGGGCTGAGCTGCAAGAGGAAACCGGATCTCAACACATTCTGGGAGTACTGAAGTTTGTATAAGGTCAAACTCTCACCTCCCATTAATAAATACAGCATTACATAAATAAATATAATGTGTGGGGCCCTTATCAGATAGACTTGTAAGTTCACTGAGGAAGACAAGGCTGATGGATTGTGGTTCACATCTGCAGTTCAGCTTGCATTGCCAAAAACAACTACCATCCTTCTAAGTCACTGTGGTGGAAGAATGTTCTCCCAGAAACATCTCTGTGTGTTGGAGAAGCTGCCCCAAGATATAAAAGGTTGACTGTGGCAAGCATGAGGGAGAACAACATCTTTTAGCCCAAACTAGGAGGTCTTGGTGCTGAATGTGAACAGAGCAGATTCCTTATGAGGGAAGATCCTTTCTAAGGCTGTAGCTCCTTGAGGAGATTATGCAGCTCAGGGACCAGTCCAGCAAAGGTAGGGTGGTTTGTCTGGAAATGCACTGACAGCAAGCTGAAAACAACCCCACATTTGTGGGGGAAAAGGTTTAGGTCAGTAACAAAACAGGAGAAGAAATTAAGAGAGAAAGTAAAAAGTAGCCTAAGCTCAGCCACAGCAGTGGGGAAAAAAAACCACCTGTCTGCAGTGAAAAGGATGAAAACAAGACCAAAACAAAATCAACAGTAAATCATGTCCCTGGCTACTGATTCAAGAGCATGGCAGGGAGGGAGAGCCTTCCTTGTGTGAGGAACACTGGACAGCCATGGTGAGAACTGCTCACACAGGTCTAATCTCAGGCTGTTGCCACTCTGTGAGAGCTCTTTGTTGTTGCTGTTGCTGTCTGTAGGAACAAACCCACCCACCTGGGCCATGCCCCACCCTCAGCTCGGCTGGATCTCCCTTAAGAAATCAATCAGCTCCTGCACTGAGGCCTTGCAAGCTCTTCAGTACCCTGTCAAAAGTATCATAAACTCTTCAGCAATGCCTCTGGCACGTGGAAGAAAAGCTAGCAATATCTGAAAGTTAGTTCTCTCTTTGCAAACTAATTGAATTCTTTAGGCAGGCTGCATTTTCCTTCTGCCTGGGGACACAGGGTACAGAGATGCACTGGGTAAGGTTAACATTTGACTGAGATTCCTCTGCCCCCTCAATTGATTTTTCATCAGGTTCCCTCTTGTATATATATGTTTATGCAATACATATTAGTTGACTTCTAATCAGTTTAGAACCAGGTGTCAAAATATTTAGGTGCTATTGGGTCAGAAGAACCAGCAAGTGCTAAACATGAATCAATGTCTATGCCTAAGCTGCCTTTCCAAGCTGAGCATGCAAATTCTTCTCCATCACTCTTCAAAGCCTAAAAAACACAGATAGGCCTCTCCTTCATGAAAAAGCTCAAGAAGACTTCACAGAAATTAGGTTATTTCTAGAATAATTTAGAAGTTTAACAATGACCTTATAAATGCCCATGCCAGCTTTCCAAGATCCTAACGTGTAACTCAGTGAGCTCTTCTAAGTTACTTTAAAAAACAAATAAACTCCCCAAAAATGACCAAATATGTACCAATAAAGGCATAGCAACCTCATTTAATTCTGTTCCCCATGTTTGCCAGATGCTAATTAGGAGCTAGTCCCCATCACATAATTGGGATCCAGCTTTGCACTTTACCAAAACACAAAAAGCCAAATTCCTACCCAGGGTTTCATTCTGGCCAACCCTAATGGCAACAAAAAGCTGCACAGTTGAGATCTGGATCAGATTCAAAATATTCCCAAAATGTATCGCTGTTCACATCCGGATTTTTGAATCCAGCTCATCTCCAATTATAATTGTCTCACAGAATGTCAGATCTCAGGTTATGCTCTTTAAATTTCTCCGTATAAACAATTAATTAGCTTGCTACAACCTTTCTATAAATAGCTTGTACATATAAATTATTCTCATCTCCTCAGACAAACAAAACTCCCAGCTCTGTTTTTTGTCTTCTGATTTTCCCTAGTGGTCTGCAGCTGTCAGGCAGCCAGACACATGTGTGTGCTCTTCATATTTGGAGACAAAAATAAGATTATGGGGCTAATTGACAAAGTTTTTTGGATCGAATTAGTGCTTGAGAAATCAGGTTTTCCCCAGAAAATGTCTGAAAGCAGCACTTCTACCAATTTCACTCCGATGGAGAGCTGCCTCCAGCACCAGCTGAAATATTGTTCACTGAACAGCATGGACCCCAGGGTTTGAGGCATCATGCTATTATGGGACAGGGTACATATGGTTGCCCAAATTGATTTTGCTGACAATTCTTCCAGACTCATCACATAGGTGCTGACAGGCAAGGTCAGGCCACAGCTTCAGCTGTGCTCCCAGCCAGCCACCTCTTCTCTCCAGTCATCTTCTTTGCTTCCCTACACCAGAGCTTGTCACCTCCACACTGGAGATGCCCAGGGCAAGTGTGCAGCCAGTCCTCTGCCACGTCAGGGTGTGTTCCTGTCACTTGGCTTCACTTCCAGGTCAGCTGGATTTACACAAAACATCCTTGGCCACGTGCTAATGTGAGGTAGGCTCTGTGTCTGTGTGTATATATATAATATATATATAAATATATCTCAATCAGACCAATAATTGCAACAGTCATGAATATACAACAAAGCAAACCTCAGTGTGAATATACCAGAGGCAGTTACCAGAGCCCTCCCTTTCAGCCTGTGTGCACCCTCTGTGAAATGTGCACACTGAGCATCTTTGTCTCATGCCTGTGTTGAGACTGAGTAAGAAATATTGGGAAAGCACTTTGGAAGATTGTCAACCAGTGCAGCCAAGCGTTATGCTCCTTTTAAAGCACTAATCTATACATTTTTCCCCACAATCTAGCAAACAATCATCACTACACCCAGCCAGAGAGAAGAATCTGGGATTATTGGATATTTTCACGTTTCTCCTCATAACGCTGCTGTCAGAGTGGGAACAGCAGGACACTGATTGTCCTTGTTTTGTGGCCTTGAAGTTCAGGGAGGAATCACTCTGATTACCTCCCTCAGACCCAGCCCAGGGAGAGCAGAGCTTTCCTGAGCTTGTTGAGACTGTGCTACCCCATCAGCCCAGTGAAATGCCCTCAAGCACACCACACACCTCCAGGGTCCACAATCCCTTCACCTCCCTCCTGCTGCTTTTCAGAAGAACCACCCTGAAGCCTCTCTATAAGCAGTGCTTTCAGCAGCCCCTTCCTGCTTCTGTGGCCATCCAGCAACAAACTTGGAGGGCCTGAATTCTGCTTTCAGAAAGATTTTTGGGTGTCCTTGGGCAAGTCCATTATTCCTTGTTTTGAATTTTACTGAGGACAACTGTGTCATGAAGAACAAGCAAATATCTTTTAGCATCCAGGTTTGAAAATGGAAACAAGGATGAGGTAGTTAGTGATACTGGTTTCTCAAGTGTATTTATCTGCATCATGTTTCAAGCAGCTTTCCTGGTTTCACACAGTCCTGTTTATCTACCTCACATAAGATGTCCCTGACACACGAGTTTTCCTTCTACTCTGTCAAATTAGTTACTTTTTGACATTTTACATGTTTGTATTTCATGAAGGCCACCAAAGCAGTAATCTCTATGAATGAAAAGATTCTCGTTATTCTGGAGATGAAAACCCACCTTCTGGTCTTCTATTTCGTATCACTCAATAACATGAAATGCCAACTTGTCTTGTTGACTCTTAGTCCCTTTTACTTCAGTTAAGTGGTTTAAAGACTTGTACAATAAACTCACATAAAGTCTCAATTATTCTTCATTTATCTATGCTAAACTGTTTCAGTCAACAGCTGACCTTGATTCATTTTAAGTACCATTTTATCTGGTTACATTTGCCCTTGGAAGTTATTGCTCTTCCCTCATCCATGCTTTGCCCATACTAATCTACTCTGTTTTTCATTTTCTAGGCATCCCACAGAGTTCAGAACATTATTGATATTCAGGATTCATCTGTTCTAATTTGAGTTTCTCCTAACTATGACTGCAGACAAAGGCAAATTTATTGTAGAAAAACACTAATTGGGAATAGAGAACACTACTTGGTTAGGCTGTAATAAGAATTCCTCTCCCTCTCTCCCCAAAGCCAAGTTGAGCCTTTCTGTATGTTGGATTATATAGACCTGAGCATGTTTGAGCCTCACCAATGACAGCAGAAATCCCAAGCAGAGACAGAAAAGCCATAATTAGCAGCTGTTGAGTTTGTATGAACTGGTAACTGAGATAACCCCATCATCCCCAGGCAGGGTTTGTCTGTCAGTGCAGCCACCAAGATCTGAACCAAGCAAGAACGATTTCTTTTCCAAACAGCACCCAGGAGGATGCAGTGGACAATCACTCCTGGAACTCTTCTGATGGGGCATCATATGGAAGCAAATATGTGAATACACAAAGCAGGCCAGCTTGCCAGAGGCTGTGGAGAGACTCAAGCAATTGACTCACTGATTACAATACATGGGCCAAAAAAAATTTAAAAAAAGAAAAATTAGTTTCTTTGGTTTTTAAAATTCTGTTAGAACTCCATGTGGGAGAAAAGAGAAGGTGGGGTCACTGAACCAACACTCTGCTCTAGCACAAAAACCACATGGCTCAGCAGGGAAGGGACTGCTGGTTCCCATCCATCCATCCTCCATCCTATTAGAAAGGAAGTTGGGATGAAATCCATCCTCCAGCCCCCACACACTGCCTGTGCAGAGGTTGAGCTCTGTTATCTCTGAAGCAGGGAAAAATAAAAATGCCCCAGAACACAGAAGAACAGCCAGCTTCTAGGGGAACATTTCTTTATCAATAAATGTCAGCCCATTATTACAGCTCATGTTATTATCAGCATCATTATTAGGGAAGTATAAATTATGGTGAAATTCTTGTTTAGGGAGAAGTCTTTGAAAAACTGATTTTTCCTTTCAGAAATATTTTTATTTCTAAAGAAATACTTTAATGTTATACTCTTTTTAGTTAAGAGTTCAACAGTAATCCAGATGGAAATACTTTTTAATCTAAACATATCTCTAGGTTCTTTTTTTTCCAAAATACTGGTTTCAAAAAAAAAGTCTGTTTTCTTTGCTTTCTCCATTATGAATAAAATTCCCATCTAACTCAAATTGATGTTTAGCTTCACACATCTCTCTGCAGCACCAATCTCCAGGCAAATGGTGCTGCAGCTGAAGATGAAGAGGGTTCTAGAGGTGTTATATCAGGATGACACACTGAGGATGTGCTGGGTCTCTATAGCACCAATCCAAAGTGGTGCTCCTACTCTCATTAACATCACTAAAAAAGAAAGAGTAAATGTAAATGAAGCATTCACTTGATACAGTAAATGGTCATCTGTGATGTCTCCATTTGTTCTGCCTTTTTTTTTTTTTTTTAATTCTTCAATTTATTTGTTTATTTTTCTCCTAGTTCCTCACCTTACAAATGACATTATGTGAACACTCCCTGCACTACTCTGGATATCTGCTTGGCAGACCTGTGAGGAGATTGTCTCCTTATCTGGCCATACAAAGCTTAGCACTGTTGTGAGAGGTTTAGATAGTTACTAACACAATCAAGTGTCAAAATGGACTATAATGGTAATACTGCTATTGGATTCCCCAGTGCAGATCTGTATTGCATTTTTTTGCAACTACAAGATCATCCATTTTTATTAATAATGGTAAACTTAGAAATCAGTATGCTCACTCATATTAAAATTCTTATTTTGTGAGCAGGTTTATTTTCTCCATAGTGAATTTTTTTCTCCACTATTTTCCTAAATCATTTTCCAATGTTAGAATATTTTCTAGAGAAATGGTTTGACATTTTCTTTAGTATGTACCTATACCCCAAAGAATTCTTTAATGGCTGTTTATGTCTCAGAGAAACTCATGTTAAACTGCAATTTTTTTCAAGTAAGCAACATGCTGGTGCTCAGAAAGTGATACAGATTATTTTAGATAGGAGTAACTGAGCTGGGTAATTCATCTAACCCACCTGACCTGACAACTCCTTTCATTATTTTAAATCAGTAATTGAGATGCCAGCACGTGTGATGATGATGACAGAAGATGACAACCTCAGTCCACTTCAACCAGCCTGCACATCCCCATCAATGAGTGATGCTACAGGCTCCCACCTCAGCCACAAAGTCCTCTGCTGCTTTTCCAGAGGGTGAGGCAGCTCTAGGGATTAATGTCTGGTTTCACCTGAGCTCCTTTTTTTGCTGTCATAAGCAATGAGGTGCCCCAGGAACTGTCCTGGGGGCAGCAAAGGCCAAATGCCACCAATGCCCCTGCCCTGACCCTGTATTTACTGTGGTGTTCTGTCCACCCTGGTCCCTCTGCACACGGGGCCACCCCATCCTGTTCACACTCAGAGGGGAGGAAAGGCTCTGCCCAGTCCCTTAAATTCACTCCCATACCAAGGGGAGAACAGCAAAGCACTCAGGGCATTTTCCTCCCTCTTCCCCACCTGCACAGGCTCTGAACACAGCTGAGACCTCTGCTCTACAGCCTCAACTCCTCCCTTCCTGATTCCCACCTTCAGCAGCCCCCATACACCTGAAAATCAGGTGAGATGAGCAATGCTTTGTGCTCCTTTGTCTGGCAAAATATTTACTTCCATTTAAATGTGTTTAATCCTCACATTAGCGGTTTTCTCTCTTAGGGTCACTTCCTGTTACAAAAGCTCCTCCTGTGTTTTTATGCAGAGGAACATGGTGAGTGCCACAAAAAAAGAAATGTTCCTCAGAACATGTAACAGCAGCTCTAGTTTAACACAGGGATATACAAATATTTCATAATATGAAACAGAATTGAAGCAATAAATAGAAACATCAGCCAAGCAGTCACTGTGCTGCATGGAAAAGCAATGTTACTGTAGGTAACACACTGCATGTGCTGAATGTCCTACAGGGATTTCAAAGATCATTAAAAATATATAACAACTGGTATTTCAGTATCTCTAGATCTAAGATAGTCCCAGAGATATTTTCACCAAGCAGAGCCCAAAAATAGGCACTTCAGCATGAAAATGGAAATATCATTTCAGCGATGCTGCTCTGGAGAACTCAAGTCCTCTGGAAGCTCACATTCTCCTCCAGAGCATCACACAGCTCTGGAAATGAGGAAAAAAATCTAGAGCAAGACTTGCAACTGATAAAAAAATATTATGGAGGTAATGGGGATCAGCTACAGGTGTGGTGTGGAGAATCCAAACGATCTGCCCCAGCTTACTGTAAATTCTAAGCAGCACAGAGGAAAAATACAGCCACAGATATTCAGAATAAACTGCACTTGGTGATGAAAGGTTTATTTCAAAGAGAAGAGCTGATATCCAAAGCTTCTGCAGCTACAGACACCTTTAATTAGGAAGCTTATTTCACTTCCTGCATATTCAGAGAACTACACACTGGCTTCAAGCTGGCTTCATTTTCCAATCTCATATTACAGCAGGAGCTACACATAAAATGACAAAAAGTTTTATCAGTGTGTTTTGCCAGAGCAGGAATTGTGCTTTTCACAGTGAGGTGTGACTCTGGAAATATTTCCCCAGAGCAATCCCTGTATTTACTGGCAGCAGTCTCGGGCTATTCTCTGCCACCGCAGGTCCAGGAGCTGGGCTGATGGGAAGTGGCAGAGCTGCAGCAAAGCCCGAGTCGAGTCCCTGGCAGTGAGAGAGGTGCTCCAGCAGCTCTGGGTGAGTGCACCCACAGCCTGCCTGGGAGGCACAGAAGCACAAGGGAACCATTTAGCTCCAGATTCCGGGGCAGGGAGCAGCTCCTGTCAGTACCATGTCAGCAGCATCAGGAGCCATTAAACCAGAAAGATGATGATGTGATTAATTTTTCTGATCACATCTCATACTGCCCAAATCCTCCCTGCTTTTTCCCCCCTCTGGCACATCAGTTAATTTATATGAGGAACTTTCTACTCTGTTTTCCTAAGGATATAAGTAAAGAAGAAAAATACATACCAGATACATTGACTGCCTGCAGTTTATTTTTACTCTGTTACAAAAGAAATCATTCCACTGGCCACAGAACTGCTCCTTGTTCCAGAATACCCAGCCCACTTCCCACTTCAGAGGGTTTTCTTTTCTCTGTCTTCTTTATAAGTCCTTTTAAAACTCAGAAACATATAGAGAACACTTATCTTCATCCCCTTAAGATCCCAGTTCCAAAATTACATCATGGCCATTACTATTTAGATCTGAACGAGGTAAATTTGAATAGAGGTATCTGCCTCTGGTACTCACATCCAAATGGATCAGGTCAATAGAGGGAGATTGTTTTTCTAAGGTCCCATCACAAAATCATGATGGTCTTGGGGAAAAAACAAGAAAAAGTCCAACAAAAAAACAAGCCCCATCAGTCTATTTTTACAGGCCTTTAACTTATTAGGCTACATAGGGGAGAGGATATCTTGGTTTTGTTACAATTTGGAGCGAGAATAAAAAGAATTCTATATTGTCACTTGATTTCCACCACATGGGTTAAATATTTGAAGCAACCATTGCTGCAATGGGTCTCTGAAAAGAGCATTGTATTCTTCAACTTTGACAGGCAAAGACAGTGATTGGCATTTCAAAATAAAAAAGGCTGGAAAGAATATAAAGCCCAAACAATAAACCTTTCACTTAAACACACAGCTTCACATGGGCTGTTTTGTCACAAAGCTCTTCTTCATCAGCGTGAAGCTGGGTATATTCACTGCATCCCCAGAATATTTAGATATTCACAGTAAGGAAGGGATCAGAACTTCATCTATTCCTCACTAAGGAAATTTTTAGCACTGTCTTCTCTCTACCCAGTGGATAACTAGACATTTGGAATTTTGAAAAAAGTCCCTCTTCCCATTCAATACATTCTTGTCTTAATTACAGAATAAAACACATGTTGCTAGAATATGAAACAAGATGTTCATAAAACAGGAACAGGGATGTACAATTCTGGTATAATTTCTGAATTCCAGAAAATTACAGTTAACCAGACAACAACAATTCCATTTTGTAAGAACTTTCAATGTAACCACAACAAAATGTGGAGGATATTTTCCAAATGTTTTCTGCTTAACATTGGAGTAAAAATAAACACATTTTAAAATACTGCTATTGCCACCAAAAAAAAAAAAATTAAAAAAGAATAATAATAAAAAAAATCCACTTTCTGCATAAAGATGCCTTTCCATTTGGAAAGAGAATCCAAGAGTGTTTGAGCTGTTATGAAGCAGTAGGGAAAATGCAACCCTATTTCTCATCCCAGATCAGCGTGGAAGTCAAAAAAATTTCCCCAAACCTTTTACTCCTTAGATCCTCACCTCAGTGGATTATTGAAGTACCTGCCTTCACAAAACACTGCAGCTTAACAAAGAGCATATTTGGCAAAAGAAAATGCTCTGGTTTATCCAGCACCAGCTAAAACCTATTGTTCGACTTTTCCAGATAGTTAAGGAAACTGTTCTTCTAAAAGTGAGTAACCAATATAAGCAGAGTTATCTGTGTATAGAAGCAACATCAGGCTAAATTCTCCCCTGTAACTGTTTGCTGCTGCCATAATTCTGTCTTAAGTACAAATGACTGCACTGCTTTCAAAGAACTTGCTATGAGTGCTTTTTGCTGGAGGAGAAGATAAGTGCTAGCAGCAATAATTCAAAAGCAACAAAAGCTGCACACATTCCCTAGCAACACAACAAACCTGAGCCCTCCACTTACAGAGACACAACTGAGAGCTGGGGTGGTTCAAATTGGTTTTTCTTCCAAGAGCAGAAAGAAGGGAAAAAATATCTGATACCTTTTCAATGGAACAGTCACGTTAGGGGATTAGTTTGGTTTTTAGTGTGTTGGTTAGGCTGTGGACAAGGGATTAGATAGAATAAAATTTCTGCAGCTCAGTGAGCATCATAAGGAGATGTTTAAGCAGGGATGTGTGAGACATGAAGTCATTCCCTCCATACAGCTCCAGGGACAGTCCTGTGCCCAGCTTGCAGCATCACACCTTGGCAGAGATACAGGCCAGCTGGGAAGGAATCCAGCCCAGAACAGTCAGGATGAACCTGAGTGTGGAAGTTTTGCCCCCCGAGGCAGGACAGAAAGAATTGGAAACTTGCTAGGTCTAAAAAAAGGAAAAAAATACAGTAGGAAAATCCTGGAAAAGACGACCTGAGTAAGAGTTTTATCTTGATTCTCTCTGTCAGTGACCCTGAGTATCCTAAGACTGAAAATCCAAATTATTGAAAATATATGAGAGGTTTTTATCCCTGTAGATCTGAATTTTGCTGGTGAAGTCAGTCTTAACGGTAAAAATTCCCTCTTGACATCTACCTCAGAGGATTCACATTTTAAAGCTCCTTGCCCAGATCTGAGGAATATCCTATGCAAAACAGGCAGTAATAGACAACCCTGTTAGATTTGTGAACCTGAGACTTCCAAATTCCACTAAAAATATGGTCCCCTTCCTCAAACTTCTGCAGACACATCACTGCAGAAAAAGCCTTAATGCTCCAATTCAGCTTGCATTTAACTCTCATTAAACTAGTCACAAGTTCCAGAAGACTGAATGGATTTAGACATACTCTACTGAAATGAATTCTAAAAGCAAAACTCCCATAATTCAGGAAAAGTTCCTGCAAACAAAGCATGTATGGAGCCCACAGAAATCATGGTATAGACATTTATTCTAAAAGCCCAACAAAATTGAGTGTGGCACCTTTAAAATAGATTTCTCCAATCATATTGCACTATAGCTACAAGAAATGGCAGAGTTCTGCTTGCTAAATTTTACAGCTGCATTCAACACCTTACAGTACACAGCAAATCAAAGAGACCTCGTTGACTTGAGTTAGTGAGAGGAGGAGTGCAAAAGTTCACAAGTGCAAGAGGAAGAAACACGAGACTGAGTAAAAGGAGTCAGAAATCTTGTGGCTTTTCAGTCTTGAAGTTTTTTCAAGCCCCAGAAGAAGTGCACTGGTCCAACACATGCACAAGGCATTGGTCAGGAACCGCCAGTTCTACTAAAACCCTTTTTATACTGAATTCTAATGCACACTGTTCAATCCACCTGGGCCAGCAGGTAATACTAAAATACAGGTGAACTGCTGTGGGCTTCCAGCTCACCACAATCATGCTCCTGGCTCTGGAAATTGTCACCAGGGCTGGGAGGACAAGAGAAGCCTGGGACAGAGGTGTCACACAGCATGCCCAGACCTGACTGAGCACAGAAGCTCTGGCAGAGCTGGTCTGGAGGGAACATCAGCAGCTCCTTTGCACAGAGCTGCTCAGAAAGGCTTGGCAGTCTTCAGCTACAATCCCTCCATAATCTGCAGTGTTACTGAGGTATCACCAGAGGATATTTCACTTTCTTTTCTTTGCTGTCCTTTGTAGCACAGCTCAGAAAGTAGAAATCACAAAATAGCATGAAAATCACATTTCCTCTCTGCCTCTGGAATGGTTTCATCATATCTTGCTCTGTTCAGCCTGTGAAACAGCTAATGCTCTTCTCTTATTTTCAGTCTCTTCATAGATTTTAGGTTACCTGCACTACTGACCTGTTTACAAATAAAGCACCTAACCATAAGGTGGTGACCAGTTCTTGTGCTGAAGAGATTTAAAACAAAACAAACCCCAACCCAAATTATAAAAACAATCTGAGCTTTTTGCATTTCCCAAGGTCAATGTTTCAAGCTTGAAATTCAAAGATGAACAACATGATTATTTTGATGGTTTAGGGGTATTTTGGTTTTGGGTTTTTGGTTTTGGGTGGTTGTTGTTGTTGTTGTTGTTGTTGTTGTTGTTGTTGTGGGGGGGGGGGGGGGGGGGGTATTTTAAAAATTTATATAATCTTTAACCTATTCAGCTAAGGAGACAGCACAAATCAAATACTGGCTAATCCAAACACTGAGGTTTCCAGCCTGAAAAAAGGACCATCATTTCAGAAATATTTGAGCACCATTAACTTGGTGACTTCCTTAGAGGGGAAGAGGTTTAAGAAGAACTGATCATGGTACAAATGCTCCCTTAGAAAAGAAGAGAAATGCAAAAACTGAAATTAATGGGATTCTCTGAGATCCCACCTTCCTTTCTAATGACACTTCTTTTATAATGACATTTCTTCCGTAACACTTTTGATGCAGAGGTATTATCTTTGGAAATAAGGTGCCATATTAAATGGAAGTGTACAGAATTTGGAGTGAAACAGGTTATTAGTAGTAGATATTATGAATTTATTACATCTTGTTACTCCCAAATATGCTACCTTACCTGTTGCCATAGTCATTCCCAATAAGACCATCAAAGTTATCTTGATAATGGATGTGCAGGCCTGTCCTAGAAGCAATGACTCTGGTCTTTAAAATCACCATGATTTCCTCTACAGGGATTTAATTAGGAGATGTGCTCCAAGGCACTCACCCCCCATTTTTGCACCTTCTAAGACTGACCTTTGATTTGTTGATTTTTGTCTGCTTAAACACATCCTGAAACACATTTTGCAAACTGAATTAATTTTCATTTGCACTTTACCATTTATGCTAAAATAGTCCAACACTCTAACCCTCTTTTTAAAGACTGGATTGTAAAAAAGAAATTTCTTAAAGTCTAAATCATTCAGTGTAATGTCTGTGAAATGTGCATAATGGCTGTTATTAGGAGATGTCATCTAGGGAAAAACACTAAATACATAAACCCACAAGAACTCACAGTAATTCAAAATATGATTTTCTTCCTGGATAATCTAATTTTAGCTACTAGAAGACCATCATAATATTAATACTAATGTTTGTATTTTACATGACCTAAACTGTAGCTTAGAAAAACCCCGGGCTACTAAAAAGCTCAATTGCTGTCCTTAGATCAATATGGAAAAAAAGTGAAATCTGGTAGGAAAGAAAGCAGGGAGGGAGGTAGAGCTTGCTGCACGTTCTGCCTGCAAATGGAGCTCATGGGGGGTTACTCACTCCAAAGATGGGCTTCAGAGCATCCACCTACAGCAGCTGTGGAGATTTTCCCATCTGGCCCTCACCCCCTGCAGTGCCCACATGTCCCACACATCCTGGTGCTGCAATAGCCAGCGGGGAGCACACAACCCATCCACCTGTGCTCCTCCACCACCCTGCCTCTCCTCAGCACTTCAGGGAGCTAAAATAGTGCTCATGGCACAGAAAACTTCACAAACCCCAACTACCACTGCAGAGAACTCAAAACTTCAGAACGGTTTCCCTGGATTTGCATTAACACAGCGTCAATAGAAGCTTTTCTCTTCCATTCACATGCTCATCAGGTATTGTGACTTAAGGGAGATTTTAGCAGTTACATCTTCGTAAGCAAAACACCCACATTGCTTAACAAGCACACTACTATTTTTCTTAATACAAAGTGACTCTTAAAAGCCTAAGCTAGAGAGGCAGAGACAGAAATGCCTGGTGACTGAGGTTTCAATACACGCTGTAAGATTTCCTTTGGACTTGCATGACTGTGCCTGCACAGAGAGACACAAAACAAACACTTTCTCAGGCAGAAAAATCAACTAGGATTTATCTTCCCATGCCATGAGAAGGCACGTGGAATAGCAAGTCCCCATAATTGCACACCCCCATTCCCTGAGCAGTGGGTGCTGCAGGTTGCAGACAGCAGGGTGTCACATGGGGAGGCTGGGATGGGTACCCAGAGCCCATCATTTATAACACAGCACCTCTGCCTCCCGTGGTGCCCTGTGCTTGCAGGTAGGACTGTCCCTGTACATCTGCACCCCTTCAGAGACTGACCCAACCTAGAGCTGCACTTCTCCATGGGCTCAACTGCAAGCTCGTCTAACTGAGCCTAAAACTCTCAAAACTTAACCTCACCTGCCAAATGGCTTTGTTTCCTTGCAGAACTCCAGTGCCCCCTAACACCCTGACAGTGTCTGGATTGAGGGCTGTGACAGCTCTGCCAGAGTTACACCTGCAGCCAGGTATTTTCTGTGTCTGTACCATTATTTATGAGTAATAACTGGGTATAGGATGAAAGACTAAGCCAACAGGCAATGCTCAAGCTGCAATTAATGTTTGTGTCCTCATCACACAACACCTGCAATGTAATTTAAGATAGCTGGACCCTTCAGTGAATGAAGTAAGAAAAGCTAATCCCAGGTAAATAACACATGGATGGAGAACTCAAGTCAAGTTGTAAACATGCTGAAAATCTCAACTCTACTCAGGCTGTGAAAATTTCATCACATAACCATAGTTTCAATAGAAGTTTATAGTAGTGGAAGAGTATCACTCTTGCTCTTACCTTAGGCTAACATCATTTCCATTATAAATGCATAATGCATATAAGCAGTTCTCTCTTTACCTTGTATCTATTAGAAAAATAAACCTGGCATTTTTGTTATTTTATGGATTTTTTTAAGAGCTAGAATAAGCAGTGTTTACATGAACAGAATATAAAATCAATTCCATCTTGATTACATTTGACTTCAATGAGTACTAAGTGATGCTTTTTCCATTTAATCAGGGAACAGTGTTGAAGCTGCACTATTTGCATTTTAATAAAAATTCTTTCAAGATCAAAAAAGTAGCAACACAGCTAAGTGCCTAAACATTAGGAATTCATCTTTCTTGATGAATAGCAAGATTTAAGTTGTTTAGATATTATTTTGCTCTTAATTGTAAGACTTATTTAATAAATAGAACCAGCTTGAAAGCCACCAAAGTTTTTATCTACCTTCAAAGCTATTTAAAAACCCTCCATATGCAGAGCTTTCCTGGGTTTTTGCATGTTCACACACAACTACATATGTGTGTTTACACATACACAAACACACACTTATATATGCACATCTCATCCAATTTTGTTGCAGGCAGCATCAAATATCCCTGAAGGGCTGAATAAAATCACTTAAAACAGCATCATATTTTAGCTGCTAGAAAAGTAATACAGCACATCATTACCCTCTAACATTAATAAAGGATGAAGCACGAATTCAGAGAACGTAGTGTCAGACTTGTTTTACCTCATGACAAGCATAGTATGTTTTTCCCAGAGTCTAAAAGTTTTATATTGGACCAAAACTAATCCTGATATAATTCCATTACTTTTAATGAAATTGTGCTATAGATTAATTTATGGCAACAACTAAATTATATCATTCTCTTTCTCATATGGTGGTTGTATTCTGAACAGTGAAAAAGAAACAGCATTGGGACCACAAACAGCAATGAGTTTCCCCTAGTGTCTCTCCTGAATTATCTTTTAAATTACAAAGTCATGTTAAAACTGAAACCTGCAAAATTTATATTACACTGCCCTTTCATAGCAATCTACAGTTTGCCAGCAAAGCATCCAAAATATGTCTCATGGGGATTACAACTCAGACTCTAAAAGAAGAAGGAAAGAGGTCCTGATTTCTGGTTGAAAGCAAAGCCCACAGACACAAAAAAACAATGGGGAGCTGGGCAATGGATCTGTAGAAGGGATGACTGCATGCTGAGATCTGGAAGGCCATTTAAGGGCTTTGAGTGCCCATTTCCATTACAATTAGCATTTAGTTCCCCTGGGTAGCTTTGAAAATTTCAGCGTAGGTGTGTACATAAGCTACATTATTACTGAATCCTAAAACAGTTCAAGGAACATTAAATTTTATGTGCCATGTTCTCAGCTGATGTTACTCAGCAAAGCCCCACGGAGGTCATTAAAGTGCTGGTGGTGGCTATCAGAGGATCCGACCTGGAGCCTTCACATCTTACTCCTCTTTTGCCTAGTTTGTACACTTTGGATCAATAGCTTCATTACCAATAATGATCATTTGTAGATTCTTCACAACAGCCGCAAATTAATTAGATGTTGCAAGGGTTCAATTGATTCCCTTGCATGTCACAGAATTACTGATCTGCCACCCCTCAGTAGTGCTGCCAGTTGAAGTAGTGAGCACTCAGCTCAGGGGACTTTCTCCTGAACTGAGCTGCAAATGGTGAAATTGCTTGAACTTTAATGCAATGGCAGTGAAGAGCTTGCAGGGCTCCTTGCTGGTTTGAATTTCCACAGCTTGCTGCCAGGTGAGGGGTACCAGCCCCATCAGTCTCACAGTTCTGGCCCTTCAGTGGATGCAAACAAGTTAAAGAGCTCTCCCTTGAGGATGGAGCACTGCCAGGGTTCTGTCTGCATGCTTTTACTCCAAAACTGGGCTACAAACACCACTCTTCACTGGGAGAAGAGCTGCAGTGCCCTTCTAATCTTGTCCCTGTCCCCAACAGATTTGGAGCCATGATTCGGAAGGAAGGAGAAAAAACAAGAGGTCAGAACTGGGAATTTCCTCTCAGTCTGACAGCTGTGATTTAGTGCCACTGCTACCAGTTAAAGATGAGCAACTCTTACAGCAAACAAGCATTTTGCCTCTATGGAAATCTAAAAAAGGTGTAATATTTTGTAGTACTAATCCTTGTAACTAGTACTTGTTAGAACTTGTAGTACTAACCTTGCTCATTGGTTATGTCTTGGGAAAGCATGATTGCTTTGAAAAGATGTTCCTGGCATTAAAATTAGACAGGACCCTAGTCATCATTGTTTAATCCAAGTATTTTTACATAAGCTTTGTTTCAGTGGTAAATGATTTTTGGGGTTTTTTTCTGATTATGACACCTGTTTAAAACAGCGACATTTAATTTAATCAGCAAGTTCAAGCTCCAAACCTTGTCTTTTTAATTAAACACCATAGAAAGCCTGAAAAAAAATTACCCATTTGAGCACTAAAAGGATTATTGGAGCAAGTGAAAGTCTGCAAAAAAAAATTAAAGCATTTAGTTATCAGCAAATTAATAAAAAAAAAAAAAAAAAAAAACAATAATTTGCATAGCTTCTAAATTTGACCAATAGGAAATATCTACTCCTGCCACAACCCAATATAAAGAAACAGAAGGGCAACTGTTCCACCCCACAGCAGCTCAGGATCTGGCCCTGATTTGTACCCAGCTCTTTGTTCCACACTGATTTCAGATATACCACTTAGAGCTGACAGACAGCTGGGGAAAATTTTAAAGCAGTGGTAATATGGGAGCAATCATTGTATTTCTCTTGCTGCAGTTGTTTCCTGGAAATTCAGGAAACACCACTAGGAGAAACCCAAAAAAGAAATGAAATGTGCATTTGTGTTGAGAGCACAAACCACAAGCTAAGTGGCTGTGACACAGATGTTTCACACAACTCAAAGTGGATCTCAGAGCAGACTCTGCTCAGTGCCTATGGGCAGCAGTGTTTGTGCTCTTTGCTTGGTGCTTTGGCATATGGAACAGATTTTATTTCCCTCTTTTGTATTACTATTATTCCTTCCTCCCTTTGTTTATTAGCATCTCCCACATTACACACATTAGGACCTCACTTTACTCCATTCATTTGATACATCAAAGCTCATGAAGAATCCCAGAATCTCCTGCTGGGAAGAATGAAACTGTGATTCCTAGAAATGCTGAGAAATAAAAGCATTTGTGGTCATATCTTTCACCTCAAAGAGGTGTGGCACATCCTTGGAGCATCCACAGGAAACCTGCTGGACAGGGATATCCCTGGATGCCCCCAGTGCAGGAGCTTTACAAACTCCTCACAGAGCTCCAGGTGACCAAGGCAGCTGCCACAGGTGTCAGGGTTGATCCTGCCATGGACTCTCACCATTGTGGTGCTTTCACAATCCTCTCTCTTTATCTGCACCAATCCCATTTTACCCCCATGGAACTGTGCTGCCTGAGCTTGTGGGTGGTGTCACAGACCCCTCTGGCCTGTCACCATTCCCCACTGCTCTCTGCCCCACAGGCAGCCCTGCTGTGGCAACACCTCTCTGATGCTCTACAGCCTTCACTGGGACATGTCACACCTTGTTTGGTTTCTCACTTCTTTCTGAAGCATAGCAAGTCCTTTTAAGTCATTTTGCCACTCATGTACACCAGGAGCAGAATTTATTGACAGAAGCACTGCATATCCACACTTTCTCTGTTCTTTCCTTAAAATAGGACTTGACTTGTCTCTGCTTGTATCACCCTGGGGAAGCCCCTGCTCCACCTTGCAATATCTCTGCAATGCACTGAACTGCACAGATAAACTGCACCAAGGGCTGTCATGCCTTGCAACATAACATAAATGGCTTTTCCTTCCCTGCACACTCACACAGCCCACAGCCATGCCTGAAATAAATGCCCACAACTGACTTTCAATGTGTGTGTTCAGAAAAATGTTACTCAAATTAATAAGAGTGAATTAACTTTACATTAAGGTCACTGCTTCTGAATTTTTTTACTAGTGTTTTTAAAGAACTATCTGATAATTGAGTATTGATTTCAATGCCCTACAAATTGACCCATCCAGTGGTCTTTGTCCCTTTCTTGATTCTCCTCCATTAAGGCGTTGACGATGATAGTTTTAATTATTTTGCAATATTCTTATTTCAGAAGAAAGAAGAATCACAATCTTTACTGAGCCCTTTTTTCACCACAGACCAAATCAAAAGGATGTAATTACTTCCATGCTGATCAACATCATAATGGATTTTACTTTAGTTCCTACCATGAAACCCTTCACTGTAATTAACAGCCCAGAAACTGATAGTATGAACATGATTCATTGCCGTACAATCAGATCTCTATTTTATACATCTGCCCTCACTTCATGGCAGTACCATAATCTCACAATGAGACACAATCTCCTTCATACAGAGAGGTGAACCAGCAGTGATGCTCCAGGGCTCCAAAATCTCAGGTGGAGGCTACTTGGTGCTTTAGTTGCTCTTATGTGCACCCAGACCCACACAACCACAAAAAGTTTTCCCATTCTCTCATTTTCTCAGTGTTTTCACCAGTAAGAGCAAGACAGAGGGGAAATGATCACTGTATATTAAGAAACCCCTTGAAGCTGGGACTTGTGAAGAGGAATTTGGTCTCCACACAAGAGTCTTATTAATGCACAGTAGGATTCCTTGCCTTTCCCTTACACAGCACTGGACCCCAGCACTGAACAGGACTAAGTCTGAAATAGAAAGGGATATTACCAAATAATAGGTCTTGAAACTTTCAAATCCTGACTGCTACAACTGCTCTGTATTCTTCTTATTTTCTCTCCTTTTTATGATTATATCCTGAAATACCTCCACTGTCTCCCCACTCAGTGCTAGCTGCAATGTGTGTCTGCCACTGCTTCAAGAGGCTTACTGAGAATTACAGGACTGGCTGGCATCAAGGGACAAACAACAATTTAGCTCACTCCCTGTACTGAAGTGGGATAAGTATCCTGGGTATTGTGGGAGTTGTTTTCCCTTAATTTGATGGTATTTTGAGGGCACTGCATTCATACCAGTTAAATCCTGATGTTAACAGACTTTTGGCCAAGAAAAGATGCTGAAGTCAAAAATGTATCGCAGTGCCACTGAAGAGACCAGAGGGATGTGAAGGTGAGCAAAATTAGAGGGTGAGAGCTACAAATCGCCTGGGAAATGAGCAGACCAGGAGTGCACTCCCTGTAGCACACGTGGGAACTCCAAGAATGTTATAACAGAACCAAGTTTCCCTACTGGAGTCTCAAGAACTAAGAATAGTTTGATAGTCTTTAATTACTCCGCAGAACAGGTTTTAAACAAGGTTTTCCCCACTCACCACTTCCAGTCCACAACTCAGGCCACCTAATCCAGGGCAACACCCAGAGAGGAGGGCCATCAGATGGAGTCAGAGCAGGAGATGCTGCTTTCCCCAGCTGTTTGTGCTTCTGGAAGCTCTCACAGCCTGAAAACCAACAGCACGACCTGTGCAGCCAGAGCAGGGTGAGGCACCCAGTTGTCACACTGTTACCCAATACTAACCATGCCCATTCCTACAGACTCGCAGAGACAAATTCACCCTTTAGCTGCAGCACTAAGAAATAAAACACGCTAATTCTCCTAAATTTTTGTTACCTCACCCTCCACAAACTAATTATTTTAAATTGTGTTATCTGTATAAACATATTAAAATTCCAACTTCCGTTACAAATCCTATTCTTGCACAATATTGACAATTTAAATTATATAAATCCCCAAAACCAGGCTCCCTATAATCCCTCTGGCAAGCCTGATTTGGAGCAGTGGAGGGCAGAGTGCTGTGGTGGTGATATGAAGGCATGAGGCAGCAGAGGGACCTTTGCAGCACCAGGTAATTGCAGTGTTTACTGGAGCCATCCTGCTGCAGGGGTGGATGGCTCAGGGCAGCTGCCAGACACGTGCAATTAAACACACGCTGTTAATCTCACTTCAGAGTGCTGGGGACAGAGGGATCCTGGTGTTGTTCACACCAGCACACACCTCCAGCACACCTGGACTCTGCACAGAGCTGGACAGAACAGCTGGAATGTCTGGGAGATGCTGCTGCCCGTTTTTAGTCAGAAGAACATAAAAAGATCCTCTGTAACAGATAGGCTCCCCCTCAGTATGTTCAGGACACTGGGAAGGGAGTCACAAAATGTGAATTCTAAGTCTGCCTTCACCATACAAGTTCTGTCTCCCTGATCATTATATCAGAGATGTCTTTGCTCAGGGGGAGATCATGTAGTTCACAGCAGACAGCTTTAGGCATCAATACAGTCTCTATACTCTGTCAGTTCCCCAGGCACTCAGAGAAAAGCCAGACCCTCCAGAGAGTAACTCAAAGGAAGAGTCTGAGCTGTAATTGCACCTTCAAGTTGCCCTCCTTGCAGCTGAGAGAGCTGAGAGGAGCAGCATCCCAGGGCAGGTTCCACAGCCTCTGTCACAGCTGAGGCACTGCAAATATCCAGCAGTAGTAACTTCCTTTCTCACCTCTAGATGACAAATGCTACTTCAAAAAACCCAACAAACAGAAACAAACAAACTTGCAGAGTTATTAAGGTCACTTCTGCTCTGCCTGGGGTTACTGATGCACTCAAACTCTCCACAGCACTGTCTTTGAGCAGTGCACTTGGAAAAGGCAATGGATCAGTTTAGTACCACGTTCCCAGGTCAGCAGTTTGGTACCAGGGAAAGGATCAGGTCCTTTTCCATCCTCAGTGCTGCTCAAACAGGAGTTACCCTTTGCCAGTCAGGGCAAACACAAAGTGACCCCTGAGAGTTCAGCCAATCTGAAACACTCACTGTCACTGCTACATTTCAATTCTGTATTTTAGTTGCAATTGCCACATACACACATGGTGCTTCTATTGCAGTAAAATATACTTTTGGTCGTTCTAACACACCCCTATCAGATGTGTATGTACAGCTATCAGCATGTACACACAAGGGATGGAGCAGCTATTCCAAATTCTTTGCTGTTTTTCCAGCCCCTGGTCATCTGTCACACCAAGTGAATGTGACACTTGCATTTCTAAATGCCTTCACCTGAGTAGTGTCTAGGATGAGACAGTTTCATGGTTTTGTCTGAGCTTGTGCAATTGTCCCCAGCCTAAGAATGTTGGATCAACACATTGCAAAATACTGGGGTGACACAGGGCAACACATGGCTAAAAACACAGAAAAACTCTTCATGTATCTGTGCAAATATATTTACCAGGGGAAATCCTATTTCAAACCAGATAGAATCTGAAGCAAGTTTTATCAATTCACAATGGGATTTTACTTCTAGGCTGGAAATAAAAAAGAGCATCAATGGACTAAAACTTTTCCTGTCAGTGCAAGATGTTTTGTGGGTGGTTTATGTTGTCCTGGGAAAGAGCTACAAACCTGTTAGACAGCAAAGAACAAAAAGTTCATCAAGGCTGGTCTCTGGAGGACAGGATGCTGTAGGGACAGCCAAGCATGCAGCAAGGTTTGGAAAAAATGTTGCTGTGCAGCCACTGTATTTTGTTCTCAAAGAAAAAATCCTAAAGAAAATTAAACTATTAAAAGTGTCCTGATTAAGTGAATAGATGGCCCCAGACAGGTTTGCATTATAAACATTAATTGCACATTAGCTCAACTAATTAAAAAATAAATACTGTACACGGCAGGAAGCTCCTTCTTAAAAGCAACTTCTGCCTTGGGAAATGAGCCAGTTCTTTAAAAAAAAAAACAAAACCACAAGCCCTGGAGTGTCAGCGAAATGCCTGCTTCAGCCAGGGAGCCTGAGAACACCATGGAGCAGATATTGCTGCTGTGCCAACTCTGCAGAGCCAAAGTGGCAGCAAACACCAGGAAACACTTAATGAAAGGATCTCTTCATTCCCTCTTGCTGCCCAACCCAACTGAAAACCTCAGATACCATGGAAGAAACAATACAAAACCAAATAACAGTTCATTTTCTGGACTTTAGCAGGGGGTTGGAGCAGAGGCTTTGGGGAGCCAGGGGTGGGGGGAAGGTTGCTCTTTTCCAGGTGCTGGAAACTCTGGGGCAAAGCCCAGCCTTGTGCAAGTGCCTCAGCTCCTCACTCACTGCCAGGACAGTGCCAAAGCTGCCAGGAGCTGCCTCGGGGCCACGCTGTACCCAAACCCTCCCTCAGTCTGCTCCCACATCCCCACTGCTGCCTGCCTCAAGGTATGCCCCCAGCAGGATCCCACACTATCCCTGCAGCTTTCAGCAGCAAGCTCAGAGCTTGCTCGGGGCGCACTCCATCACAGGAGGTGTTCCCATGCCCTTCCAGCTCCATGGTAAGTGCTTTCCAAGGAACCAAGCAAGATAGGAGATATTCAGGCTCCTGCAGCTCGTCTGAGGTCAAGACTGAGGGATGTTGATGCCCCAGTTTGACTGTGGAAGATGGCTGTGGTGCTGAAAAGCCCTGTGGGGCTGGGCTGAAAGATGTGATAAAAGAGGGGGAAAAGAAATAAACCAAAAAACACCTTGCAGCACATCACCAGAGCAAAGCCTACCTGGCAGGAGCCAGGCTAGCACATGGATGGCCTGAATTCCAGGCCAGTGCTCAAGACCCAGGGTAATTTTGCATTTAACAAGCATTACTAACCAGATTGACACTTGCTTGCATTTTCTTAGCAAACATGCAAATGCAAGAATAAGAGATTAAAGATGTTTTCAGATGTGAATATTAGATTTCTATACCTGTTTACACACAGGAAAAACCTTTACTTTTTCAGGCAGAGAAGCACAGACACTTTCACCAGGGTGACACCAAGTAGTTAATGCAATACTAGATAAAAATCAAGATGCCACACCAGTTTGTGTGAGAAGAGTTGTACTGATCTATCTGGGTTCACATCCAAGCTCTGCCATAGACTAGCTACATAACCCCAGGCAAGGCAGCTCCTTTCTCTACTCCTTAGATCCAGGAAAAGCCATTTTTCTTCTGTCTTTTATCTGTTCTCCATTTAGCTCTTTGGGGAAGCCACTTGTGCAATCAGCCTTTGTGTTGCACTGAACACATAAAAGATCCAGTCTCAATTTAAACACTAGTGTAATGCAGGTAATAAACAATCATCATTAAGCCATTAATTCTCTTAACAGCCTTTTTCTCTCTTTCTGCCAACACACTTTCTGAGTTGGAAGGGCTTTTTTTCAGCAGGGAGGTAAATTTGTACTGTCTTGCAAATGGAAAGATGATGTGCCTGTGTACCCATAATATTGAGTCATAATAATAAATGACTATTTGATAAATTTCTTGACAAGCACCACAGATCTTCCCTTCAAGTCATGCCACATCTTAACAGCCAGTTCTGTTCAGGGTGCTCAGAGGAATTACAGAGCTAACTTGGATGCCATTTAGGTTTCAGTGATAATGAAAAACCTGCTATCTAAACACACTAACTGCAGCATCACTTCCATTTCCCATGTTATCAAATATGCATGAATTTCCTCTCTGGGGGCATTGCTGCTGTGGACAGGGCACCTTGTAGCACTGCAATACATCCAGTGGCAGCCAGCAGAGGAATTGCTTCTTGCAGTGCAGACTATTCTGACTGAGAAAGGGTTCCTCCGATGGTAGTAACTGCTAATATTTTATTTTATTGCAATTTGGGAGGGTTAGGGAAATCACATCCCCCAGCACTTTATTTCTGGCAGGTGAGAATGTCATTTTTGTGCTAAGCCTGAGGGAATGTTGAAGCTCTCTGGTAGGGAACAGATGCCTGCCCAGAAAGCCCAGGGTTGGTCCACACGGAGTGGAAAAGCCACACAAAGCAACTCCACCATGCTGGGGAGCTGGCAGAGCAATACATACTAGAAGAAGGAGCTCACTGGGAGACAGAGGCAGCCATGCTTAGCCCTGCAGCTTCCAGGGGTACAGAAATCCCACTGGGATGCTCCTGAGGTGGCTGGGCACACACAGGGCTCTGAGGCATGCAGCCAGTGCCAGCCTAACAGCACAGCCCAGGAAAACAGAGGCAGAAACTTTTCTCAAACTGCCTCACTAGTTCATACACATCACTTTTGGACACAAAACCTTCCGTTCTACTCTTCCTTCAGCTGGTGTAAGTATCATCTTTGTATCTCTGTTACATCTCCAATACAGCTACAGGTGAGGAGCTTAAACATCATCATGAAGCTCAGCTTCCCTCCCCCTTCACACCAGCTCTTAAACATGCTCAGTGGTTTTTTCCTGGCAAAATTTCTCCCTTCTTGGGTTTGTCTCCATGTTACTGCACTTAAATACCTTTCCATATCCTGCTATTTCCTTCTTGCTCAAAGCCAAGCTCTAAAAATCCCTGCTGTTCTCCACAGTCACAGGGACACAAGCACACAAAAAGCGTGGTTTACGTCCCGTAATGAGAACAGAAAATAGCCACAATCTGGTTGCCCAGCTCAGCTCCCATAAACATAAAAGTGAGAGGAATTCATTGCTCCTCACTCCACCTCCCCACATCCCTGCAGCAGCAGCAGCTGCCCTGGCACAGGTGAGCAGGGGCCCATCAGGCTCCCGGAGCCTGACACAGAGTTAATGCTCTGAGGAGAAGCTCTGGATGTTCCACACACAATAGAGAGCTTCACAAAAAAGCTTTCATGATTAATGGGAACTATAACACTGTGGGAGTTAAAGACTTTCTACTCTCAGCAGACTCTTAAAGCAGTCTCTGTGCAGAGGAGGGAATCAAGCCAGAACAGCACAGTATTTCCAGTACCCTTTTTGATCTTCCAAAGAGTTTAGTAAAATATCTGAGATCCCAATGACATATTGGCTTTGTGCTAGGCATGGGTGACACTGCAGAGAGGGAAGCAGTCAGACTTTCTTCTCAGCAGAAACCATTCTTTGTTGTGTTGGGGTTTGTTTTTTTTTGTTGTTGTTGTTGTTTTGTTGTTGTTGTTGTTTTGTTGTTGTTTTTATTACAACTTTAAATTCAAAGAAATTTGCATCTCAAGTGAATTCCTGTAATTAGATTCCAACCACAGGCTGGTACTTAAGTTTCATCTACAAGTATTACAAAACACAGAGATAATTATCAGCTTTATCTGTGCTACAGTTTTTGGGGGTCCCTTTCAATAAACTTTGAAGAGAATGAAACCCCATGAAAGGCTAAGGACAGTAGAAAACGGCAACAGAACTCTTGCCTTCTCTCACTGCATGCAGGGGCACCAGAGGAAGGAAGAAGGCACTGCCATGGTGGCTCCTGCACCTGGGGGTGGATATCTGGATACCTGGAAGGTTGACAAGCTGCAGCCTCAAAGTGCTGTAGCTCAGCACCATCAGGAGAACACAAGGCTGGGTTGTGGTGGGACAGTGTTCACCAGATCACTTCAGTTATTTGCATCCACATCCTGCTCCTCTCCCCAGGTTCCTCCCAGCCTCCTGCTGTCAGCTCCCCCCTCTGCCAGCAGCAGATTTTGCTCCTGAGCAATTGCAGAAGCTGCCAGGGGGGTTCAAACAAATCCCCCCACATGCACCACTGTCATCCCATTTTTCTCCAGCCCTACCCACCTGATTTCTTTACATCCTGAGGAAAGCTGGCAAAGCAAACAGCTGTGGGAAGAAACTAATTTCTCCCTTGAATATCTGCCTGTGGAATTAGGAGGAGGAAAAAGACAAGGGAAGAACTGTGCTGTTTCTTCATTCCCACCCATCTTTCCAGACAGCCAACTCACTGTTTCCTCTACTGCAATCCACCATGTGCTTGGATTTATTCCCCTTGCTCCCAGTAGTTGATTCCCCTCCACATTCATGCCCAATTTTGTTCAGGTCCCACCCAATGCTCCCAGGGCGTTTCAGACCCCAAGCTCAGACTGCACAGGTTAAAAATCACTCTTGTGAGACACTGAGGCTCTACCCCTCCTGCTCTTCTGGAGGAAGAAGCAGAACAAGTGCCTGCCTGAATCAAAATTAAAGCCAGATTGAACAGGGACCTGGACCTCTGACCCTCCCACACCCTCCTGAGGCAGCCTGTGCTAAGAAACCAACACCCTTCATTCATGCCATTCCCTGCCAAGGGAAAAGAGTTCATGTCAGCTATTTAAAAATTATTACCATCCATAACAGTGCACTTCCCAAAGACAAATAATGCTAACACTGCTGAAAGAGTATTGATTCCATAAAATGATCAGAAGGGAGTGCTTAATTATTTCCTGAGGAAAGAAATAAACCATTCTAATACCACAGATCTCCATTACATAAGACCATTTCTAAGAATAAAAGCCTTCATGTCAATTCTAGGTCTTCCTTTTTTCACAGCCCAATCCATATTCTTTAGACAGTTTGTTACATCTTCTCATAAATCCCTTTAGAAATTTAATGCAAACTACCATTTTTCTAATTTTTTTTAAATTTTTCTAATTGTAATTCTGATGTGGGTTCTGTATTCTCCAAGGCAGGCACATGCATGAAGTGCATTGTGTGTCTCCTGGGTGATTGCAAGAATGGCTTTAACACACACACACCAAATGATAACCACAGCAAGAATTCCAGCCTAGGATCTGACCCCCAGTTACTCCTTTTGGATGCCAATTTTCCTGTTACTGTGTATGTTGATGTTAATAACTGCCAAGAAATATGTTTTAAAGGGCAGAGAAAACTGATCATTGAGGGGATGGGGGAATGTGTTTGAGGATAAACACGGATTGGTGAGGCATCCTGATCCAGACAGAAGTCCTGAAGGTTCCAGTCTGCACCTAATCACAAAGGGTTGGCCAGAGGTGCTCACAGATGTGACCACAGCTTCTTCCAGACAGGCAGGAGTACTGCTCCAGCCAGCAAAATACACAGCCTGGGCAGAGTTCGATTTCTCCATTCTCAGAGCAACTTAATTAAAAATCTCCAAGTATCTGAAGAACAGGAGCCTGATTGTTTCAGGATCAGCACAGGAATTCATCAGGGATGGCCAACTCCCCACACAAAGGAGAAGAGATGCCCTTTGCAGGGTAGTTTTATCTGATTTCAGAGAAGTATCAGCAGTCAGGAAGTTAACAACACCTGGTTTTGGAGGGTGGAGAGAGGGGGTTGTGTTTTGGGAAAGTTCCAAGGACTACTGTAGCCAGGAGTAAGGGTTAGAACGGTATCCTGCAAATGTAATAAAGTCTATGATTTGAACACAGGGATAAAAATAAATAGGTCTTATTGTAAAAATACATCAGGTCAGTCCCTTTACAAGTAATTACCAAAAAGATGCTCTCGCCATAAAGGAGAGCAAATCACAGAACAAATCAATATGAGAATATATATAAAGGAAAAAAAGAGAAAAAATAAAGTTTCAATTTGTGATTTATGCAGAGAGAACTCATGCTGCCAGAGTTAAATTGCCCTTGCTATTGCTAAGAATCTATGGATGACAAAATCTTATCTCAGAAAAGATGCATCCAGCACAGATAATTCTGTATTAGAGCTCATCTGTGTGATAAGGAGTAAATTGATCACAAAAAAGGTATTATCCAAAGAAGAAGTGATCATTACTTGATTGCATTTTTCGAGCGCAAACAAAAAACTTTTTACTTTGCCAAGATTACTAATATACAGGCTTGCTGCTTAAAAAGGATCAATTTCATGAAGCTAGGAGAGGAGAAAAGGAAACAAAAGAGCCAAACCAGTTAGGAGAAAGAATTTTATAAGAAAAATACTACAATAATTGGGAACAGCTTAAGAACATTTTTCTGGATGTCCAGAAAAACCACAGTCTGGGTCAAAGAAAGCTGTAACTACTAAAAACCAAGCTGGTTTATGGGGAAGCAGAAGCAGGTATAAACCATACATATAACAAATATATAAAAGGCAAAGTTCTTAGTTTTAATGCAAATCAACATTTAAGAATGCCAAAGATATACAAAAAACCCATAGATTTCTCCTTTTATCTATCTGTGTTAAAAAGAAAAATAAAAAAAGAAAGACAGTGGAAGGAAATATTTATATATAATAGGCATAAAATGCAGCTGTAAAGTGATACTCTTGCTCCAAAGATTGAAATATCAAACGGTCAAAAGTAACTCAGAAAAGGAAAATGTTTTCAGTAAACACAATGCCTGTAAGTGAAGAAAATTAGCACAATACAGTGACATGAGTGAGCGAGTGTGAACAGTTACCAGCAACAATAACAACGTTAAAGATTTTAGTAATTGTTGGAAAAAAATTTCTTTGAAAGTTTACATTACACAGGAAAGACTTTCTAGACAGTCTTAAAGAAGTGTAAATCAATATCCCCTTGCTCTCTGGCCTTTCTCCACCAGAGATACCTTATGAAACCAAAAGAGTTTTCACATCATCCAAATAAAGTTTATTTCCTCTCTAACTCAGCAAGTACTTGTATATTTCTGGTACACCCAGCTGCCTAATTTGGCAAGGGTTGTCTCTTGCTGCTTTCAAAAATAGAGGCACATGAAGAAGCACCAGTCTGACAGACAAGGGAACGTCCTTCTGTTCTCAGTGCCATGGGGTACCTTGAACAGCATCCTCCTCCTCTCTCTACTCCCTTGAAGAGGCTTTAGGGACTAATGCTGTGAGAACTCCCAGTAGGAGTGAGGAGTCAATGGTGGGGACTGGGGCAGAAAGTTTCTCAGCTTTTCTCAGCTTTCTTCTCTACTTACCACTGTGGTTTTTGGGAATCCTTTCATTCCAAAGATGGATAAATGCATGGCTAGAGGATTTGAGCTTTTCCTGTCTGCTTATCAAAGACTGGTTTTCGAAATTAGCTCTTTTCCTGCTGAAGGGCTCTGGAGAACCTGGTGGCCTGAGCAGCTGCTGCTGGGGTGATTATAGAGCAGGAAACCTACTGAGGATTTGATCAATACCTGGGATTGCATCAGCTCAGAACTTATCCCCTACAATAAACTGGTGCAGCTACCCAGGTGGAGTTAACTCACTTTGGCAACTAAATCTGTATCCAGAAAATCTGATTCTAATGGAACTAATCCATCATTCACTGGAGACCCCCACTTCCCCTCCTCCCAAAGCTACCATTTTTCCATCATTACTAAATACCACCTGTCAGGAATTGCTTTTGATTGAGATGCGGAGGCATCAATAAAATAATTGCTGATGTCAGGTAGCATTCTTTGCCTAGTGTTCATTACCATGTATGACTTAATTAACAATGCCTTCATATCAGAATAAATCAGCTATATTTTTTGTTTACTTGATGACTTCAGACAATTTCATGACTGTGACATGGAGGCTCCTTTATTATTTCTTCCAGGACATCAGGTAGGAGTGAGGGATGGACTCAGCCTGAGAATGAGACCCCCAAATCCCTGCTGATAAGCAGAGGAATGGAGATGCAGATGATGTTTGAACCAGTCTGAGTTTAGGGAAGCTTTAGAGATATGGCTTATGTAACAAAGGGATTAGAAAGCAACTTCTTAGAAGTGCCACAGCACAGAGAAAGAGAATAAACCCCAGTAAATCAGATAATGTAATAACTTTGGGGGCATACAAAGAGTCAAGACAATGTATGAACCATCTCCTAATGACAAACTCTTGCACCTTTTTGAACCGAAAGGACAATAAATATGTTCTTTTAAAATTATACTTGGAAGAACAGGATAAAGGTTCCCTCCAGCAGAACTTCCACTTATAACAACTGAGATGCCGGAGGCAGAAAGCAGAGCAGAAAAAGAAACCACACTTCTATGCTTGTCTCTGTTCCCACCAGAACAGAAGGGGAACTGCAGATTTTCCTCTGCAAAGTACTTTAGTCAGACAATGATCTCACCTATGCACATGCAAACTCAAAATTACTCATGTGATGTTAACAAAATTATTCCAGATTTGTACTCCTGGATGCCAAGTCCTCTGCTGGGCTGTGTTACCTTCCCCAGCAGAAAGGCAAAACCCCAAGGCAAAGCCCTTTCCCTCTCTCCACACAGGTTTGACACCAGCTGGGACAGTCATTGGGAAATTTGCTGCTCACATTCTCATTTCAAAATGTAGCTTAACCAGTGGCTCTAGCCAGCAGAATAGATTATCAAAAGGCAACTAATTGCAGAGCAACTCAAGGTCTGACAGAATGAAATCTGAGTACCAGTAAAATACCTGGGTAGGGGCTGTTACAAGAGAAAAGCATTTATTACTCAAGCACAATCCAGACAGTGCTAACAAGTAGTCACAGTGGGATTTCTTATGATTCAGAAGAAAATGGAAGTAGTTCTCAATGGCAGATAAAGCATAGAGAAGCAAAAAGACAAGTTTAAGACCAGATCCAGTGTTAAGCAGTATTAGAACTGTATGGTCATCACCTGAGCCACTCATTGGTAAAAGCTACATTTGAAAAACAAATATTACATTTTTGAAGCCCTTGTCTCATCTCATCCATACTTTCATCTCACGTTGAAAAGGATCAAGATTTAAGCCAGAGAGAGTGTACAAACAGCTGTCCAATAAACCTGAATTCATGGGTTTATGAGGAGCTTCAAAAATACAGAGAACCACCCTTATCTTCTCCATTCATGTCTCTCAGCAGCAGAGACTGCTCAGAACACCTTGCTCCTCTCTAAAGAGCTATTTACTAGATAGTTAAAAAAAAAAAAATCACCCTTGTTGTGCCATGCCTGTCAATGAGTCACTGGGCTGGGCCAATCTTCTCATGACCCATTTATTTCTTCCATTTGCCATAGAAATCTCTCAGAGTTGAGAGTAAACCCAGAGGAGGTGAGATTTTTCTCATCCACCACAACTCCTTAACAATGTTGCTCTCTAAATAAACTAGAAAAGAGCCTCCTTCTTTGAGGGTACAGCTTCAATCCAATAATGAAATCCTGTGGTGCCATAGAAGTTCCTGGGGGAAATATTATTGAAGACATGCTAACATCCCAGCAACCCAGTCCTCCTAAAAATAACCCTTGGCAACACTATTAGTCTAATTTGGTTCTGTGACTAACACACACACATTAAATTCACTTCAGAGGCTCCACATCTTATAGGGCAGCAGTCAAGTCTAAATAACTTTCTACAGATTCATTTTCTTCTTTAGAAAACCTGGACACCTGGCTGCACCATGACAGTGTTCATTTTATTTAAAAAAAAGGCAGGTGCTGGGGTTTATTGCTTCTGGTCACGTTTAAAGGTGGCAAAGTAAACTTCTTTAATGTTTATAGCAGCTCTATTGTGACAGATACAGTGCAAGCCTCTTACTTTTGTCTTGAGGGCTGCATTCCACTCCCATTTGTCAGGAAAACCTCTGATACAATGACACCCTCATACTTTTATAACAGGTAATATTGGCCACTGAAGCATTCATGTTGTGAAACTCCTACAGCCTGCTTCTTATTCAACTGCAACTGAAGGAATTCAGGAGAAACTTCCCAGGCATCCATAAAACCATATCAATCCAAGAGAAATCACACCAGACCTGTGGCCTCATCGTGCCACTTACAGGGGTTTTTTTTGCTCTCCAACAGGCTCACTAAACATCAGTGATTTTACAGCCTATTAAAGTCAATGAAAAAATGCTTCCATTTTCCAACAGATTTTTGGTCTCAGTTTACTGCTTCCCTGCAGAACAATTCCTCTGCCCTGGCCAGAGGAGCCATGGCCTCTGACTTGGAACCCCCCACCCTGGTCTGTGCGAGTTAAATCTTCCAAAGTCAATCAGGTTATGGCACCAGAGTACATTTGAAACATAAATATTTAAGTGGATATTTAAGGTCTGTTGCTTGCTACAACCCAAACTTTCACTTTTGGAAGGAACATTAATTCAAGCCCTGTGCGCTCCCCTCTTTTTCAGTTTTAAAGGAAGCCTGAGGGCAGTGCTTTTACTTATTATGACAGGCAGAGTTCTCAGCATCTGTTTAAACAAAACAGAACAAAGGGATTGTATGTTGCCATGCAACCAATAAAAATGATACATTTTTAATAGCTGAGAGCAGAAAAAGCAACTCCATACGGGCTCAGAAATTTTCAAAAGAAGAAATTAAAAAAGAGGGTTAAAGCTTTGAGTCAAGTTAAAGCACTTTTCACCAGAGGGGAGGGGCACAAGGCTTTTATGACTATTATGATATAAACTCAGCATGGCTGGCAAGAGAACTGCTTTCAGCAAATTCTCACAGTAGGCACAATGATTGTTGTTCTTCCAAAATTACATCGGATTTTCACTTTGCTGACCTTGCTGAGTCTGTTTGCCCCATTTCTTTAGGTATCAAAACTCTTGACCTTTCATTCTGTGGGAAGGAAGGTAAAGCACACTTGGGACAGTCCTGATGCCAACACCTGGGGGTCTCCAGAGAGCACCTGGATTCCCAGGTGTGCCAGAGCACTCAGACTGACCTGGGTAAGACTGGGAAAATCAGAACAAGGTCTGGAGCAGGACCAATGGAGTCACTCATTTCCTTTTCATGAATCAGTCTGATTGTATAACTTGGGCACAGCATCCAGAAAGCTCCTACAGGAACAGTTTAAAACAAGACACAGCCTGTAGGGATTGTGCAGCTTTCCTGATGCCTGCAGGGCAATGCCCATCCCGAACAGAGGAATTTGGGTTATTTGGATATAGGCAAGATTATTTAGCACAGTGAATGGCTGAGATTTGCAAGACCACAAGGCACAGTTAACAAATATTTAAAGCTAACTTTTTTTTTTTTTAAAGTCTCAGCCATAGGTAACTGTCTTAGGAGCTCAATAGTGATTAAAAAAAAAATATCATATTAACCTATCTGGAAAACCAGAAAAAAATCTTGAAGCAATCCATTTTTACAAGATTAAACCATTCCCAGGAGAAAAGAAAAGCTGAAGCCATGCCTGCAAAATTTAGTGTCCAGGGGATTTCAGCAGGGGTTTGAAGTGTCTGGAAAATTAATCTGTTTAAAAAAGTACAAGACCCCCTACTGATATTTTGCTACCATATGTTATCTATAAGAGCTAAATTGCTGTCCCTTCCAAGGCTGTGGCCAGTGACAAGGATCTGACCCCACCTCACACAATGTACTTCTCCCATATATAGTTAAGCCCTCTAGGGGCTTTTTCCTGCAAGGAGAAAAAAAATTCATCACCCTTCTGACTTCTGAAAGCAACCATCCTCAAGAGCTTCACAGATATATTTCTACCACCTAATAAATAATTTTAGATTACAGTCTCAGCCTTAGCAGTGTACAAGGTCATAGAATTAACCAGTAAGTGAGGAAGACCTTTGTTCTCCAAAGCCACTCCAGCTTTTGACCAGTAGGTCTGGTTTTGCATTCAGAAGCACCTGCAAATGAAGCTTCCATAATCTCCTCCTGGGTCTCAGTCAAAGCTGACTGGAGCTAGCAGGAGCTCTGTTTTAAGGTTATCTTCCTTTGGATCAAATCCACACTGGCTAGGTTTGCACATCCATTCTCCAGATATCCAGCTCAGGTAGCATCACTTAGGAAAAGCCTGGACACATTGCAAATCCTGCTCTTGGTTTTTTATGACACCAGCAAAGGCTTGTCTGGAGTTGAAGCCAGGGATTTTTAAGGCTAAGTCATCCTGGCATGTTCTTGTCTTCAGGGCCATAAAGGTTTTGTTTAGCAGCAGTTAACAACACAGAGGCTCATGTCTCTGCTCTTGTTTTTCCTGCTATGCCCCTCAGTGTGAGAGTGATGGACCAAGACAACATGAAATAGACTCTCTCATGTGAAATAAAGACTGACATAGCACAGGAAATTTAGATCTCAATGTGCAATGATTCTAATTACAACCAAGCAAATGAGCAAGATCTATTTCTTCTTTTATCCTTTGTGTCATATTAAATAAGTGATCAGTTCTTATAAAAAGGATTATTTATTTTTTCAGATTGGTAATCACCACTACCAAGAACATTTTGGCAGCTATGGAAGTCATGATACAATTAGAAAATATTGAAGGAACAAATGATTGCTCATTAATACATAATGATCATCATTAATACAAATGCAATTTAAAGTAATTTAGAAGAATGGCTACATTGAGATAACTATGTTTCTGCAATTAAAGGGCAAACATCCTCCACTGAAACCACACTGAGTTATTAAGTTGTGCTCCTTGGTGAAATTTTTGCAAAGTTCTGATTTCAAATCTTTTCACTTCACTCTGCAAAAGACTGAATTTAGTAAAACTGGAAGAATGGCAGGGATGAGAGTGAAGCATCCTTGTGATGATCCTTCTTCTGTCACATTCATAGATAGAAATTAAGTGAAAGAAAGGAAATGTAACAATCTGAATATCCTGGAGGTTGTTATAAGCCCAGGAAAAAAAAAAGTCTTTGTCAGGAGAGCCATTCTTGCCTATAAAATGTGAATCAACAAGAATTTTTACTGGCTCCAGTAGTTAGCTTCCTTTTGATGTGACAGGGTTCACTGGCTGCAGGGTAAAGCACAATATTGACCCTCAACAGAGCAAGAAAAATGGAATACAAGCAGTAGGATCTAGGCAACACTCATTGTACTTTAAAGAAAAAAACCTGAAAATTGTTTAAAGCTGATAGACAACAAAAATATTACTTTCTAGTTGTCAGAGATTGCTATAAATGATAAGAAATTCACTATGAACAAAGAATATAATAATAGCTCAGCTAGAATCCATAAAATCTTGCTACTGGCAAAAGACAGAGGCAGAAGACACTACCCATGGCTTTGGTCATGTGAACACTGAGAATACCTCCCAAAACACAGAACCATTGACCTTAAAAATCACAATCTAAAGGCCACTGGGCTTAGGGAAATCTTCCCATTTACTTCTGCACATTTCAGCTCGGTCCTCAAAGGGAGCTTGCATTTACCCTCTCCTGTTCTGCAAAAACAGCTGAAAAGGATCTGAAAATATCATTTCTCTTACACTTGATCATAGTGGCTGTAGCAGTATAACTTCAGAAACCACAGAATAAATATGTCTTACATGTTCATGGTGTTGTGGTTTGATTTGGCATTTGTTTGGTTGGTTTGGTTTTTAGGAAGTTTTTTGTGCGTGTGACTATTTGAGTTTGGGTTTTTTCATTTATGTCCCCTTCTCAAAAAATCCTGTTTAATACATTCACTAGCTTGTGCAATTCTGCATTTTCATTCAACTTTGTGGAATTACTTAAATATTCATTAATTTATTTTAAGTGCACTTTTCTTATCGATAGAAGGGCAATTGTTTTCCAAAAAAAAAAAAAAAAACAAAAAAAAAAAAAAACAAAATAAATTAAATTAAAAGGAAAAAAAAAAAGAAAGAAAGAAAGAAAGAAAGAAAAACAAAGTTATTGTCTCTATTTGATCTTGGTGTCTGCTCAGACACAGGGATCACTGTGGTGGAGGCACATTTCTGTACCAGCACAGAGCCCAGCCCTGTGTTCCTCTGCAGATAAGGTTTCAGGGTGCGCAGTAGCTCAGGTGCAAACAGTGCTAATGTTTTAATTTGAACACCTGCCTCTTTGGAGCCTTTTCAAAGCCTCCCTTCAATTTATTAGTGGGTAATTCCTGCCAGAGCTTGAAATGCTCCCTTCCTGGCAGGCTCTGAGCCTGCTGCCTGCTCAGCACCGAGGTGCAGCAGTGACCGGAGCCCAGCCGGGTTGTGCACCGTGCGTTTGGAGCTTTGTGAATACGAATGAGCCAACTCCGCTCCCGAGCCCCGCCCGCGTTTCTGCTCCGCGAACCCGCCCTTCCAGGGGCACCTGGAGCCCGCAGGAACCTCACCAGAGATCGCTGTGCTAAAACTCGTTTGCATTGGAGTAAAGCAATTTAGTTCTTCTCTTGTGGAAAATTACTGCGTACTTAGTATGTTTAGGAAAAGGATTTTCAATCTTTTGATTTATGGACCCTAAAAAAATGTTCACCAGTGAAAGCATAGGGGATTCGTATTCTGTAGAATGTGAAAATTTGTTTTTCCTGAACCCCTTCAAAGCAACAGAGAAACCTCAGTAGGCCCATAGATCACAGATCAAAAATTACTTGCATAAAGCAAAAAAAAAAATAAAATTCTCCTCCCAGATAATTAACTACTTTTTCTCCCTTTTACCACACTCAAGTGTTCACATTCACTCAGCAGAGTTAATGATACAGGAAACAGGACTACACAAATTACTCAAATTTCAGTTGGCATCCAGACCAAAGATAAAAACTTTTTCAGGTTCATATGGCTCAAATAAATTCTCTCACTCAAATGAAAATCTTAATGTAAACAAAGGTCTGGTGAAGCATCATCAGCAGTGCCCTTCCAGTGCTACCCAGTTCTCAGGAGCCAAAACATTAACCCAGAAATGGATATCCATATTTTGCTCAGACCACCTGGACCCTGGCACCTGAGAGCTGAGGATTCATCACAACTGCAGCCCAGCAAAGCAGCCTAAATGCCTAATTAGAAACTCTCTGCCCTCTGCTTTTTGGCCAGACAATACTCAATTCCTTTATACAAAAGAGAACATTATCACATACAAAAAAATCCTGTGTCCATGTCCATCCCTTGCCCTACTCTCTGTGGGATGGCCAAGGTCTCCAGAGGGAAATTACACAGGTTTGGCCTTCTTTCAGCTGAGGAAATGTGATTATCAGATTACTAGGTCTAGTGTCTAAAATGTTTATTGGTTTCCCATTTTTCTCCTCTTAATGTTTGCAACTTCAAGTCAAAAAGTCCAACAATATTGACCAAAAACCAGTGTTCAGCTTGATTTCCAGTTCTCTCTCATGCATGCTCTAGCTTTCTCAATGCCATTACCAATTTCTTATTCCCCAATATATTTGTGTTTTAGGTATCACATTCACTGAAGTGGTCTCAGACTCGTCAGCACAAAGTGGTAAATGAATGTAAAACAAGCTCATTTGTTATGCAAAACCGCAGTATTTATAAAAATAATTTGAAATCCTCCTTTTCTCTTTCTAGTTCACTTGACTTTTGCTTTAACAAATGCTATTCCCCTGCTACACATTAATCACTACAAAGTGCCAAAAATTCTCTGTGTCAATTACTATAATTTGAGCTTAGCAGGAATTGCTATGACCAACAACCCTGCCTGACCCCTTTTATGACAACTACTAAAAGCCCATGCTGGAATACTGCAGGGACAACCTGTTTGACCTGCAAACATAATTCAGGGAAATAACGCTGACCATGACAATGTTTTGAAGTCAAAATCAGAAGCAATTAAGGACATACTTATTGCATATGCTTAATTTTTTTTTTTAACTGGGATGTCCACTGAATATTTTCCAGGGTAAAAAAGCACTGACTAAATCATAGTTCTCCTCACTCACCAACTGGCATAAAAAACATACCATCTCTGTTTAAAGATTTTTAGGGATTAAGAATCATCCACCATGGGCTTGTGATCTAGTGCTTCATACACCCTTTCTGCATCTTCATTATTTGAATGCCTTTAATTCCACTCAATCCTTATTACTTTGAGGTCCTAGTCCTGTCACGTCCTCCCCATATTTTGACCTATTCTTGGCCTTTCTAAATTACTTGCTATTTCAAGTTACTCTCTAATAATGAGCATATACATTTCTGAAATACTATATCCTAATGCAGAAACTGCCAACTTCTTAGGGACAAGAAGAGGGAGAGTCTGATCTGCAGCTTCAGCTTCTCTGGAGCTCAGCAGTGACTGACAGCAAGGCCTGATTTGTGAGCAGCACCCACAGCCTCGATGAGCAGTAAGGCACTGTAGAGGCATCAACCCATCAGCCAAACCAGGGATGTTTTAGCCCTCAGTTCCATGGGTTCTCAGGCAATGCCACTGTTAGAACCAGGCCGTTCACCCCATAACAGTACCTTGAAAGCCATTTAGTCCTCGGGTTCCCAAGGTACAGTTTCCAATGTCCCTGTGGCCAATTGCTGCATCACAAGGCCCTGCTTGAACCAGAGCTGGACCCAATGGCCCCTGCAGGTCTGTCCCAACCCCCATCATCGTGCAGCTCATTATGTACATGTTGGTAATGGGAAGCTAATGGGTACATTGCTAATAATCCCTTGCACTGCAAACAATCACTTAACAGCTAGATCTAGGAAACTGGATCTGTAACTGGATCTGGGGCAATAATGGTAAACCCAGTAATATTTCTAAACTTTTTCCATCTGAGCTGATAATGAAAGCAGACTTGAAGAGTTTACAGGTGCACATAACCTTGCAGGCTTCAGCATTCTTAAAAGTTCCTTCATGCAACACCAAAACACCTAAAAACTTTTATTTTGTTACTGTTTAGCATGAAAGCATCTGTTGGAAGCTGGTATTTTAAGAAGTAGTGCTTTGGATTTTGTTTTGGTCTGACAGAGCAATTTTCTTGTCTCCAAAATTCCTCCTATCTGCAGACAGTCTGTCCTAAATTCACCCTTTAATTTAGCACAAACTGGGTCAGATATGCTGAGCTGAAGGATTGCAGAGGAAGTCCAGAAGCAAAAATTTCTCACAGGTTGAAGAGAAGGGTGGGGGGAAGGTGTTGTAATATTTGTTTTTTATTTCTCATTATCCTACTCTAATTTGATTGATAATAAATTCAATTAATTTCTCCCAAGCTGAGTCTGTTTTGCCTGTGATGGCAATGGGTGAGTGATCTCTCCCTGTCCTTACCCTGACCCACTAGCCTTGAGTTATAATTTCTGTCCCTGTCCAGCTGAGGGGGGGACTGAGAGAGCAGATTTGGTGGGCATCTTGTGTCCAGCCAGGGTCAACCCACAACACAGAGTGATTTAGGCAATGAGCTTAAAGGGTTAATCACAAACCACAAACATTGATCATTATTGTAGTTGCTGTATGTTAAAAGTCCATACTTCTACACCAAACACACTTCCTGAAATGCAGTACTGAAACCTAGGAAAAACAAAGAATTTAGGAAGGCAAAAGATCACTCTTAATTGTCCATGAAAATTTTAGCCAACTGCAGGTGTACTCAATTAACATCTCATTAAAAAAACCTCTTGAACTTCAAATAAGCCATCAGCCTTGTATAGTGTAAATGAAGGGCATAATTGATAGCCACAGCAGTGCTAGGTTAAGTGCTTTAATAACATTCTGGCTCTCCAGAGAAAGTCAGCTCTGTTTCATCAATATAAAGAATCCATGCCAAAGAAGTTTCATAGTTTAAATGAGTTTTCTGTAGCTGCAGCAGAATAAAGGCAATAAAGTCAGGGGAAAACTCAGCATAATGCAGCATGAGCTTTTTCTGTTTGCCCCTGGAATATTTTCTTCTATTTTGACTGTTTTCAAAGCAAAAATGAAGCACACATCTTATTTACTTTGATAGGCTAATGGGTACAGATTACCCATAAAGCAAAAAATACCAGAGCATTTCCAAATACACCGCCCCAGTTCTGATCTCCTTTATGAATGTGTCTTTGCCAGGGCCTGAGGTGTGAGGCTGATTTTGGACACCCTGACCCTGCTCAGCAGCAGCTGTCCAGCCCAGGGTGATTATTTCCAGAGCACCTGAGGCAGCAGCAGTCTGGTGCTGCAGGCAGATAAATTCCCTTGACAGAATTACTTCACGAGTGCCAGAGATCAGTACCTTGTCCTCTCTGCTCCATCCAACCAACCCTGAACTTTTGGGAAGGTTTGCACATAGAGCAAAGTCATAAATCTGCACCCCTGGTACGTTGATTGATGAGAGATGGAGGAGAAAAATATAACAAGCTATTTGATCCCTGGCCTTTGGCTCACTGTTATTGCTCTGGCCTTTGTGCAGCAGAGACTAACCAGGTGCAGCAGCTGTAAAAGAGCATCCATTTTCCAAAGGATCATATTTTCTGTCCTTGAGGGGAAAGGAGAACTTCACAGTTCTGCTGTACTTTGGAGAGGTCAAGTACCTCCAGCTTCTTGCACTTCAGTCAATATCCTCTCCAATTCTGATAGTTCATCTACCCCAGAGTTCACAGCAGGACCCAGATTCTGGAGCTGGTGGGTCTGTCACACTACAGGCCACTGGGGGCCTGCAAATTACTTCTTAAGTGCTCCAGAACTGATAATTAGTCAGAGAAAATCTCCAGTCAGTTTAAATTAGGTCTGCACCATCCCTGGAAATACTGGGAGGCCCAGAAATTGAGAGAGCTTAAAACTAGTAATTTAATCCTGGTACCTGACCCCTTAAGTTTCTAATACTACCTGGAAAGTTCTGATTATGCCCTTGGTCTTCTCTTATCTTTTCTGTGTGTTTCTTGGCATCTTCAGACTAATAAAGCATTCCTGTGGCCTGCATCCGTCCTTTGTCCTGGCACACACAATGTCCTCCAGGCCAGAGCTCTTATCTCCACGTGCCCCAAATTTTGCAATTCCCTCTTGACCCTCCTGGATGAAGAACATTTCTTTGACTAAAATATTCACATTATGTTTCCTCCCCCAACTCCCTGGTTACTAAATGGCTGCTTTTGCAGTTCCCTGAAGTTCATTTCTATTTAATCACAGGCAAGGTTCTCTACTTTCCCCCAAGCAAAGGCTTAATATGGTCTTTTCCTTTGTGAGCACAGAATCTCAAAGGGATTCCCAACAACCCACTCTGAAGATGCATCACTCTTCACAAGAGCTGGATTCCTGCCAGTTCTCTATTCTCTCAGTGCTGGGAATGGCTGTGGAGGTAATTTTGCACTTACTCTATTATATTTCATGACCACACTGGGCTCTGTAGCTGTCTCCAACACAAGCAACTTATTTCTAATATCTTTATGGTCCAAAATGCCACCATCTTATTACTGAAAGTGAAAATAATACCTCTGATAACTACACTGCTTTAAAAAAGTAATGCCAACTTTTAAAACAAAAATTTCATCCCTTTGACTTTCTATTTTATATTAAAATGGACCCCTCTCAAATAATACTTGAGGAAATAACAATTCTTACATTACATATGCACAGGATACTCAATCAAAAACATTTTAATTGCAGGAAAAAGATCTCATCATGAAAAATATAAAAAAAATCAAAGTTCCTAATGCTCAGCTCCTATGTTATTTTCTGAAATTCATGGTTGCAAGTGATAATTCTTGTGTGCAAAATTAAAACCATACAATTAGGTAATCAAATGAAAAATCCAAGAATATAGTGGGTTTTCCATACCTGTGAACTATCACTCATTTTGTTGCAGTGGCTGGCAAGAAGCAGTGATCTTGAGTTGACAGAAAGCCTCCCATACTGGGAATAAATTCTGGCTCAGTTCCAAGGTCCACTGTGAAAGTCAGCACAATAACACAGCAGCTGCAGGGGATGAGACTCTCTCAGGAGGCAAAAAGTCTTTGAGCACTTCAGGCATAGTGTGGGACCTCTCCTGCCTTCTCCCTTTCTCATTTCTACCAGCAAGGATCATCATACGGATAAAAGGCAGTAAGATTTACTGATTTTGACCATGTACTTTATCATATTTTGATCATCCAGTGGCAGAGGAGCTGTGCCTCAGAAGTGCCAGTCACATCATGGGAAGGAAATTGTGCTCCTTTTAGCTATGGCAACTCTATCTCCTGGGAGACAGCACTAATATTTTTCTGTGGAATGTAGCCTCTGTTGTTTTTAAAAAGGAAAACAGAAGGGGTTTTATATTTTACATGGCTGGAACTAAATTATTTGCTTATCTTGGGAGTGTTTGCCCTTTTCAACATTCCCTGAATTATGCAGCTATTTTCCCTCTCATGTAGCACAGCTTCATAATCTGCTTTACAGGAAGAACCAGAGTTAAACAGGAAAGTTTTTCCCCAGCACCTCAGCAAAAGCCAAAAGACTCATTCTGAAGCTGCACTTGCATGCAAATCACTCAGAAATCTGTAAGTCCACTAAAAGGAGAAGTTCTGTACAAAAACAAACAAACAAGCAAAAAAAAATTAAAAATATAATAATTAAAAAAAACCACACAAAAACCAACCCAAGAAACAAAAACAAAAACAAAAAAAAGATATATATATATAAAAAAAAAAACCACCACCCACCCAAAGAACAGCAAAGCTGCATTTTTATTCAAGACAAAACCTCCATGAGCAGTTCAGGCTATGAGGACTGACAAGCAGTAACTGAGGTGCTTCATGTTTGCCAGCTTGCTGGTGCTGCTGCCACCAGCAGCTGCTCCACTTTCCTCTTGTCCACTACAGATTCTGTCAGATAAGATGCTGGGCTTTAAGATTTAAATAAATTTTTTGATAAAAATATAATTAACTTCACACAAAATCCATTAATAATCTCAGTTTCATACTAAGAAAAAAAAAATAAAGCAGAAGTTCAATAGGAATTCTGGAGGTGAAAATTGCAAAGGAAATCCGGCCTTTAATTTTTAATATATGAGAATCGTGACTCAATTTTGCTGCTCAGCCAGAAGTTCAAGGAGATTTAGTACCTACAGTTCAGGCATTGAATCAGTCTTGGGAACCTATCAATTCCATCATTTAAAAGTGGACTGAAGAAAAGCATTAGAGAAAAACTGCAGGGAACAATTTTCTAACAGTCAGAAAAGCAAAAAAAAAAAAAAAAAAAAAAAAAAAAAAAAAAAAANAAAAAAAAAAAAAAAAATAGCACTTTCACTTTTAATACAGGTAATTTTATCTTCCTAAGAGATACAGAAAAAATACTGTTCAAAACTCTACCTGGTTGGTAAACCCAAGGCAATGGCTCCCAAAATTTTTATGACCCATAATCTTCTGAAAAAAAGGTGATTTTCCATTTCTTGTGAAAAAAATTGTTGCCTCTAACCTCAATTTGACTAATTGTTGATTACTGATTCTGTCCAAGACTCTGGCACTTTCCAGTTTAAAAAAATTGTACTTCTGTACTTTAATTTAAATAATCTTAGACAATGAAAAAGGTGGGGTGCTAGACTTGCAAGGAAACCAACACACAATGCTCCACTAAAATTCCTCTCAATAATTTTAGTCCTCAAGTACTCCACAGCTCTCCTGTGCCACTCCCAGACACCTGCCATGTCTCACTTCCCCATGAGGCTGAACCTTCTCAGCTCAGCCTCCTCTGCTGTGTTAGAAAAACCCAAACATATAAATAGATATATAAAAATACAAAAAATAGGCATACATATTGGCCACCCATCTCAGCCCTTTAATTATCTTGAATAATCAAATTATCAAAAAGCCCATCTGCTTTCCCCACCATGCAACTGCAGCTCCATCATTAGAAGGAAGGGTGGGAGATGGGAGAGGGGATAACCCAGGTTAGAGAATGAAACACTGGTGGCTTTTAAGCTCCCCAATTAAATGCATAGGGCATCATATCTGCATAAGTGGATTGAAAGACTTTGGGTCATATGCTTTATTAAAGCCTAAATGAGACCAGTGATGAGTGGCATGTTTTTGACAGACAAGGCTCCTCAGGGTAATCATTAGGTGTGGCTGCTGAGAGCAGAGCTGCAAGTGTGCCCTTTGTTCCTAGGAAAATACTTGGTGACATTTTCCTCCCTGCTTCTGAATCCCCTTGAAGAAGTATCAGCTGGTTGGCATTAAATGTCACTGCTTGCAATTAAGATCATTCTAACTACAACAGAACTCATTACTCCATTTGAGGCAGCGTCCCAGCCTTGGGGGCTCCTCTTACTTCCCCCAAACGACACCCAGGTGAATTAATACCCTTTTACAGCTCTGACACACAGTCAGTAGCATCAGTTTAATGAACAGTTTACAAATCCTGGTGCAGGTGAAGCTGGACATCACTGCTGTGTCCCACAGGACCCCAAAGCCCCCTTGAGGAGCTCCCCAGAGCTCGCTGTGCTGCTGTGGCACCACCAGCCACCCTCCAGTGCAATACCCAGACAAGCCTGGCAGCAGCACACCCTGGCTGCTCCCTGCTCCACTGCCCTGAGCACGGGAGCCCTTCAGCAGCCACCCCACAGGCCACAGCTGTTAGCAACAGAGCAAGGCTGTTCCTTCAGCCTGTAGCTACCCTACAGAAGGCTGAGACTGAGCACCACGGCATCTGCTGGAATTTGGTAAAATGGGTCAAGATGAAACAGCACCTGTAAGCCCAGTTAGGTCTCTGCACTGCTTTTCACAGATAGATTTGGGGAGTCCCCACCTGACTGAGCCACAGCTCTAATTCCCCCCAGTTCTCACTACAGTAGATGGGCAGGAGGAGCAGGGAGGGTTCCTGCAGATGGCAGAGCAAACAGGAGACTGATGGGCTTGTGGAGCTGCTCTAACTCAGCCCTGGCATGTGATGCTGATATCTCACTTTGACACCTCAAGCTGCCACCAACCTCCACACCAGCAGAGCCAGAACCACCAATTCTCCCAATATGCCACCTGCCAGGGTCATGTTCAGGGTGAATTCAGCTTTTTCAATTTAAATCATTTCAAAGTAACCCAAAGGGTTTAAGCAGAAGTGGTGTGCTCAGAATGAAGGCACAGGATTATATATAATATGTAGGATAATACAGGAAAACAGCTTGAGGAAAGTGATGGTCACCACACTGCAGTCCTTAGGAGCTGTCCTGAGAGCAAGGAGCAATCTGGTAGACAGACTTCATTTAAATAATCCCTCCCACACCCATTAGATGTTTTTGAAGAGCAGTTTGGTAGAACATGTGGTGTAGAGATCTGTGCAGCTTAAGTGGATAATTCCATGGCCAAAACTGCTGCCCATCCCTGCTCATTCCCAGGCAGACCACACTGGAAAGGGATTGTCCTTCACATCATCAATCCACTGTTGATTGAGGTTAAGCACAGCAGAAAGATTTTTCCATGCAAACATAAGGGGAAAAAAACCCACAAATGATACAATCCATACTCAGTGAATTTTTAAAATTATTAAAAGAATAAATGTTCTGTCTCTGGCTGTGAAAATCTTAATATGGTTTTAAAGTTTTCAGTTCATAGTCAGAGGATTAAATTCTTTGAACACAATGTGGTGTACAAAGGAGTCATCTAGTCCTGGCAGGACCTGAGCAGTCTGAGGTATAAACAATCCGTCAGGAGATTGAGTCAGGGATATTGTGAATATTAAAAATTAATGGCAATTTAAGTCATCATTCCCACTTTTAAACCCCAGCACACATTGCTTATTATTTTTCTGCACAAAATACAGTTTGAACTTTGGTTTTAGCCACTTAAACTCAGAATTTAGTACAGGTTCTAAAGAGATGAAAAATGCAAAGTCATTCACCGAAAAGTATGTGCTTCACTTCATCCTGTTTTGACCTGTTGCAAGGATCACTGAGCTTAACAAGGGATTCGTCCAGAAAGTTTGCTCTGTTCTGGTTAAATTCCTCTGAAGTCAGTGGGAGTCAGCACACATACTTGTGGGTACATTCATAATAATAACAAAAAATACTCAATCCCTGACGTATCAGGAAGCAGAAAAACTTAAATAAAACTATCTGAAAAGTAAATGTGTTCATAGTAAATGTACATTGCAACTAAATAGAAAGGAGCTCTTTCCACACACTCATATAAATGAAAGAAAAAAACATTGTGTGGAAAGTTCAGAGGTTCAACAAACATCTCCTTAGAAAGCTGTTTGCTCACAATAACAAAGAAGAGTGAGCAGCCAAATTAGACTGTTTACAGTTTAGCTGTAATCCAGAATCAATGCAGTGGCTTTCTGACACTCAGCTCTGCTGTACATTGATTTTACAGCACTCACCACTGCACAGAGGTCATTAAGAAGGTGGTTTGCCTCTTGTGTGTCTCTTATTCACAGGCCTGTTAAGGTATTTCTGTTTGACTGTGATTAGGAAAGCAGGAATATTATACACTAATCTATTCAAGTTCATCAAGCAAAATGCACCAATAGAGAACTGTTCCTTTCTTACACCCTTTAGACCCCAGAATTAGTGAGGGAAAACTCTGAAGTTCCCAGTTATTGCTCCTCTTTAGAAAATGTTGTCATCATCACCTCTACAAGGATCACCTGGCCCAGCTCTGCCTTGGGAACAAAAGCCAAGATGTTACTTCCTTGTTTTAATTATCTTAAATGAAATAAAATTCCAGTCTTCCAAAAGAGTATTTTCCTGAAATGCATGTCTTAGCACAGTAAATTAACCCCCACTAATAGTTCCTTTCCCACTCAGACTCCACAAAATCCACAAAAGTACTCAAGGAAGATTTTGGAATTCTGCTCAGAAGCATCAGAGCAGTTACAGTGCAGCCAAGGAAATGCCAGCTTATCCCAGGGAGATTCTTGGATAACAGGAGATGTTTCTTCACTAGAAGTGTTGTCAAGCACTAGCACAGGCTGTCCAGGGCAGCAGTGGAGTCAACATCCCTGAAGGGATTTTTAAAAATGTGTATTTGTGGGAGCTGAGGACATGGTTTGGTGACTGACTTGGCAGTGCTGGGTTAACAGTGGGACTTGAGGATCTTAAAGGTCTTTTCAAACCCAAAATACTCCATCCTTCTATTAGTCTAGTTTATCCCCAATCCAGATAATAAAATAGCTGTGTTATCAAAATAAATAAATATAAAGGGGGAAACCACCTCCTTATTTGCACATGTCTCTGCTTGTTCAGATTTCAAGCTTCCAAGTAAACAAGGGATAGAATAGACAAGAGCCTATGGAATTTTCAGCACCACTTTGCGCATGAGGAGATAATGGATTCCCTCTGCAGCTTTGACTGCACACAGGATGACAGAAAATATGTTTCTGGCATGAAATCACATAACCCAAACCACACATTTAAAATATGAAGAGCACAATTAGTGCTTCAGAGATATTAATGTGGCTCCACTTATACACCCTGCCCTCACCAGAGGCGAAGGCAGATTCCTGTAGTCTGCCTACAGAAATAAGAGAATGATCAGTAAAAGCAGAGTATTAATTGGGAGATTAGCCTGGACAACCAGTCAGAGTCAATAGGACAGTTAAAAAAAATAGTGAAAGTAGGCATCTCTGTCAATACTACCAATTACTTCTCATTTCCATAAGTCTTTCCCCCAAATCCATTATATTAGCAGCCACAGAAAGTGAAATGGATTCTTAGAGAAGCCATCAGTGCTGCTATCTGCAGAACTAATGAAATTACTGATCAATAAGTCTGTACAATGTCTGCCCCCCCAGCTCCCATCCCGTCTCTTTACTCTGGTCCTACTTACCCCAGTGGCAAAGTGGCAGAGCTGCAAAACGAACCTGAGAGCACAAAGCTGTGCAGAGCAGCACTGCTGACCTCCACCCCACTCACAGCTAAGCCTTTTGACATTACCAGTGTACTCAACCACTGATTTTAAGGGAAAAATAAAAGAAAAATAAAAGCTGCCTGCATTCCAGTCAAGAAGTTTTTGCCTATGGTCTCAACAGAAACAAACAAAAAAAATCACCTATTTTAAAAACGAGTATGCTTCTTGTGGATCATCTTGTTCTCATGGGAACAGAATGAAAGGGCTTGAAAAAATCCTTAGCTCAGGCTCTAGAGAATCCCCAAAGGCTCACAAGCCTTCCTCATTCATCAGTGCTCACATATGAGTGGGCTGTGGAAAACCACCCCAAAAATAGCAGCCGTTGCTCTGGTGGGCTTTGCCCCCCATCTGCCTGGACACCACAATTTCTGTCCTTCCTCCCCAGCCCACCAGTGCATGCTACAGAGTTTGTACACTCCTGTGCAATGCTGTGACAGCAATATGCCAGCATTTACTGTGGCAGGATGGCAATGATGGTTTACAAAATATTGTAAACGATGCAGAAAGAGTTTTTGTCTTGCAATGCATTATGTTAGAAAAGTGACAGAAATCCCAACAACTCAATTCTTTGATGTGCTATGCACATCCAAAATCCCAGCATATTGGAAATAAAGAACTGGAGTTAGAATATAAAACAGGCATGTCTAATTCTTTTGAATAAAAAAAGATGATGAATTTTCTCTTTAATGGTACAATCATGGTTCAAACATAAAACAACCAAAAAAAAAAAATCCCAACTCTGCCTGTGTATAGTGCTGTATGATAGTTCCTGGGTTCCAGTAGGCAATTTTTTAATGTAGTAGAAGTGCCTGTCCACAGTGTGAACACCATTCACAAGAAGTCAAAGATGCCCTGACAAGTGCAGAAGAATGGAAATTAAGTGCTTCATGCTACTTCTGTAATTTAAGATCCCCACCCTGATACCACATGCAGCACACAATTCACTGTCAACACTATCAAACCTCTAATCACACTTGCAGTGTTGTTTGAGCTTCTTTACTTAACAATTCCCAGCCGAGGGCATTACATACCATTGCTCACTTTCCATTAGTCAGTTCTGACCCAGGAGCCACGCCTTCAGAAATGGTCAGGCTGCTAGAAGGTACTTGTGTTATCTTCTCAAAAAGAAACTGCTGGAATAACAGCAGCATTCAGGGCAGCAGGTGTCACTATTTAGGGAGAGTAAACACATATTCCTAAACATTCCAACAGGGTTTTTTACTGTTAAAGCCCAAGGTGTATTACAGTAACCACATCATAGCACCTGCAGAGATGAGGTCATAACACATCCATCACAGGGAGCACAGGAGACACTGGAAAGCAGATATCCCTCATTACATCTATTTCCAAATCCCCAGGGAAAGGAGAGGCCAGCACCAGGCACATCCATCCCTTCTGCTCTAATTCTGGGTCAGTTCCTTGGCACAGCCCCTCTGCATCCCCAGGATGCCCTTCCCCACCAGCAGGGTGGGGTGATGCTGGGTGTTTGCCTGCTGTGAAACACACCCCAGGTCAGACGGCAGTGGCAGCACCTTGACACGAAGCCCTCGGTGCCTTACAAGAGCTTTTCTCTCCAGCCTGTCATGGTGAGGAACATGGCACAGGCCACAGTGGTGTGGGTGAGCTCAGTGCTGGCAGTGGCAGCCCCAGAGCACGTGCTGGAGAGGGGGACAGTGCTGGCTGTGCCACACAGGATGGAAATAGCACCAGGACAGGACTCCAACACAACCTGCCAGAGGCCGTGCAGGTGCAACCCTGCTGCCTGACTGAGCTGTGGCAGCTTGCAGGGCAGGGCTGCAGCTGGGACACCACCCAGCTCCAGAGAAACCCAGGCCTTTGCCCAAACTCTGTACAGTGAGCTCTTCATTTGCATCAGAAGTGAAGACATTCATTTGCATCACCCTCACTGTATTTTTAAAGCGTTTTTCAGCATAAATTTCACTTCAAAGTTCAGTGCAAATCAAAGCTTTTTGATGTGATTGAGTTCTGTCCTTTTCTCTCCCATCCTTCAGAACAAAATGCATACATCAAGCCACTTCAAATTATAACACCACTAGATGCCATTTCTCACCTCATGAGATCAGCTGCATCCTTCACTAAATGCTTGTTTTATATTTACCTCCTGCATGTTGATACTTCATCATGATTTCAGGTAGCAGTGCATTTAAAAGACAACATTATACATCAGACTTTTATCAAGCATGGCCAATTATGCAAATTCCTCCAAAAATTATTTTCAAAGAAAAGAAGGATTGATTGCAGAGATTTACCATTTATACAGACAGTGATTTAGGAGGGTATTTCAATTGCTAATATACCTAACAAAGATGAGGGATTTGTTTGTAAACTTCAGGCCTACAAAATTGAATGTCAACACCAGATAATTATCATGTCCTATCCAAAATGTTAAACTTAATCGAAATACTCTTTGTAGTAAATCAACAGTCAGCATTAATCTTAATGAAAGTTGATTATGATGCTGCCTGTATGTAAAATGTAAGTACCAGCCACACAAGTACCACATACCTCAAGCAAAAACAATGCATAATTTCTCATCAGTGCCTGAAGTATGACAATAATGTTGCATTTGGTCATTTCGATAGGTGTGGGTGCTCAGGGCACAGGTATCAAACCCATTTGGATGAGGGCCAGATTCCATATTTAATTATGGCCTCTATGCTCAAGCATTAATTCAGGACACCATACACTCCTCAGCTTCCATTCTGCTCAGGAAGGCAATTCACATTAAATGATTAACTATTTTTTCAGCAACAACTTATGATGTTCACCTAGAAAATTTTTACTCCTTCTACTAAACCTTTTCTATTTTGCCTCATCCTTCTCTTCCTCCACATTCTCTCTCCTACCTTTTTGTCTCTCCTTTAGCTTCCCTCTCTCTTTTCCTGCTCTATTCTTATGACAACTGTTCAGACATTAGAAATCTGTGTGTTGAGGTTGACCCTTGCAATTTCTTTAAGGGTACTCTGTGCTGTTGTAAGCTGATTTCTCACTCCTGAGACTACTAACTTCGAAATATAACAAATCTACACATTACTTTGCACAGAGATTTCCCATTTAATTTACTAATCTGTCTCTGGTGTTAAGATCACAAAGAAGCATAATTTAAAGTGCTATAACACAGGAGCAAACATATATCCTGTTTCCGTGATTTCCACAACAGTCAAATCCTATTTGAATACAAATACACCTTTCCTGGCATATGTCTTCTGAAAATTTTGAGTTTCATATCAGGAAAGAATTCTCTGTAAATTGTGAGGATTCACATATATTTCAGCCAAAACCCAAGATTATTTGCTTCTCAAATGCTTTTGTAGTGACTTATAGGAACTCCTCTTTCATTGCCATTCATTCCCCTTCTTTTACAAGGTGGTTCGTGGGAGATGTTTTCTGTGCTGGCCTATGGAAAACATCCAAATCATCCAGGAAAAATTTACATTGTGCAAGTCTTGATGTGCAGTTTGCAACACCCAAGGGTCTTCTGGTTTATCCTGCAGTCATGTCAGACCACAGGAACTAAACCCATCCTAACCTACAAATCTACTGCCCAAAGTGGATGGGAAGATGCCTTTTGCACAGTAACCAATTTACATATGAAGAGATAGTGGTGTCAAAATCCTCCCTAAGCCATCTCAAATGCTTTGTCATTCCATGGCTGGAATACTGGGATTCTAATCTAGCAGAACAAAAAAGGCAAGGCAAGCTCTGGTTATTCTTGCACAGCTCTACCATCCACGAGAACACAAAGTAAAAAAACTCCAGGGATTACTAATAACTTCCAAATTACCTCAGAAATAGGCATTGCTGCATTAGAAAAATGTAGGGGGGGGCGTAAGAATGTTTACGGCTTCCACTAGGAAGCCTCAACACACTCCAAACAGATGTAGTTTCTTAAATAATTAGACCATAACACATAAACAAGCAGCGGCATTTTAAGGCATTATATTTGCATTTGTTCTACAATAATAAATACATTTGCCCCGTTCTATTTTAAAACTTATCGTTCATAAAATAGAGAAACTCAGTTTCAAAATCAAGTCAAAAATTACATACCTGTTGGGAGCAGAGGGGAGCCATATTTCCATGCTGCCCCAATAGATAAAAAAACCCATCTCAACTGGTGAGTCCTCTGTGAGGCCTCAGAACTGGGACATGCAAATCAGTTTGGTTTGCAACTGTTGTTTGCAAAGTTATTTTCTCTTTTCTGTGCTTGTCTCTCCCTTCCCATCGTGCTGTGCCAACACTTGATCCTTCCACCACCCCATACCAGGTCCTACAAGCTCCCTGGGTATTCCATGTCTGTTGGGTACAGGCTGCTCTTCCTGCTGCGTGCCATAAACAAAGAGTCTGCTCATACTCAAAATAGTTTATTCTCCCAGTAGGAACAAGACATAACAGAAAGACAATATTAAAACAGACAGTGTTAACATATGTCTCATACTTGGAGATTGTTGTCTCCTGGGGATAGCCAAGGCAGCCTTAATTTTCCAAACAACCCAAGGAAGCGTGTGCACATGTAGGACAGCTCCCTCCAGGACTCCCTTGTGTTGGGCAACAAAATCTTGTTAACTATCCCCCACAGAAGAGGAATTGACCTCTTTCACTGCTCAGGGTTTCCTCCTTAACCAAACAAGTGGGATAAATTCGAGAGGAGGTCAGTCAGGACACTCAAGGCCTCTCTTTGTTGCACAACAAGCACCTGCCATCTCAAGCATTCTTCTTTTTTCCCCATCCTGTCTCTCAAGAAAACCCCTTGAAGTAAACTCATGTGTTCCTACAGGAAAGGAGCATTACCTTGGCCAACAAGGTATTCCCTAGCTGTGACCAATGATCATCACAGCTGTCCCAGAACCATTCCTGTTCCTCATGCCTACACTAAAAAGTGTCAACCCCAAGACTTTCTTCTTCTGACAAAGAGAACACAAAACAGAAAAGCATGATGGCTCTATGTTACAGATGATGCTTTTTAAATACAGACATCAAGCACTGGGAAGCCAAGAAAATGTCATTTTAACAGGAGGAATCTGGTGGTTTTGTCAAAACCACTAAGCAAGTTATAAAACAAATAGAGAGTGATGCAATACTCTGGGTGCTTTGCACATATACCAGGGCACTGTGATTTGATAACAGCATCATCTCCCCTCATTTTTTTTCCCTAAAAGATTTTAGGATCCTGTGATACCTGGCTTCTCCTTTTCAGTCTGTGTATCACTCTCCTTAATTATATGTGCATATTCCAGCAAATAAGGGAAAAAGATTGCCTTCTGTTTGCCCTTAAGCTATTTACAGGTCAATTTTAATGATGGACATGAGAACTAAGAGTTTGCCTGAGGGTTTGAGTTCCCAACTCCATCTGACTTCCAGGCAGTCCCCAACCCCTTTGAAATTTGCAGCAGAGTTACCATTTCAAACAGTGTTTCTAACATTCTTTAAACAAAAGAAATCATACAAAAATCCTCAAAACTAAACCAAGCCTGTGTCAAACAATTTATGCAATTCTCAAGAAATGAAAAACCGAGTGAAAATATGAATAATTGAATAGGACTCTGTTTCCTAAAGTGTCATGGAATATTTCCTTTGTCTGAGACTCCCTGGGGCCGGTGCTACTGAAAACACTGTCAGTTAAAGCTCTTCCATTTCCAGGAGCAGCCTCAGGAGTGAGAACATTTCTATCACTGCAGTCACACACCCTCTTCTGAGGACTCATCTCCTCGGTGCCACTCAGCTTGGGGCCCCTGAAGGAGCACGAGGTCCCCCCTCACAACAGCAGCACCAAAAGGAGGGGAGATCCCAGCTGTTCTCTGGTAGGGATTTCCTCCCTGTCAGAAGGCAGCAGCAGCTCCGTGCCTGCTGAGGCAGCTGTGGTTTGTATTCTGGGCTTTAGCACCCAAGCTCCAGAGCAGACAGACTGCAGCACCAGGACTTCAAAATCCAGATTCAGCCCTTCTTTCTGAGAATAAGCCACAAAAATATGAAGGATACCTTGGGATGCCTATGGTAGGGTGCCACAGCTCCGTTCTGCCTTCTCACCACACTACAGCTGTGGCAAAGGTTAAGGTTATATTTATGCTTAGTAAATCTTCAGTAGGAAATGGCACCAAAGGTAGAAATATGCATATAAATTCAGTTATCCCCAACCAGCCATACCCTCCTGCTGAGACACACTCACAAACACCTCACAAGATCAAAAAGTAAACAACTCCTTACATCACCATGACCAAGGCTGCTTGATATGTGCCATTTCCACTGACTTCATCAAAGGGGAAAAATAATCTAAAATTTGGTTTAGCTCCACTGGTGAGAAAGATATTGACTGTCAGACAAGGAAGGCTCTCTTTCTTTTTTTTTTTTTTTTTTAATATAGACAGTTCTCCCTTTCTTTTTACTACTCAGTTGTCTTTCCTTGATTAAAAGGGGAAGATTTTTCCCATGTGACTTCTGAAACTCGGTGGTTATTACGCTCAGGATGATCCAGAAGTGCTATACAAGCACAAGTCAAGTACTGGCTGTTCCCTTTTATGATAGCTCAAGACCTGGTCTCAAGGTTTTAAATTTGTCACTAAAATAAAAAGTGCAATACTACTGAGCAATTTCTACTGTAGTCCCACTTCAAAGGTGATGTTTCTTGTAGAAATTAATTCTCATCTTTTTGGGAGTCCAAACCATGTCTTCCTGTGTCAGTATTGTTTTCTAAATGTCTGAATTTTAAAAGAAAAAATCTTTTCAGGGGAGGATTATGCTGTCTCATCTCTTTTGGCAACAGTTAGAGTAACTAGAAAGTCTTTTTTCTAGGTTTGATTCTGTTTGTTTTAAAAGAGAAACTGTTACCAATATGTCACTGAGAATTCATTTAACAAAGCCCTCAATGAGTATATTTAAAGGGGAGAAGAAGAGATTGTAAGAATGAAGAATGTGAAAGAATTGTTATTATGTTGGTGTGAGCAGCTATACATCATTACTTAGCTTAACAACTGAACTATAAAAAAAGATATAGCAATATCTTTATAGCAATAAACATATTTTGTGAGACATAATTCTGTGTACCTGAGACACAGCCCTCTTGGGTAGAGCATGAATTTAGATTATGGAAATATTACTTACTCCTGAACACTTCCTAAATGTCTCCAGGAAAACAAAACATACATCTCTCCAGCAATATTGACAGAGTTATTATTAAATATTATATGGAAGTAGCTGTAAACAAACCAGTATGATAGAGTGTGCTCGATGTAAAAGATTGTGCACACACTACTAGAGGGGGAAAAAACCCAAAAACAAACCAACTGAAGGAGCATCCTGACATAATCTGCTTTTTTTTTTTTTTTCCCGTAATGAAAAAATTGGCCTCACTGATCTCACAAAGCATTTGAGCCCTCATTCCCGTGCATGGCTGACAGTCTGCCAGTGGCTGCCAGGCACACAGAGATGGAGCAGGGTGCTGTCACACCTGAGGGGGTCAGAAAAGGCCCTTTGCTATCCTGGCCCCTTGCACTGACTGGCACGAGGAGCTGCAAATCTCCCAGGAGGATGTGCCAGATGATGGTTTCATTTTGCAGGCTGTAGATTAAGCAGAAAACTAACAGGCATCAGGAAATGCTTATTAAAAAAAAAAAAATCCAAGTGTTGCAAGTGGTTTTGTCTACAGCCCTCCATTCTGAGTGAGGCAGCACTTTCCATGTGCCACTGCCTTCAGGATGGGGTAGGAGAGAGGTATTGAGAGCTGCCTCTCCCAGCCCAGCTCTGGGAGCCACTCTGCTGTTCAGTGTGAGAAAAAACCTGCCAGTTCCTGACCCCCTCCCTGATCTACACCATGAGGAGCTGATACCTGTGTCCCAGGAGCAGCATTTGCAGACTGTTGTGGTTTGCAAGGCACTGAGACCCTGCAATTCGACAAATTAATGGGGCATTACCCTTTCCATGGCCCTCTCCCCATCTCTCAAGCACTGAGGCCCTTGGTGCTGCCCCAGCAGCAGGGCAGGCAGGGAGCCCAAGCCCTGGTACCTCTCACCTGCCTTCACCTTGAGAGGAAGCTCCAAAGGCTGGAAATAAAGATGTTCCCTCTTCTGCATATCAAGTTTAATTACTTTTGCTCTGCTGATCCCCGCCTGGCCCTCAGATAAAAGAATCATCTCTGTGCAGAAAGTTGGGAAAATACCACAGGGGATGAGGCAGGATTTGAATGGAGAGCTCTGCACCAAGAATTTCACGTCTCTCATCAGGGAGCAGGATCTGCAGTGACTCAGGTGAGCCAATCAACATTGCTCAGATTATACAAAATTCATCCAACTTAGCAGTGAGCCCCTGATGAAGAATTAGTCAAATAAGTTACAAGAAGATATTCAAATGCATCAGATTATTGCCACCTGTTTGCAAGAAATTTATGAACAAAAATGAAGTTTCATGAATAAATTATTCACAAGTTATCTCCCCATTGCTTTTCATTAACTTTGATAAAACACACTTTCATCTCTTTCCCTTGCAAATCATTTGGACAGATCAACCTTTTCACTCAACATATTTTAACTAAACAGTAATAAATCCTGAGCAACCAAGCAGTCTTTATGCTAAGAAATCAGTGCCTATAGTAGCCTGTATATAACAATCTAGGTTTCATTTCTTTGCTGAGCAAAACCAATTCCATTCCAGAATGCCATCACTGGTAACAGACATTTAATAGGCTGGCTTTCTCCAATAAGCTGTATCTTTGAAATAAATCTTGCTGACTCTAATGCTTATAGAAACACTATCTGGGTGTGCTGTGAGACACTTCTAATATCTACATCCCAAAACACCCTTTCCAATTTTGTGGCAAAGAAGCCTTCATGAACAATATCGAATTCAGTCAATCAGATTATTGCATTAAGAAGTCTGTGTCTGGCTGCTGGAAGGCAGCCTGAGTTTCCTCTGGCTCTAAAAGAGCAGAATTAGTCACAGATTCCATCTCTGTTACCTGTAGTCTTAACTCCTACACGTTTCAAACCACAAGACATTACAGTTTTGTTGGTAAAAGGAAATATATGGAAGGTTAATCTAGCCTTAAAACAATGTGCAGTTATCTATGGACTTAGGTGTGTGACAATTGAGGTCCAAACAAAGGTATTGGTCTTCACTAAATAAGCCTTTTCTCACTGTAGCAAAGAATAAAAGATGCAGCTCTGCCTTACCCTAAAGTGTATCTCAACCCTGGCTGCACAGGCAGCAACTGCAAGAGAACAGGAATATTCACTCAGCGTGGAGAGCCCAAAGCCCAACAAAGTCAGGGGCCAGGGAAGAGGGACCAGCAGCTGCTCCTACATCTTGATGCTGCTGCCACCAAAAATCTCTTAAAATTATGTATCATCTTGCAAGGTACTGGGCCTTATTACAAAATCTAATCATGCAAAAGTTTTACAAACACTTCAAACACATGAAACTTTTATTGTTTACTTAGAAGCCAAGAGAGTCTATGTACCCATCCACTGTATTTGCCTTAAGCAACTCATTACAAAGGAATAAAGTCATTTGTAAACTCCAAAATGCATATGCTTAGGCTGTAATAAGCAACTGGCTTTCTCCAGCTGCAATACACATTATATAAAATTGTTCAATTTACATCAATTATTCTGAACAATAGAAACAAAGTCATTACAGAGAGCATTGTCCAAGTAATATTTTGCTCCATTATTTAGATGACATTCACCAGGATGGCAATCCAACAGTCCCTTTGTGATTGTTCTAACCAACATTACACCATCACCCACAGAAACAACCTTCAAACAGTCTCCCCATCTGCAGCAATACCTTGGGTAACTCTGTAATGCCATTGCTGAATTTAGTACCGAGAATTTAAGATGGGTACAATAAATTAATTCTCTCTCCTCACGGACTGTAAATATTAGGAGTGAGGAACCTTTGGTATAACTCATGCATCTGCTCTATTTCACAGTGTTTATCAGCATTTCATCTGTTCACCCATATGGGCTGCCTCATTTTTATAAGGAATTACTCAATATTAGAGATTCATGTGCTGGAACATCCCATGCACTCTTGATATGATGATTATAATTAGATGTGTGAACCAAATTGATGCTCGTGAAACCCTGAACAAATAACCTGCATAGCCATACAAGAGCTTAAAATTTTAATATACCCTAATTTATGTTTGGAGGGCTAAAACACTAATAATATCAGGGAGTAATTGGCTGGCATTTTTAAACCCTATTAAACTAAAATATGTTAACATAAACCTGTTGTTATCAGGGAATAACCAGTTGTCACCTAGAACACTGTTCCTCTTCCACTTCCCTCTGCTTTTTACTCTGGCCTGGAAATTCAGGCACCAAAGAGAAAATCTTCTCATATTGTTGGCACCTCTAGAAGTGATTTTATCTTTTTTTCCCAACACAACCAGTTTCATCCATTTGTTACCCAGACATACTTTCAGTGACACAGTCTGACTTTTATCACCCAAGGGAAGGCTCAGAAAAAACCTTAGCCTGAAAATCCCCACGCAGTCCTTTTGTGAGTGACAAGGTGGGACACGGCTGTTCCATCCCAGCCTCCCTCTGGCCCCTGCTGACCCCCTGCTCAGCGTGAACAGGAGAACATTTCAAACCACAGCTCCAGCCAAGTTACACAGAAACTCTGAGTGCTCACAGGAACCACACTACACTGAAATTCACACGGCACCAAAAATATTTTTCCATGGAACTTTATCTGTGTGTGGCCTAAAAAGTCAGGGGCTGCAGAGCTTTCCTGTCACACCCTGCTTCCAACCCATACCCAGGCCACAAAGTGCTACCAGCTCTAATCTCATTGTTTAACTCTTGCCTACACCACTCACCACACTCCACAGAGTATTTTCGTGATAGTTTCTAGAGAAATTTTGTTTCTTCTGCTTTATTAAGAAGAAATAGACAAAGAAAATCTTACCATTTTGTCTTTGATAATTTAGGGAAACCTGGTTTTTTCACTCTTTTAAAGCTATTTCAGCTCTCAGGATGAGCACTGTTCTTAGATAAATCAAGGGTAGTGATGACTGCTCTCATAATTCCCTCTTTAAGGGAATCACAGTTATAATAATGGGTTCTATTAATGGGAGTCATATGTTTTCAGGTATAAAATAGAGGTCTACAGTATCAGGAGCTTACCTAGGCATCAAAGCAAAAGCATATTCAACTACAGAATGAGCAACTACAGTGTCATAACATATATTATTGATTTTTTTAAAAAAAGATTAATAGGTTTTTTGAAAGCAAATATAGCTAGTTTAATAAACTTTAAGGACATCCACTAAAAGCCAGAGAAGCTCTCTCCAAGTGAAATTTAAAGTGTAAAACAAAAGACAGACATAAGAGATTAATTTCCAAAGATCCCTCCAAAATGTCTATTGTTGATTTTCATAAGCAGCTTTCAAACTGGCCAGGATTTTTTACCACATATATTTTCTATTCTCACAGCAGGATCGTAACACATACACAAATTAATACTTTTTAGCCAGGTCAAAGCATCAGACACTCACACCCAGCTCAGCAGTCCCAGTGCCACCTCCTCAGCAGTAACCTGCTGCTGTTATCTGGTGGCAGCTGACAGGCAGCAGAGGAGCCCCACACAGCTAAATATCAGAGGAGACTCCTGGCTGGGGGAAATGGGCTTTTGGTTTCACTAAAAACAGGTCAACAGTGAGAAAAAGCATCCTGGGGCATAGCAGACAGCTAATTATTGGGTGGGACATTGATAGAACCTGTTAAACACAAAGAGAAATTTTTAATTAAAGCTATTAAAAACATAAACCCCTTCTTTGAATTCTAAGGGGAAAAAGGCTTGTCTGGGTTCTGGGTTGTTTTTTGGGTTTTTTTGTTTGGTATTGTGTTTTTTTTGGTGTATTTTTTTTCCCAGGGGAGGGATGTGGTGGGTTGAAATTTTCTATAGCCAGAAGTCAACCCCCTTCTTTATTAGCTCCTGGGTTGGGTAATGAACATATTAATGAGTTTTCTTGGCTTGGCAGTGAATGATTGTTTTTTAAAGTTGTGAGAGAGGCAGCTGGTAGCTGCTCTGCAGAGGGGAATTCATCTGTGCCTTACCCACAGCATCACATCCCTCTAGTGAGCACCAGCTCCAAACAAATGCTACATCAAAGACTGAAGATAATTTGTGCTGCTTCATATCCTTAGTGTAACTTTCCAGCAATTATTTTTGTAGAAAAGAAGTTTCATAGTGATTAGGCAGCCAGGTTTAGGAATGGAGTATTAAAAAAAAAAAATTATGGGAATAAATGAACTCCCTATCATGACTATTTTATTATATGTGTATACATTTATATTTAATATCTATTCACAAGAGAATTTAGGCATTCTTTCTGAATACATATATTTACATGGGTGCATGTGTGATAATATATATATATTTTTTCACAATAATCTGAGTGTGCAGTATCTTGACAAACCTTTTAAATTTTAATGCTTAATTTCACACTGACATTTTAGTTTCCTGTGAGAGGTTCTGAACGTGACAGGAATTTCAGGACTGTAAAACTGCCAAAAGGCTTTTACCTGCTTGAAAAAGAACTAATAGAGCTATTATTGTCTTATAAACAATATGCCTGTATCCCAGATAGCTCCTCTGAATGAATTGAATGTCCCAGAGGAATTGGATTCAGCATCATTATCAGATGAGATTTGCAATTCTCCTCATCAATGATTTTTTTTTTTAAGCAAGAGATATTTAATTGAATTTAATCAAATCCCTCTACAATCAACACAGGTTGTAATAGCAAAGTGCTCCCTGATGAGTTTCATAAAGTTGTGTTAGTGAAAAGCATGAGAGACAAGCAATGGCCCCAGCTCTTAGGTACACATGGCAGCTTCCTCATCAGTGGCAATTTGGATAATACCCATGAACAACATTTTGATAGATTTGGTCTTTGTTGGGATTTATTTTTTCTGTCTAGGGCAAATGAGACTGATAAATATTTAAAAATTCTTCCAGTTAACATTGCTGCATGTATTGAGGAACAGCACCCTTGCAACCTCTTTTATTCTGCCTTCAGCTACAGAAGAGCCTTACTGAGTTGTACTTTGATACTCAGGAATTGTCACCAAAAGACTCATGTAATTTTCATTACACTAACTTGATAGGAATCATTTAACAGGCACAAATCTGTCCCTAGTTTTTAAAGAGAGATGCAAAATTTTAATGCTGCTGTGGATTCATATATGTTAACACAACTCCACTTAGTGCCTGGTTGGATGTTCTTTCAGGTCAGGATTTATATTTGATGGAATCAGTGACATTCAACAGAAAAATCTGAGCATTTGTACAGAAATAAAGTAGACTCAAATTTCAATAATCTAAACTTAAACCTGATTTCCAGAGCAACACAGCATTTCTGTTGTTTAATATTTGAAAGAAGAAAGTGGCTTCTCTTTGAAAGAAGACAGTGGCTTTTTATCTGCTTTGCAAATATCTATCCTGCTAACTGCACATTTGGAATATATGTATTTATTCCTTTCCAGAAACCCAGGGCAGGATGCAAAGCCTCTATAAGTGTTCCTGCTGAAGTCTGATCTGTATGGATGGAGTCCACCAATAATTACAGGAACAAGACTGCCAGACTACATAATGATATAAGCTAGCCATCTTTGAAATATTTTGAGGTCAGCCCAAAAAATAATGGAAATCAGTGTTAACAGTCCCCAGCTTGGTAAATCACCCATGGATTTCAGAAGCCTTCCTAAGTATCAATTCCTTGTAGCTAAATCTGCCTGTAACTTTAAATTCATTTTAGCAAAAGCACTCTCAGGTCTTGCTTTACCTTATTTTCCTTGTAGTGAATATTCACCAGAATAGACCCCATAGGCACGAGGACAAATCATGCAAGCTTGGAGAACCCTGCCTGCTATGGGGACAGTTACTGCCAGTAAATACCATTTTAGAGAGCTTTGAACTGAGAACTATATGCAACACACAGAGTTTGGCTTTATGTGACAAATTGCAACACAGCAGCATATCCTCAACTAAATCACACCGTGGTCCCTCACACTCCATCAAAAAAACTGGGGAGAAGGATAACATTTGGGATTCTGCTCAGAACTCCCATCCTGGCTCTGTTTAGAGGTGCTGTATAACAACTTTGAAACTACTCATCCATTCTCACCTCAAGGCAGTTTTCCTACAATGCTGTTTTTATGGTGGCACTAAAGTCTCCAAGTACCAGCAGCTTCCACTGGTGTGGAAGTTTTATTATCAAGTGAAAAAAGTGCTGATACACAAAATTACTGTAGGTTTAGCACCTGCTAAATTGGCACTGCTGCATCTGAAGCAGATCTGAGTCTATAGACTGGGGAAATTGAGAGTAGTAATATGACAGGTTTGATTGATTTAAGCACCAGGCTGATTTCAGCAGTGATAAACTGATCATAGTTTCCCTCTTTCCTACTCAAGAATGGTTTTGTTTTCTAAAATGACTTTCAGACTATAACTTTTCTACAAATGTGAGGATTCCAGAGCAATTTCACTCTTTGTTTCTTTTCAACAGTCAAGCATAATTTCTTATGGGCCTAAGTCTAACATCACGTTGTTCCTGCAAGTATTTAATTTTGTTTACATGGGTTTTTTCCCTTTCAGTAAATTTATTAATTGTTGTGGCAGTTTCATAAATCAGACACTTCAAAGTATTTTTATTAATATGCCCTGAAAAAGGCCATGATATTTACAAAGAAAAGAGAAAAAGTTACACTTTCATGAATTTCATAATTATTGCTGCCACCAGATTCTTAGAGAACCATTTTTATCATAAAGGTAAAATAAAAGATATTTCAACAAATTACATATAACCAGCTACTTTAGAGATTTTGTGATTGCATACAAAAACTCCATCAACTGCAGTTACACAACATGTGGAAAACAGGGTGTAAATTTTCAAAAATGTCCTTGTAGACCAAGAATTCAAAATACTTGTTATTTCTAAACTTCAAAAAAAATCCAAGAGCTTTACTTCAGGAAGATCAGACCAACACTTCAGCTAGGATAAATTCCACGAAAATAAAACGTCTTGAATAATGATATGATCTCAGAATGGACCCATATTGAACTGATTAAATCAGCATTGAAAAATTCCTTTTAAAAGTTGAATTTCCCTCAGATCAGGTTAGCAGTACCATTAAAAAAAAGATCCAGGAATTATCTCTATGAAAAGAACCCTACGAAGGTGAAGAATGCTTTAAGGACCGGCATACAGCTACATTAGGAGGAGAAAGTTCCCAATCTACCCCAGCAGGGTGATGGCCATGGGGCTGCCCATGAAAACCCTTTGTGTGCAGGACCAGCACGGCCTCCCTGGATGGGGCAGGTGCTGTGCAGCTGCTGACAGCCTCAGGCAGCACTGCTGCTGCAGCTGCTGCAGCACAGCTCACCCATGCAGCAGCAGCAGCAGCAAGCTGGCTCAGCTGGGAGTGACACCGACTCCTCACTCCCACCCAAACACTCCCAGGTCATTCCTGACTCGGGTATTGGGAACAGCACCTCTGGAGCAGACCCATGAGAAGGCTGAAGAGGGTGAGAAAGCAGGAGCCTTGGTTTTTATAATAATAAACTTCCAGCTCCTTGAGACCGTTTTACTACTTTATGCTAAAATCCTTGAGAGAAGATGCTCAAGAAGTGCATTTATAGAATCAAAGAGAATTTTTTAAAATAAATGAACAAACAAAAACTAAAATATCCAGAGTGCAGAAAAGACCTCACGAAGGTTTATCGCCAGCAGTGCCTGCTCCACCTGTGTTTGACAGAAGCTCCTGGAAGTTTCTGAGTCTGCCTGGAGCACAAAGTGCAATGAGGTTGGTGCTACCAACACCTTTTTACAGCAGAACCGGCTGCAGGGTGCCAGTGCAGAGCCGGGGAGAGGAGAAGAGCTTTACAGCAGCTGCAGCACCTTGCCCATGGGCACGGAGTACTTATCTCCCTAAAAACCACAGCCTTCCCCCGCTGGCACAGGATTATTGTCGCTGCTGGAACGATCAGAAATAGAAGGCAGACGATGTGGAAAGCTGAGTGCAAGGCCAAAGCCCAGAGCTGCAGGTTTGGGCCAGGCAATGGGGCAGAGAATCCTCCTCCCGCAGCCGCAGCCCCGCGGTGCTGGAGCTGTTCTGTAAATGCACCAGGAGGGTTTACAGGCACAACCAGCGTGGTTCTCCTCCCACAACAAAGGCACTGAAACTTCCTCCTGCTCTCCACCGACTCGGGCATTTGTCCCAGACAAAGAGACATAGATCAAAATCCTGTAAAACCCATAAGACTACAGATAGCGGGCACCATACCCATACAATTCTTCATAAGAGCCAGAGCTGCCAAATCCTACCTAGCACAGTCCCAGCACTGCTCTGAGATTAGCATGAGGATGAGTGAGATGCATCTGCATTTTTTTAATTCCTGTTTTTTAAAACCAAACTGTACAGAAATCTTTTTCTAGCTTTATTAAATCAAATGTACATGCAGGGAAAATAAAAGTACAGATGCATCATTTGAATACACAAATACAGTTTCCACAGAGAACTGTGAATCAGGTTTCTTCTGCTGTTATAATTTACAATTACTTATCACGTTAGCTCCTAATTGTCTTTTCAGAGTGCACTCAATTACAAAATTAGAATCCTTATCTTCCTGTAACAGCCACCTTCTAGACAGATCCACATAAAATGTGCAAATTGACTAGAAGAATATTTTTCCTTATACTGTTCCTGTTCACCAAAAGGTTGTCCTAAATCAAAGCTTAAGTATGTTTTTGTTTTTCTGCTAAAGAAAACAAACCAACTGCTTTCTGGAAATGGCTTATTAGCCATTGCTTATTCAGAGACCAGGTGGTGTCATGGATTAATTCTTTCACACAAAACCAAAATTTTGCCTTTTTATTTTTAAGGCCAACCATTGGCAGTAAGTCATTTTCAATACCCCCTTTTGTACTGACAGAAATCATTCACTCCAAATGAAGGAGGAAGAAACAAACATGTTTTATTTCATCCTTTCCCTGTCTCTTTTTAAAAGCAGGGGGAAATTCTCAGTGTTTTGTTCAACCTCCTTGTTTTAGGGATGTGGTCATCCACTTCAAAAGGGCTGAAACAATTAAAACAAGGAAAAATCACTTCCTAGGCTGTTTTCCCCAGTTAGTCAAACAGGAGGAAATGCAGAGCCAAGGCTGCCAAGGCCCTGGGCTGGATGCTTTGCAGCTTTTAAACACGTCTCAAATACACTGGCTGTACTGTGATTGAGAAAATAAAACCTGAGCACCTTTCAAAGTCTGCCAGGATCAAATCTATGTTTCATCCAAAGCAGGAAAAACTTTGACATCCTACAAATTCAAGCGGTAATAGCCTGTGAAAAAGGACAGTTAAATATTAATGCCTATACAAATAACAGGCCTCATTCTTTTTGGAGTGCCATTTATTTCCTTCTCCCATGCTCTCCTGAATGTATTTGCATTTCCTTCTTCGAGGAGACCTAAGTGAGGCTTTCCACCCCAGCTCATAAAATAATGATCGCAGCCCAGTTTCTCACGTCTCTCCATGGCCACACCTGTGAGCACTCAGGCACAAGGGCCTGAATGCCAGCACTGCACCAGACCTGTGCAAAAGCAGTCTGCACACACCTGAAGATTTGCACATCACTGTTGGTTCCCCTGTTCCTTGCTCAGACTCTGCCTGGACACAGCTCCCAGAGGAGAGACCCTCATTTTCCTCTGAGGTGGCACAAGGCTGAACAGCTCCATGCACCGGCTGGGATTTACTTGTAGAACTGAGGTTCCACTACCTCTCCCTGAAGACATTTGCAGCCTCATTCCAGTCCACAGGAGAAAACTCTCTTTCTATCAATGCCTGAAAAGAGCCTGCACAGAGAGTTCCAAAGCACAGAGATTTTCCCAGCACAGAGAGCTCCTGTCTGACACCACAAGGGGTTTTGGGTCCAGGTTTAAGGCTCAATCTCCAACTAGCACAAATTTGTCAACATCTATATTTGGTTGCTTATCTCAAAAGCTTCCTGTGGACAAACTGTTTTGGGAAAGATTAGGATGAAGACAGTTGGTCTGTTGTTAAAACCAATGATGGTCTGAACAGTGAGGAAATGGTGAAAAGGGATTTTTTGGATGGTACACATGGATAAGTAGCATAATTCTGTCAGTCTGGCATAGTGTGTGGCAAGAAAGGCATGAGAAAGATGAGTGGAGCAGACAGCAGAACTGCAACTATAAATGACAAGAAATACATTGGAAAGAAGGGAAAATTCTACAGTTTCAAGTGAATCAAATTTTTAGTAGCTCACAGATAAGAACAGAACTCCCTAGGAAGAGCCTTCATAACACACATTTAATCCACTCTCCAGCCTTTACTTTCCATGACATTTTTGCCATTTTGTAATTTCAAGGTAGCTGCATAATTTTGCATACATTTAAGGTAAGTGGTTAATCATTATTAGTTCCATTAGTATTCCCTGTGCTAACAGTAACCATTATTAACCTATTTGACAATATTGCAGATTCCTTTAGCATTAATGTGATTGTAATATGTAAATCCATAGGAATTCAATTGTAAATTACCATTATTCAATGTATTTAGCTTCAATGCATAATTCTGCAATTTGTGCAGAAGGAAATTACATGTTGACTCATAAGACATAACTTTTCAGGGCTTCATAAAACCAAATATGAACAATTTATATCTATAATTATATTAAAATGTAAGTGAAATATATAATGCAGTTACATTAAAGGAAATATTCTGCTTATATCCTTAGCCATGTTGCTTAAAGGAAAATGCTTCATATTAAACTAGCTACTTGCACCAGCTACTGACATAACACAGATTTACTTAAAAGCCAGCAATATGACAGCAGTAGTAAAGGTCTTAATCTAAAGTATATTAAAGAGGAAGTTTTGACAATCTGAGTTTTAAACATATTACTTTTCAATCTAACATAAAAACCTTCAAGGGCCTGTTCCAAAGTCAGCCCCTGGCTTCAGGGGACAAAATCCTTCCCCTGTGTGGCAGGCACAGAAGGAGCAGCTGAGGACACTTGGTCTGTCCTGCCTGGGGCAGGCTGAGCTCAGAGCCCCCCAGGGCTCCAATCTCTGCTCCTGTGGCTGGAGCTGTGCCAGGGGAAGGGCAGGCTGGATGTCAGGAGAAAGTTCTTCACCCAGAGGGTGTTTGGGCACTGGAACAGGGCAGTGGTCACTGCACCAGCCTGACAGAGCCCGAGGAGCATTTGGGCAAAGCTCTCAGGGGCAGGGTGGGGTTGTTGGGGTGCCTGTGCAGGGCCAGGTGTTGGACTCAATGATCCTTGTGGGTCCCTTCCAGCCAGGGATGTTCCATGATTCCCACAGAAAACACATCTTCCTTAACATCCAAGGGGCTTCACAGCACTTGGGCCAGGACCTCAAAGAATGAGAACAATTTGAACCCACTCTCACCCTGAAGTGGAGACAGAACTTGCTCCACTCACTTAAGAGTTGATCCCACTATTTCTATGGGCTTTTTATGAAGCCTGACAATACATGGCATCAAAATGTCAATCATGTTCAACCAAGATTTCATTCTCTGCTCTCAGGAGTGTCATTGAGTTCAAACAGAGCTCTGCAAAATGATCAGAATTTTATCTACATGCTTTAAAGGGAGTGATCTTTCTCAAGTTATTCACTTGAGTAATTCACTGATGTTTAAATTTAATGGAATTGCTCACATATACATTGGAGATTTACAAGTTAGTAGTCAGTAAAAAAAAAATCCAAACTTTTATCAATGAAGTTCAGATAAGAACTTTAGAAAAGAAAAATTTTTGCTCCAGGCTGTGCAGTAACATAAAATTGGGCTGAAAATTTCATGAGAACAGGCTTTTATGGTCTGCTCACTTTAGCCAGAAATATTGCAAGAACAATTTCGGATGATGAAGACTAGAGCTGTGAACTCAATATTCTGCTCTTTTGGGCACAAGGTTCATTTGAAATTCTAGAAATAGAGGGAATTAGAAGGACGATATTCCTGGATTCATCACCTCAGGATTTTTTAGGCCCAACTCATGAACCCATTTCAGATGGAAGTTAAATTTGCGTCTGTCAATAGCCAAGTTTCAGAACTCGGATTTGGTTTTCTCAGTTAAATAATCTTTGAGCCAAGAAGGACTGAAGCCTGATCAGGTTCTTAACAGAAAACCACCATGTTTCCCAGCTAGTTAGCAATTTCTTCCTCTTCCTGGTATTCATTCCATCTCCCCTGGTGTTTTCTCAACCCCTCAGCAGTAGTTTTACTTGGTAAAATGGAGTACATAAACAACTGCTGTATCTCTGACAATACATGCAACAGACCCTTGCCATCAAGGCTGAGGTCTGCAGGTGTTGGGACAGTGATTCTAGAACATTCCATCCCCCAGCAGAGGCTGGGGAGGATAGCACAGCCCAAAATCTCTCTGCACACCCTGAGCCAGTCCTGCAGGGCTGGAATAACATCACAGCTCTTACTCCTTCCATCCTCCTGCTGGCACTGTGTGCACAGGGATCAATACCTGCATCCTACAGGTGACACAAATCCCTGTTCTACCTTCCTGTCTCTGCATCCAGCCCAGTGATTCAAGGAGAGAAGGAACTAGGTGATCTCACCACACAAAAAGGATATAATTGGTCTCAGTACATTCCTAAATTAATCCTGCATTTCAGGGTAGCATTCCTTGTGCTGCAGCTGATACTCAGCACCCTCACATCTATCAGTACAATTGTAGCAAATGCCAAAGTGTACTTTGCCTTTTCTGCAGCAATATTCTGCTTTACTCTTCTCTTCTCTTTTAATGACTGCAGGGACATCAGGTGTTCTTCAACCTTTACAGCCAACAAAGCACCGAGCCCACAATTGGCTCAAAACCTTTCTGTTGTGCCTGCAGCTACAGCTGTCCAAGGGAGATTTTTGTCATTTTGTGCTCAAGTTCTTTGAATTATTGATGCCAAAGACAGTCATACAATATTAATAGATTTAGCTACCTCCAGACTGTGTAAAGTTTTAATCCTTCCTCCTCCATTTATGGCACACAGACGCACGCACACAAGAAAACCCAAGCAGCTTAACATTTCTTTAGCTGCAAACTGTGTCTGTTAGCTGGCATTGCTGCAGCCTTAAAGAGCAAGCACAGAGCTGTGCAACAGAGCTTCCTCAGGAGAAGGATGTGCTGAAGTTTGCTACCTACAGAACAGAATGTCTGACATGTCTAAAAAGGGTAAGAAATTCCCCAGAGAGAGAGTGGGAAGGATGAGGCACTGGCTCCTGTTTCTGCTGATCACCTTTTGATATCACATTGGTTTAGCTGCAGGACTGAGAACAGCATCCCTCCAAATGAAGTGGAAAAGGGAAAGTGTTAAAGCTCAGCGAGTTCTCTGCAAGTGTGTTAGAGAACTGGAAGCAGAATAAGGCTGGATTGTAGATTATTCAGCACACACATTTTGCCACAGGGAATAATCTTCCCATAGAACCAGCACCTCTTTTGGTTTTCACTTCAACAGCCCCATTGGGAGGCTTTTAACACTGACTTCTTCCCCCTCCAAGAAGCAGTGCAAAGCTGGAGCAGTGATGGCTGTTTGAGCCTGTTCCCACTGATGTTAATGGTGAGCCCCACATTGCTTGCTCATGTCAACAGTTTTAAAATAAGGATCAGCCAGTGTTAAATACTGATCACTGTGTAAACCTGAGAAAAATGTTAACAGTCATAGGAAGCCAAGAGTAATGTTTATTTTTTCCACCCTATTAGGTTGCCCTTTCAACTTTCAGAATTTGTATTCAATGTTTATCTTTCTGGCTCAGCCAAAACCTTCCTTGCCAGTTGTCTGTGAGAAATACATGTCACAAATTATCCTTACCTTCTTTTTTTCCCCCCATCTTTACCCATTCCTCCTGTAAGTATTATTGAAAAAAAAAAAAAAAAAAAGAAAAAGCCAGAACTCAGGTTGATAGATTTTGCAGAATGATCCTGCTGGGCTTGTCAGCACAGCCTGCAGCTATCAAGCCCACTAATGATACAATTCAGCTGAGGACAACGACACTCAAATCTCCCCCCAGTGTTAGGCCCATTTGGTTTTTAAAAGGGCCAGATTTGATCATCTGAAATGGGACAGAGAGCTATAGTCAGAGAGAAGGACTCTTCCCTCCTACTGCAAATCCACAACTCCTTTCCTACACCAGCAGTGGTGGTCAGAGCCCAACTCCTCCCAAACATCTGAGGGAAACTCTACTGGAAGGGTGTTTGAGGCTGAAAAGGCAAAGGAAATGATCAAATGAAAAAAACATCAAGGGCCTGATCTAGAAGAGAAGAGCTGCTTTTGAACAGAAGGGAGACAGAAATAATCATTTGCACCAGATTTGTAACAAAAGGATGTTCAGGTGTGACTCACCTCTGGCAATGCCTATCTAAGTACAGGAAACAAGAGCTGAATATGAGAACCCAAAAGCAAAGCATGGAAAAAGTTAAAGTAGATACCAAGTTAATTTGGTCTACAGCTCTGCCAGGCTGAATCCAGCTATAACTGTACACTTTTGCAAATAAAAGACAATGTAAAGGACAAGAAAGAGGGCTGAAATAATTCATCCGTGCACATGAACTAAATTGCTTCAGTGGTTCTTCACTTCATTGAAACCAGTTGGACACATGTCCTTGCTGAAGCAAGCAGAGTCCAGCTCACTCCCTCTGCTCTCCCTGTGCTTCAAACATGCATAATACATGTGCCTCTGACAGCTTCTCCCAGTCACAGAACTGTGTGTCCTCATTTATTAGGACACAGAGGTTTGAGTTGGGACTGGGAGTCGAAAGCCACAGGGTCCATGGCTAATTACCCTGTTAAAACAGACCCAAGAGTCCAAAGGAAGATTAACTTCTCTGCTTGAAACGAAGATCTGCTCGTAATTATCTTCAGTTTTGTTTCCTACTTTACTTGTTCATCTCCCAGTATATTTTCAATTACATCCAAGAACTACAATAAAACAGCATTTTATTGCTAAGCCAAGCACTCCAAAATTAAGAATTGCCAGAATTAGAACTGCCCATGCAACTTCAATTTGGCCCCACTGTATATATTAATGGTTCTAATTACGTGATCATACAATATTTTATCCACAGGACCCTTGATTAATTTGCATTCTGAACACACTGCTGGAAACTTCAGAGCTATTTAAAAAAAAATAAATAAAATCATTTTTATATACCAGCTCATACACATTTCTGAAAAAGAAAAAAAAACAATTTCAAAACAGTATTTAACCTCATGTTTCAATATATTTGGAGAAAGAAGTCTAACAGTTGTGACTGCCACAAAGGTGGTCACCCAGTGATGTGAAAGAGGGTTAGAACAGATAATTTATACTATTCTGGCACACACCTACAGACTCTACAGCATCACCTGATGAAGAACCACCTTGTGACAAGCTAGGAATTGAACCCTCTTCTTCATCTTCCAGCACAGGAGAAGGTTCCCCTGGAGCCATCCACACACCAATCAAAGGGAACAATTTCCTAATGCTGTCACTAAAACTGATTTATCTCTGTACCAGTGGTTACACACAGCAGCCTCATACACAATCTCCTACCCACCAGCTCAGCAGAAAACCTGAAAGTTCCTCAAAGCCAACTGCTCAGAAACAGAACCTGCAGTGGTTTTCTAGACTTTCCCAAAGCTCATGGAAGTGGGCCAGTCTATGATACCTATCCCCAAAAGCCCTCTAATTGACCAGGGTAATAATTCTGGTGTGCACACACTGCCCTGTGGTTTCTAACAACTCATCCAGGTCATCTCCTGCAGGCACAGGGAGCTCCCAGTTGTGCCCAGGTGTGCCCCAAGCTGGACCCAACTGCACATCTTCCCCTTTTGGGGGATCAGCTGTGGGCTGCCACAACCCTACACACAGGCTCTAAAACCCTCTATCACCTCGTGCTACACTGATAAAGCCTGATAAAGTTGGTGACTGATAAAAATAGGTTATTTCTATTGAGTAACATATTTAAGCTGTGACCATTTGATGTTTCTTTCTCATTTTAAGCCAGCACATGCTTTTGTTGTAGCAGCAAAAACACCAGAACCAAATTGCATATACATCATCTTTTGTTTTCCATGGGGACGTGGCATAAACACTTGGACAGCTTGTATAATGACAATAAAAACCTTGAATGCAAGTTTCTCATCAAGAGCTCATCCAAATGCCAGCTGGATCAATTACCACTGGCCACAAGAATTTTCTTGCTTAACTGCAAAGGAGTCCATGCTGTTCCTTCTTCTGAAATAAGTCTTAGGCAGATATTTATAACCTGTGGCACACTGTCTACGTGCCTGGGAGCTTCTCAGTTTGTTTTACTGGCGTTGTTAAATATAGTTTTCTCTGTTCATAAAACATCTGAAATAGATTCTCAGAAATATAAGTAAAGAGGGTAGAACTTTGTCATCTTTCCAGCCCACAAGGCACTCAGTTGCTCTTTATGGGGAGGAACACAAGAGGTTTACAATGAAAACAAACAGCGACATTACACAGAAATTGCAACAAGGGTATGTCAAGAACAGTTAGTGCTAATGAGATAGGAATAGAAAGTTTTCCTAAGGTAGCATCTAAACTGTTCTTATAAAATACATAAACTACTTAAAAACTATAAGTATGCAATTAAAAAAAAAGTTTTAAAGAGTTAAAAAACCACATTGAAAGTGTTGCAATGATGCAGATACACAAGCCACAAAAGTTCCATACTCACTCTACACTCAGATGATTTTGGATACTTTTGTTCTAGCTTAGGTATGTTATAAAATAAATTTATTTCCATAATGCTCAAATAAGAGCTCCAAAATTCAGGAGAAAGTACAAGAGAGGCCAAAACATATTTCCATTTGTATTCTATTCCAATTATATTCTTCTGGGCAGTTTCCTCCCTATTATTTTTAATTAGCTCCTCTGACACCATAAATCACACACAATAGTAAGGGCGGTTTGGGTTTTTTGTTTTTTTTCTCTAAAAAGTCCTCATTAAAAAACCCACCAAGTAGGATGAACACACTCTACTGACAACAGCTAAATATCCCCTGGGCTACGAACATGCCTTGGTTGTAGGAGAGCACAGGCAGACCAAGGGGGAGAACTGAAAACAATAAACAAAACAAAACAAAATAAAACAACAACAACAAAAAAAAACTAAATAAGAGCTGACAGAAGCAAGGGGACAGATTTCTAGGAACTTGTAGTTGCTCACCTGTTGCACAGGATGGGGCCACATCCCACCTTTGCAAACCAGGGGGGTTTGAGTGGAACCCTCGTCAATGACAGCTCTCTGAAAGGAAGCTGCTCCACTCCACACCCCAAAGCAACCAACAGAGCTGTCTGCCTTAGAAACAAAGGTGTGAAGGAGCAGTAAAGGCAGGTCCAGATGGGTTCCTGGTGACAGCCCACTCCTCCCGTTCAGATCTGTGCACATCTCACCCTCTGGCACGGCTCTAACGTTGCTGCTCTCTTGCTGGGGTTCAGTGAAATCACTGCAATGCTTTTCTTTGCACAATAGATTTTCCTTTCTTTGCTTATTTAGTAAGGTATGGCCCAAAACCTACCAACACTAGAGGGAATAGTTTCCAGGCTGGTCAAGCAAGTACTGATGGATAATTAAAAGTACAGCTGCATTTGAGACAGCAGGTAACTGGGGAGGGAACCAAGCAGTTTACGTTTAATGGCTTCTGAGTCGAAAGGTAGAGGCAAGATGAAAGAAAAATCTAATGTACTGTAATTATAAAACTATAACCTATACTATGAGTGAGCATCTTCACTATACCACTCTTAACTAAAACACTGCCTAATTAATTACTCTGCTACCAGATGAGTAATGTTCAGCAGCACTCCCTTCACACCTAGAGCACACGGCAGCCTGGGAATCACGTGGGGCTCTTTGATTGAATCAAACAAGGTTAATGCCATCCTGAGGGAGTTTTGAGCACATTATCCGTAGGATAAATGATTCTGAACTGGCACATGACTCTCCCACCTTATTTTACTGGCTGTCTTAAGTAGATGACTAAAATAAATAGTTGTAAGAAGGAACTCTTCAGGTGAGACTGCAGCATTCTATTTCTAACCAACCAGTGGCTGCTCTGACAAGAGTGATTTTTCTCTTCCTCTCCCCACCAGTGAAGCCACAGCTTTGCCCTTTGTTTTGAGTCAGGCCACTTACTCTCTGTGGCTCCCAACAGTAAAGATTTTAGACACTAAAGGAGGAGAAAGATTAGTATTTCTGTATTTTGAAAGTTAAGGACTGCTTAACCAAAAGAAAAAAAACATCTACCACATTGGTGTAAAATTTCCCTGGAGGGAAGAATAAAGAGGGGAATATGCTCTGATTCTCAAGACAGCAAGATTCTTAGCCAATAGCCCAATTTCCTTATTAATTTGAGATTGAGACAGGATTGATATTACAGCCAGCACCTGATACAGAATTTTGAGCCTCTAGTCATGAGCTACATTTAACTTGTTTCCCCTGTTTCACTTACTGGAACCCTCTGTACTTCAGGCACTCATTATTTCATGTACTGAGACATTGGCAAGGCTGGCAGACCAACTCCCTGGCTGTTTTGCACCTAGAATTAAGTCACTGAATTTACATCACAAAGAGAAAATGTGTTTTAAACAGTTTAATTCCTTCCCTCACTCTCTTAAGCAGCAGACAGCATGAGAAGCACCCACTGCAGCTCCTTCAATTGTTTATGAAGACTGGAAAGGGAAAAAACATAAATCCACTAATTAACAGAGAAACAGCAATACATGGAATCTGGCCTCCACTGCAGCCAATGGGATTTCTGCCAGCCAAGTGCACCCACTGAGTTCAACAATAGTTGTTGGAAAAAAATGTTAATGGCTCCATTAGGAGTTTGGAGTGAGAAAACAAAGTCTCTTGGCAGTTGGTTATAGTGGAACAGGATGATACATCAGTGAAACAGAGAACATTTACCTAGCACAGGATGTTTTGGAAAAATAACTCTGCCATCAGTGTGAAGGTACAGTAAAGGTTAGTTTACCTTCATAGTCTTACCGTTTCAGAAAACATTTGGCAGGAAAAATCAGAGTTTAACTGTGGGAGTAAAGCCTTTAGATAAGCATTTCATCACTGTGTTTTTACCTTTATACAAAGGGCAGAAGGGAAAAAAGCAACTCTGGATAAAGTCAGGGATCATCCTCAAGGGAAGCACCACTCCACAAGCAAGTACCAAGGTGTGAGCAAATTTCCCATTCTCCAGTGTTCAGCCTCAGTCCCTAAAAATGCCAAACTGTCAGCCCTCATCCCTTTTCTCTTTGCAGGGTTTCCCTACTCAAAAAGGCTTTTTCAGTTGTCCCATGTCTTATGGCAGTTCAATATCTCTTGCCTTTCTTTACCTCTTCTTGCTTTAGCTAAAACACTCCCCCGGCAAGTCAGGTGCCTCCTCAGAGCTTTTCACAGGTGCCTGCAAATGTCTGGTTGGCTTTTTCTGGTTCTCAGTACCTCCCTGCACAAGGGGAACAGCCCCTGCATGACCTCTATTTTTAAGTTTTAACGATATGTTTCTTCTCAATACAGCACATTTCTTTTCACCAAGGAAAATTTGGACTTCCCTTGAGTATATTCTGAGAGCTACAGAAAGTAAAACATCTCCATCACTCCTTCTAATTACCTTCCTCCCTTATTGCCACCTACTGTGCATGGGCCAATGTCAGTACAGCTGATGCCACTGTGCTGCTACATACAGGTGGGCTCTGTTCTCAAAAGTATGGAAACAATCAGAAATCTGGGAGACAAACACAATTATTCTCTCCAAAACCTACAGCAGAGATTTTTTCACATGACTTCTGTTATGAATGACCCAGTCATTCCTTCAGAAGAGCCAACAGCAACGTTTTTCCACAGTATATGTGAGCAACCATAAATGATATGTAATTTATAGCTTGCTGTAATAAAACCCCAATGTTCCAATAGGCGGTAGTAGAGTGCAAATTTTAGACAGTATCACCAAAAAGGAACTGAAGTGAAGGAAACCTACAGGCTGAAGGCAGAGGCTTACAAACCCTTAGCTGCTGACATGAAGATATAGTGCTGATCATTGCAGGATCTGCCTCCAGCCAAAAGGAAAAGAACAAAGAGGGGATGCAGCTTCAGCAGGGATGAAGCACCAGGAAGAATCTACCTCACCAAGGGATGACACTGCAGCCCCACCTCCCACTCCAGTCTCCCAGACATCTCCTAACTGGGCTGGACAAAAACCTGAGGTGTTTCACATGTCAGACAAGTTTTTCCAATTTTGTTTTAACAATGGAAAAACAAGCCAAAGCTAGAGAACATCATTCTGTTTTACAGGCTACCAAAGGGTTCATAAGGAAGTTCCTGCACTTGGTGTCATCAACAGTGGTGAAACACTGACATTGGGAGTGCAAATTTGCCAATGAAACAGCAAAGGTGGAATCCAGACACTTGACCTCACAACCTTCACCTTAGGTTTGTGCTAAGATGTTTTCCTAAAGAAAATAATCTGTCCAGCCAAACCACAGGATACAAATAGGAAGACCAAGTGGTGGGATAAGACAATCTTGCAGATCCACAGACTCTGTCAGACACGAGATCTTCATAAGGCAACTCAATAGTAATGAAAAGAACCATGATTAATAATTGATTTTTTTAATGTTTACTGTTAAACATTTTATTTGTTTCTGCTAAAGCACCTGTTTTCTTTTAATATTTTGCCTCTGACAAGCTCCTTCATAAATATTTCTACTTTGTAGTATAAAATATTTAAGCTCTTAATTAAACTGTCACTGATGTTTTATGGCAATAAATGCTTTGAAATAAATGACAGCATTTAACAAAATGTGCACACTTTTATTGAGATGATCACTGCTGATGTTCACAGTGTAACGTGAAGGATGGTAGTGTCTTCATGCTGCTCACAAGAAAGACTTTAATCACTAAGCTCTGAAGATTATTAGTTAAAAGCTGCTGATGGAAAAAGAGAAAGAGGGAAGAGTGGAGGGATTGACTGACATTCTGCACTGTGAATGTTCAAGCAGTTCTGAGCAGCAAAATGCTGCCTTGTATTACTCAGAAGACCCTTCCCCTCTGACCTTGGATTTTTCAAAATCAAAGCCCTGCTTCTTGGCATAGTTATGTCTAATCTATTTTAGAATTTGGAATTCTATTTTATGATCTACAAGGACTCTGGAGAAGTTAAAAGTGATGAGGAATATTATTCCACTGCTGAAGTTCTTGTCTATACATACAGACATTTCTTCACATAAAGAAAAGNTTAAAAAAGACAATATTTTTCATAGCATATCATTTATATACTGAAATTACAGAGCTGGAAAGTCTTTTTGAGAGGGACCAGCTGTCAGATATAGGTGCATGTTTGAAGGTACAAGGTAACCTTACAGCAATTCAAGGACAACTCTTAGGAGCAGAAGCACTTACCTATGTATAAACTAAAAATGAAATTTCACTGTCATTTAAATATGTTCTATTTTTGAAACATACATAAGAACCCTTTAGAGTGAAATTGGTTGTGAGTAGCTAAACTTTATGGATGATTAAAAGAAAAAAAGCAGCTGCCATTTATACTTCTCAGGAAAACATACAGAGGGACAATATACGGTCCTGCTTCCCTAGGAATTGTTACTCCTGCTCTTCCAGCAGCAAGAGACTGCTGCAATGTTGTGCAAACATCAGGTAGGGGGACTGGAGCTGCACTGCAGATTGGGAGGTGCTGGAAATTTGCACTCTGAAAATTTTCTAGCCATATTATAACCAAAAAGAGAAAGAACTACTTCCTACCCCTCAGCACTACTGGGACCATCCATCATAAAGCAGATTAGAAACCTTTAACCTTACGTTCCAGACAGTCTAAATATTTCCTGAGGCCATTTAATGTTGCTTTGTTTTATTCAATGGCAAGGTAATTAACAGCAAGGACAGGTACACACATGATCCTTGTCCTAATTCACACACTGCCCTGGAGACTGATGCCATAAACACCTCCTGTAAAGAATTAAGTGCCTCTGACTCCTCTGGTGCTGTGGAGCGTTCAGGCTCTGTGAGTGATGGCAGGCACTCCCCAGCCCCTGTGTCCCAAGGGCAGGGCTGTGATGGGAGAGCTGCTAGAACTATTCCCAATCTCCATTGTACACCTGGAAACTTGCAGTTATTTTCATTGCTCTGCCTTTGTTTGGGCAAGAGGAAAGACAGCACTTTGAATCCAGATGTACAGACATGAAAGCAAATCAAGTCTCTGCTGCAGTTGCATCAGGGCTGAGCCATTCAGAACAGCACCCAGACCTCGTGAAGTGGAGCTGCCAGAGGCACTGTGTGTTCACTTGGGAGAACTCTCACTGAAATATCCTGGAACATTACAACTGCCCAGTCCTGCACAGTCCACTCCAGGCTTGTTCTTCCAGCTGTGGGAGGGCAGAGAGTGTGTTCTGGGAGGTGTAGCTGCTCTGTGTGACAGCACAGCCCAGACTGAAGGAAACATACAGGGAAATTAGTAATGAAGTTAAATGTAATAAACATGGTCATAAATCAACCTTTCCTAACAGACACTGTGGTTCAAGAATAAACCTCCAATTTCATAAGCTAAACCTGCTCTCTTCCCACAATGGCAGAGGAAAGCAGTGACCCTCTTCTGGAATGTGGCCTTTTGCATCTTCTCTCTCCCATACAGCAACTTCCAGAAAATGTGTGCAAGCCAACGCCATAAAGTTCTACAATCTCATCCTCCTCAGCCCTAAAGTCAGGTCATATTGTCAGGACACTCTTGAAGGAACAAGGTTGTCTTAGGAGACCAGAATTGAACATGTTCCAGTAGCAGGACTAATTAAGGCTGACGCTGATCTAGGCAGAAGCCCCACAGATACTGAAGGTTTATTTACACTTAATTTCTTAAAAGTTTCACTGAAAGTCAAGAGCCAAGTAATTGTTTGGGAGTCCATGAAGTCACAATGACATAGGGAAAGAATTCAGCCCACACTGAGTTAGGAGTTAGCATTTCTGGTTAACATTCAAGGAATAATCTTCCTTGTCTGACCTTCCCTCACTCCCACTGGTTTGTTCCAACACGCACAGTTCCACTTTTCTTTGTTAGGAAAAAGAAACAAACAAAAAAAGTAAGTCGTAGAGGCAACCCTCTCCAGTTCTGCTTTTGTGTGATTATCTCTCTCACCAGCTAGTTTCCCCTTGCTGCTTTGGGTGGTTCCAGCACGGTACACTAATGTCCATCTTGGAAACACAAGATATTTAGACCCCTTTAGGATTTAAGGGGAGCTCAGCTGGGGCAGGGTAAAGGTTGAACTAATCTTCCAAAGCCCCTTTTAAGGATTAGATGCTAGTTTTCTATTCCTGTTCTGCAGATAACCACAGCACAGTGACAGAAAAACCAGCATATGCCTGGCTGAACTTCTCATTAATAAGGACACTGTTATCTGGATGTCTTGCTCCCTTTCTCTCTCACGCTGAGAGGGACACAACAGACATAAAGATATGAAATACTCCAACACTTCATAAAGCACAACAGCTTTCTTTTTTTTCTTCAATCAGTGACTGTCACTGGGCTATAAACCTCTAAGGTTTGTCCACAGGCCTGGCAGGAGTTTTCAGACACAGGCCTGAGACTGCAGACAGAAGCGTTCCCCAGCCCCACCACAAACTGCCCATGGGATGGGTGAAACACTTAATGAGCGTATTCCAGCTCCCCAAGGTTCAAACAAAGCTTCTGACCCCTTTAAAGTCTAAGAGATTTCAAATTCCAGGACAGGGACATTTTGCTTGGGTTTGTACAGTTCCAACCATGACAGGCCCCTGGTCATGGCCTGAGCACTGCCTTCACTAACACAGACACAACTAGGGCAGAGAGATAGTCAGGGTTTGGTAACTCAATATTTAATGTCCACTGAAGAACTAGATGTTCAGACATCTACATCAACAACCAGATTTTCTAAGGTGAGAAACAGCAAACAACTTCCCTGGCTTTTAATATTCAATGGGGTACATCACATCCAAATAGAGGCAGCAGTACCAGTAGGACAGAAATTGCAGCCTGGGCCAGGAGGCAGGAACATTGCTACCTCTGGGGATTGCTCACTTCTAGTCCTGCATGACAGCAAGTGACTCACTCAGTTGAAAACTTTTAACTCCCACAGATTTTAATAATTTAACAATCTCACATACATTAGGACTTTTTCTCTGCTTCAGTTATTTATGAAAATTACCAACACAACAACTCAAGACAAAAAGACTGTGAGGGACTCAGGTATTCTAAGAACAGAGATTGAGCAGTTGCCTATTAAAAAAAAAAAAAAAAAAAAAAAAAAAATAAAAGATTGGGAGTCCATTAAAATTGACATCAAAATGCCTCGTCTAAAAGGAAAAAAAGCAACATAAAATAGAAGACATTGAAGCTTGTCCTCCACTAGTTTTTATGAAACAGAATGAACAGACCATGCTGTCTTAAAAGAGGCATTATCTTGCACTGCTTTGCATGGGTTATAATTGTGATTTTGAAATAATGTATTAGGTACTGCAAATACTTAATAATTCCAGTGGGTAGGAAATATTTTTACTGTTTCCTGTGATTTTACTTGGTGCTTCCCCCTGCTAGGCAGCAGAGTATGTGTAGGAGTTAAGAGTTCCCAAAAATAAATATTTGCTTTTAATTAAATCCTTCCTCTGCACTTTGTTCAGGACTGGGCAGGATAAGGCCCTCAAAAATGCCTGTGCAAGCCATGCAGTGAGGAAGGAGGATTTATACTGCACAGCAGAGGGGATAAATCAAGTTCATGAAACATGTTATTTCCCACTGTGATGTTACACATACTGCTTTTGAGAAGCAGCAGGAGCTTTCCTTTCCCCTTACAGCTGCTTTCAATATGCAAGAAAATGGTTTAAAAGCCTGAGAAGGCACTAAGAATCTTTTAAGAAATGATCCTGTAAAACTTTTTTAAGAGGAAACTGGAAGGGGAGTATCTGGCAGTAAAGATGTCTCCTTGTTAGGTATGAGAACCTCAGCTGCCAAAATTGTTCTTTGCTAGTCTTGCCACCAAGAAATGCTCTTCACTGTGTAGCCTGTGGTACTCCAAAGTAGATACAGCTCATCTTTGCAACAGATTTTCCTTCTAGGGAATCTGTTTCCTGAGCACAGTGATAGTGGGTGCTACTCACAGTGAGCACATTGACACATCAATGCCACCCAAGCCATGCACCCCTTCCAGCAGAGGTGACAGGACCTCCTGCCCACCTTCAGGGGAGATCACCTTTCTGGTTTTGCAGATGAAGCCAATATTTCTGTCTATTTAGTTTCCACTAGCTGAGCTTCCTGGGAAAAACACCTTGTTCTGCAGATGCCTTTTTGTGCTGGGAAGGTTCTAGAAAGCAGCTAAATCTTCTCAGCTGTGATGTCCCTGTTTCACATGTAGCATCCTTTGTGCAGAGGTTTCCTAACAAAGAGGACACAGCCCGGACAGGAGGAAGCCCCTTTGCTGATGGCTTTATCCTACTCTTTTTCTCACATTTGCCAGCCCTAGCCCAGAGGGAGACCCAGAACACCAGACCCAGACAAGCAACACAGAAGGAACTTCCTGCACTCTGTGCTAGACCAGGACTGCTGACACCAAAGATCTCTGAGCCACAAGTCCAGGTGGGAGATTTCCTTCAAATGACAAGTCCTCTCAAGAGCCTAATGAGTTTCTCCATCAGATTTGTTACAGCTTTGCAATCATCTGCTCTCTTCATCTCAATATGATTTGTTTAAATAAACAACCAGCATGGCTTCAAGTGCCATCTCACCCAATACACGAGCCTCTAGACAGATGAAGAGGCAGGAAAGAGAATAATGGAAAACTGATGAGGAGAGAAGAAAATAATAAATAAGACCAAAAGAAAGAATGAGCACCCTTAGGGTTCGAGTCAGCACCAGCTGAGAGGTCTGTGGGTACAGAAAAGATTATTTACATTGAACTATGAATTTTGAAAGTAATATTATATAAGCCTTCCAGCTTTAACAATTAAAGAGAAAAGTAATTATAAGAATTACCCAAATGTTAAATGGTTTGAAAATAACTGAAATATTTCTGTCTCCCTAGTGGAATGTTTTGCAAGACCAAAAGAATCTTCTAAAAGAAGGGGGGGAAGGAAAGTGAGGGGTTATGATTCATTTTAAAATGCAAATATTTTAATAGGTTTCTTTTAATATATATGTTAATGAGCTTATAGATGAGACACAAACCACAGGCCAAGTAAGCAGATGTCTTGTCAACAAGGTCTAGAATTTAGAATCATTAGGGCTCTTTTAAGAAACATACTTACTCTGACATAAAACTGAAGCGTATTATAATATTTCAAATTCACACTGCTCTCTGTGACATTTTTTCCTCATTAAAATGAAGAATGACACAGCCAGAGAGAGGCCCATCTTCCCTGCTTTGTATTTGTAGTTCAAACGATGTCTCTAGCAAATTGTCCCAGAGAGACAAAATATTAAGCACCTTGAGTGCTGTTCTGCATGCAATTAATTTCACAGCCTTTGGAAGTTTTTAATGTGTTGTGGTGACCAGTGAAATAATAATTAGTTGCTGCTCATTGTTCCCAGCTTGTTCACTCTCTCTTTTCTGCAACCTGTCAAATCCTGTTTAACTCTGCTTATTTTTCTAGGTGTCAGTTCTTTTACATTGTACAGCTTTCATGATGAAATTCCTGATCTTCTTGTTTGCCCTTCAGCTTTGAAAAGCAAAGAACCAGATAGACCTGAGAAAAGGAAACTCAGTGAAGGGTAACGAACACAGTGTCTCTGAATCCACAGCAAGTAAACTCCAAATATGATCATTTCGTAAATACCATAAAACTTAGGTCTGGTTCCTGAGTTAATTACCTTCTGGATTCAGTCAATCCATTGAAATCAATCGTTTTCCTACTGCCCTAAGAGAGTTTCCATGAAACCTTAAATTAGCTCATCTTTTAAGCCCAATTCCTTTGGAATACACACACACACATCCAAAGGCAACTTCCATCCTTTGACTCTTATAATTTATACCAGAAAAACAGCACTCATATAGAATATGTTTCTTGTGACATGGTTATTTGCCCTAAAATCTCCATAATTAAAAAGGAAGAGTGCCAAAAACACTGGCACTGGTACAAACAGAGGAATCTGCAATATGAAATAAACTTTCAGAGACTTTGACCAACAAAGTACTGTGAAGATACCCTGCCTAGTAACCAGTTGCGGAAAAGAGCAGAAAAACAAAAACCAAAACTGCAATGGAGTTCTAACATTTTAAAGGGAAAATAAGGGGGGAAAGCACAGAACATATTGTTTCCAATACATTTTTTTCAGAATTTAGCATCTAGAAACACTGAAACTTTTCCCTGCATTCCTCAGAAATCAGTCTTCATTTTCCTGTACTATTGAATGACCTCTCAACAGTAATAGAGCAATAGCAGTGAGGTAAACATATCACAGCCCTTATTAAGACCAAAGCAGTGCTTCCATGACACTTCAAGAACATTTCACCCCTTTCCCACCATTCATTTTCTACCTTGAGTGGGAAAAAATAATCCCTTGTTTGTCAATTTGAAGCACGAAAGCACATACTTATCATGTCAACAGTCCATCTGATACCAACAATAGAAGAAATTCATACTTAAGAATTAACCTCTGTCATTTTAAAAGAGATGTATTTGGGTCAGCCCTTGATTTACCTTGATCTCCTGTGGGAAACCTATAGAAGTGCAGTAAACCCAAATTATTTCTCCAATTCTTTCCCCAATGTAAAAAACAAAACAAAACAAAACCAGAAACAAGCCCACTGTGTGAATTTGGGCTATTTACCAAGAAGATAAGAAGAATACACACTGAAGATACACAAACAAGTGTTTCCTGGACAGCACTGCAATTACACGAGGTGGACCTGGCTTTCAGAGGGGTTTGATGCAGTTGTTTTGTATTCCAGCTGCAACAGCTGAGTGCCATCCAAAACACAACTGAGCTGAAAGAGGTAGAAAAACAAAAGCATCTCGTTTGTCCCAAATGAATTCAACTTTGTTAGTTTTGGCAGCTTTTCAAAGATCAGAAAAAAAAAAAATTTGTTTGATCTTTCCCTTCTTTCCACTTAAGGTCAATGATTGAAACAGGATCAGCTCAGTGACTACACCTCCAGTTCACAGTCTGTTGAATAAACATACTAAGTACCATTTTGACAGCTGTGGAACAAAAATAAAAAAACACCAAGATCTTTTATAACAGCTTTACAGAATGGGGAAGATTGCTGCTTTCTGAGGTAGTTAAAAGCCCGGGCCATGAGACAGAACAATTCTGTTCTAATCTTCTCCCTGCAATAGACCTACTTGTCAGCCAGCAAGTCATTCCCACTAAAAATTTCAGAGAAATATGTCACAAGCTTGACATACAAACCAAGTTCAGTTCTCAGAAAGTCAAACCATATTCACAATACCTTAGGATCAGTAGCTTTCCCTGGTGGCAGAAATGAATGGAAATAACAAAAAGGGATTTTTCATGAAATAAACAAAGTCTTGTCTCAAAAGTTGCATCTAACATGTCCATTTAGATAATCTTTTGCTCAAAAGAAAGATAATCCTTCTTTTACAGAAAAAAAAATAAAAACTAAGTAGTGGGAATACTGCAAGGGGAAATATTGTCCAAGAGGACCTTAGGGTGGTAACGTTTCACTGGATTCCTTACAGAGTTTTTCATGTTTCTGTGGGGGGAAAAAGAAAATCTCTTGTTCAAATACTGAACAATAATGTTGAATTCATTTAGTCTTATTAGGATTTCAAATATTCATCCCATACCATCATCATGCTCAGATAGAGAACCTATATCTGATTAATAAAAGGGGGTTTGTTGTCTGATAGAATTAACAGCACTGTGTTTTCACCTGCAGTCACAGAGTAGAGAGTAAAACAGTGAGTCTGATGAGCAAAGGTATTCTTAAGCCATCTTTATGTCTTCTCAATGTCAGGCTGGCTAAAAACCAGATTTTCCTCCTAGGATAAGGTTGGAGTAGTTGTAAATACACCTTAAAACAATCTTGGTTCAATCCATTAGAAGGGTGTCCAAGGAAACCTAGCTCAGACATCTGCAAAGTGGTGAAACACTGCACTGCTCCATGTCCCTCCATGTACCCACTACACATTCTGTGATCATCCAAAAAGAACCCTAAACATTATGGAACCCTGGCAATCCCTTAGCAACCATCATCCACATCCACCATAAACACACCTACATATCAGCACTTCTCTGGATTAAATCAGTTGTGTTTCACTGGGGGCAAAACAAAGGAGAGCCAAGTTCACTGTCAAAGTGTTTCTAAAAACATGGGACCATTAATCTTAAACCATGGCACAGGTACACACTGTGTGTGTGTATAAATATTGCTATTACTATATTGCAACTTGGAACAAAGCTCTCTCCTTCGTAGCCCAGGAAAATTCAGTGAAAAGTCTCCCAGACTGTAGTATAGACATTCATCCCCCTAAAATATATTCTTATCTCATGTGCTATAAAGATAGAAGTTTGGAATAAGAGATGTGTATCCATAATTAAATATAAAAGGAGAAAATATAATAACAAGTTTTAAGACAGCAATACTGGGTGCTCAGGCTGCTGATGACCACATGAACACCAGCTTTAACCTGCCCAAACTTGTGCTCGGGCATTCTCCTGGATTTTGCTACAGTCTCAGGGTGTGCTTTGAATTTGAACAGGCCAACCATAAAACTGCTCAATGTGATTTATTTAATCAGATTTCTCTGTTACTGATACAGAATCTGGTGCCTGCTTTTTATCTGAACTGAAAGGCAAAGTCTGATTCTTAAGATGAGTGGGGAGGTAAAACCAGGTGGATATAGAGAGAAATATTCCTTCCTGGCATGTCAGTTCTCCACTCCTGTTTTTGCCAAGTAAACTTTGGGCAGTTTTATGAATGAAAAGAGCCAATTCAAATCTATTTTGCTCTTCTTTAAATAACAGAAAATAAAAACCTCCTCCCTCCTGCAAGAAGCCTGAAGCAACAGAAAATAACCCACCTGATACACTGCACCTGCAAGAGAGAAAAGTAGCACAAATTCCAGAAAACTCGGGGAAAGAATGATACACTTGGGATTGCTTTTTACAGTGACAAACCCAAGAGAAACACCTGGTTATAAAAAAAAAGTTTTAAGAATTATAAAGAAAAATGCTCTAACAAAAGAAAAAAAAAGTTGAAATCATTTAATTATGAATTTTGCAATAGCAGTGCAAACCAATCAATTAGAAAGACTTGTAGTACTAAAGATCCTCTGGATTAGTGGCATGCAAATTTATTATGAAAAACTCTTGCTATTAGTCCAATCCTGTTCCCATTTAAATGAATCAAAAATTTCTAATCACTTTATTAAAAAACAGAAGTCAGATAAAACACAAATAAAAACAACATAAAATTATTACTGATGAGCTTAGTGCTTGGTGGGGAAAACCTGCTGTGCTGAATGCCATGTTTTCATTTTAAATTTAGTTTGGTTTCAATCTCAGGATTTGGAGTAACAACCTGGTTTTCCAAGTCAATTTTATCTATCACAATAGCTTTGGTTCATCCCCACACATTATTTGCACATGATTTACTTGAGGACAGTATATATAATAACTTCACTTAATAACAGTATATATAATTTTGAGAATTTCAAGTAAGTATCCTAGAAGCAGACCACACACAGAACCTCACATAGCCTGTTATTACAGACTCACTGAAACTTCTGAAAAAATCTTTCCCAGTAGGATAAAATGAGATAGTAGTCCTTTTGATTCGAATAGACATTATAGTAAATAAAGAAAAATGGGACAAATTATTTAAAAAAACCCAAATGTTAGAGACACCAAAAAAAAATGAGTAAGCTCTTCAGAACCCTAATAATTCTGAAACTCCTAGAGATTTAATAATAAAAAGAAAGTCTGTTATAGCAGCAAGTGTTACAGCATCAATAACAGTTAATGAGCAGCTTCAGCAGCTACCTGCAGCAAAAATAAATCATCTGTTCCTTCCAGAGAGCTGTGGTTCAAGGCTATCTGAGAAGCAGAGTAAGATTGTAGAAAAACCAACTAAATTGGTGACAAAAGCTTGCCCATCAGCTTAGAAACAGAACATTTGAGATAATCAGGGTGTGCATTAACCACAATTGTCCCCTGGCTCACTCAGGGCTCTGCAGTTGCTACCAAACATCATGGGCACCCTCTAGCCCTGGCCACCAAACAGGAATGGCAACTCCTAAATCAACACAGAAAAAGATATGTGGGGCTTGGCCTCAAGAGATGAACAAGATCTGGCCTAATTGGGGCTTATGTAGGATTGATTTAGATTTGAATTGGTCAGAAATGGAGTAAGGTAATTTACTTCCAGCTGAAATTTACTTTCAGCTTATTTTGCTTTAATATAAGCCCAAGTGTGGAAATATCTCTACAGGGACAGTGTTTCCTTACACTTGTACAGACACAGGGCTGGAAGACACTCCTTAGATCACAAGACAAATTTTAGATAACTGGTAGCATTTAGGCTTTTGGGGGGAAAAAAAAGTCAGTATTCTAGAGTGAATTCCCTAACACAGCTCAAGTCTGGAATGTGGTCACAGACAACAGTGGTTATGGAGTTTTGCTTCCACTAAGAGACCAAGATGAAGCTGAAGGAGGCTGCGAGAGCATTCAGCTGAGTCAGTGTTGAACATTTTTCTTCCTGTTGTTGTTATTCTTCCTTTTCATCTGTTTATTTGTTACCTCAGCAGGTTTAAGCAACATTCAGGAATGACTAATCCAGAAAACCTGAAGTTAAAAAGCTCCTGCAGGTAGAAAATGAAGAGATTGTCCCTGCAAGTCATCATGGTTTTCACTCTTCAAGACTTTTGACCAAAGAGAAGCAGATTGTCAGTCACTGGAAATGTCCAAGGACATGACATCTTTCATTTTGTTTGGGTTCTGTTTGCTTTCTGAGAATTCTCTATTCAAACATTCAGCTTATATTAATTCAAGTTATCTGAAGCACTGACTGCAGATTTGAGAAAACAGTGTCACAGCCTCAGCAGAGCTGTGCTATGTCTGATACATAGCAGAACAGGAACCTTTATACAGTTCTGCAAATGTGAGAGTTAGAACACAGGAAGCACCAGCTCCATTTTCAAACTAGTGCCCCCAGCATGCAGTAAAGGTACCTGAAGCCTTTGGGGATATCTGGCTGTGCTTCCAGAAATTGTTCCTGCTGTTTCCAAACTATGATATAGCAGTTTTCTCTTTTTCTCCTGTATTAAGTGCACTGTAGGATTTATTTCCATAACTGACTCATTGTAAAAGAGGCCTCTGCTAATTACTACTGCATTAGGAATAAATTTTTCTATAGATTGCAACCAGTATCCCTTTATTCAATCCCAAAGTTGTCTGCTTTCTGAACACGGGAAAGTCCAACCCTGTCTACAAGGAATTCCATGGCTTTCGTGTAATTTCAAAATAGAGGGAAATGAAATTTTCCACGGTTTAATAAAAAATAGTCACAGGGTTGTCTCAGGTCGGTTTAAAACAATGAAGTTGTGCATCCTTGCTGTGCTTTCACACCTTACAGTGCTGCTCATCAAAACCTGAGAGGATATGGAAGTCACAGTGGAATATCTGAGATTTTCATTTTTTATAAAGGACTAATTTGAACTCACAGAGGTTTGTCCTACTATTTTAATAAAGTTGAGGGAAATAAACAACAAGCAAAAACTCTCCAAAAATGGATCCGTGTTTTGAACTTTGCTTTGTTCGGAAGAGAAAATGAAAAAAACTCAGCCTAGAGAGTGTTTAATTATATTTGCCTGTTCTTAGGAAAATAGATGCTAACACAGTAAGCAAGAAGAACATAAATTCCCAAGTACTTCTACTTACAAAGAGAAAACAGAAATATTTATAAAACAGCAGCCTCAGTGAAAACTTTTAAATTATTTGGAGGATCTTAAAAGACTGCATTCTGCAGCATAATGAAGGCAAATTAGTCAAAATATATGCAAATAATATTAATGTCCCCTTAAGATGTTTTAAGTTTTGGCACTGATTACTCTACATTTGTATGTCTTTATGACTTCTTATATACGATGCAATTTCACTGAGATGAAACTAGCTTTCTATCCAATTGATTTTTTTTAATCACAGGAAGTTATTAGTATTTGTAATTTTTAATCTTTATCACTCACAGTCTTTAAATTATCATTTTAAAGTTGCTGATTAGATGAAGACTACAGAACACATTATGATGTGTCAAGACTAATTGTTAAAAGATAGATAAAATAATTACTCCTATTCTTTGTGACTAAATATCACATTTAGGCTATGAAAAGAATCTTTACTCTTGAGTTTAACAGCTATCAGAGCACAGGCTGGGAGATGAACCACACATGAATTATGTCCTTGGCCATGCTGCTTGTCTCCTCCCCGGATTTGCCCAAGATCACCTGGACCAAAACCTCCAAGACTGGCCACAGATTCTGGGTTCACAGTTTCAGGAATGAAGATGATTGGCAAGGCAAGGAAGGATTTGTCCATGTCAGTGCCCCAGCCTTGTTTTAGGTTGTTACCAGCACCACAAGGATCAGAGAGACTCTCCCAGTGACCACTGTGAGACCAACCACAGGGCCACACTGAGACTGCAGTTTCTGTCTCTCCATCACTGGAGAGGAACAAATACAGATCCCTGGGCAAGCTTCTTTTAACCTGCAGTCCCAGGTTTTGGCTCCCTGGACAAAGTACCTGGCCATATTGGAATCAAGGATGGCACAGTTGAGGACAGACTCCTGTTTCATGTCCCTTCTATGTCCTTGGTTTATTGCACAATGGCTTGCAGATTGCAAGGAGCTTTTATTTTGCTGGATAAATGGAAGCTATTAACAAGGTCCTTGTAGTGGAACATTTAGGAAACATCATGGGCTCTTCATTAGCCTAAATGCCAATATATAGCACAGCCACTAATGTGAAAGAGCCAAAAACTTTTAGTAAGAAAGATGGAGAGAAAAGAGAGAATCAATTTTTTTTCTGCTTCATTTAATTTAAACATTTTACATCTCTCATTTGTGAAGTGAATACTAAGTGAAAAACCTCAGCATTAAGCTGTACACATAGATCAGTCAAGTAAACAGCATGCTCATTTACACTTTGTTTATAAGTTCCTTCCTGAAGTCAGAACTATATGGATGTCTCTGAAGAAGCCATTTGGGATAAGTCCATGCTAAGTGTTCCCTATTTGTGAATCACACACAGCTTGTCCTTTCACCCACAGGAATGTAGATACAGAGCAAGGTCAACATGAAAAGACAGTTTTAGTCATAGCTTGCATATTTGGGTGCAGCTTTCTCATAGCTGGCACAACTGCAGGGTGCAGAAGAAAATACTCAAGAACTGAGCAGAACTTCTTAAGATTGATCAAATTCACTTTTGTGTTCCCTCAATGAATATTATGGATGGCAGAGAGGTTTTTGTCTCTTCTAAAGGTGCCACTGCAGTGCCAAGCCCCCTGAGGGCAAAGAGAGAATACAGCTCCTGCACTGGCTTTTAACATCTTCCCAAGTGCCAGATATTCCAGGGCCCTACAGCTCATGTGGGCCCTCTTGTGAGCAACACAGATATTCTTAATAAATACATGGTGCTCACCCTACTGGACTTTGCTTGCCCTGTCATTTATCCATCTACTCTTGGACAAGATTGCTTCCCAAATATTTAACCTTGTGTGTTTCTTTGGGCCAAATTTTACTCAGATCAGTGACATTCACATGTTCTATAATCGAATTCTCCTATTTGCAGACAGCTGGCAAAAGTTTACACAATTAAATGGTAGCTGAGCAGTGCAGAATAACTTTGTAAGGCCCCATACAACAAAGAATGTGTCTCTCCATAGTAAATAACTCAATTGATTTCTCACGGCTAAGGCAGCACCTTGAGTCTAGCTAAGTAAAATATTTTCTTAAGCTGTTGTCCTTTTTTCTTTATGCTATATTTTAAAGTGGGAGGGAGTGGCATTTGTATTTATCCAGGAACCCTGTAGAAAATCTGAAAATAAATATATAAATGAAATACTTTTCCCTAAGAAAAACAATATCCATGTAAAACTTTCCTTATGTTCCTTTTCACTTTTGTTCTTGTATAGAAGTTCAACAAGTTTATTCCATGGTATGACTAGGGAACTAATGCCAAAATATTTATATGGCACATAAACCACAGACCCATTTTATCAGCTAATGATAATCATTATTTTTGGATTGCTTTGACAGCGAAGTTGACAACAACACTGTCGAGCTTAAGGAAAAGAAATATTTTGCACATGCTTTTTTGGCCCAATTTCATTTTTAAAAATAAAACAAATGAAAAATTTATACTGAGTGCTCTCTCCTGAATCTCTGTCCACATGACACTGGTTTTCCCAATTTGTTAAGGGTGAGATCAGTGCTTTGAATCAGGAAACTGTTTGAACCTTGTAACTCACTGCAGAAAGAGTTTTACTGGGGAGCAGCTGCATTTGGAAGAAGTTAGGAAAACTGCATCCATGTTTGGGGCACACAAAGCTCAAGCAAATATTGGTTTATGTAAATCAGAATCTGGCATTGTTGTATAGCTGCTGTTGTTGCAGTTAACACATGGTTTGGAATGGGACTCTATCTCACATATTGGGTGCCCTTAGAAGACACTTCTGAAGATGAGCAAATACTTGAGACTGCTCCCCACCCATTGAAAGAAACCTCCCAGAATGAGAATAGTGTCTCTAGGAAATATTTAAAGAGATGTTATCAAAGTTCCAGGCCCTTGCTCTAAGGAAAAGGAAACAAAGCAATGTGAAGCATAGATAAAGAAGAGTTTCTTAACCTTGAGATTTCCCTCACCAAGCCATATGCTGCAGTTTCTCAAAGGGTATTGTTGCAGCACAGGGAGAACAACGAGTATTAGTTGAATAATCAGGATAGATTATCAAAATATATAAAATCAAAGTCTGTACCCTACAGCAAGTCATAAAGAAAAGAAGCCATCTGGAGCTCAAGAAATGTTTCTAGCTTTGTCAGTAAGACTTTGTTATAAACAAACAATATAGGCTGCTAATTAAAAAGCTACAGCTAAGCATTCTCCTTCTCCCCAGGGATTAATTGCCATATATGCTTTAACATTCATAATTGTGATCTCCATAATCACATCTTTAAACCTCTGGGGCTACAGGAGGCTGAACACAGGGGTTGTGATTTCCCTTATTCCCATCCAGTGTTGAGAACAAGCCCAAAGCAATAAGAACTAAGCAGTGTGCATTCAGTCCTTGTCCAGTTCTTGTTTTGTTGCCAGTTTCAGGAACCTTCTACATGACATTATGAAAACCCAAGACCACAAAAAATCAACCAGAAGAAAAATTACACTTTTTTTTTTTTTTTTAAACAAGAGTAGAAAATTTTGCTTCTGATTTTACTGATAATGCTGGGTTTATGTTTAACTTCTGATCAGAAACAGACTTTCAAGGACTACATAATCCTGCATAAACATGCTTTGTGTGTTGCATTTAGAGCTTTCAGTATAAGCAATCATCTTCATAAAAATGTACACAAAGAATCAGGCCAGTGTCTTTGCTCTTCTGGCTGATGCTAAGCTTATGAGTACCTTTCATGCTCTTCCAGACAAGGTTCTTATCATAACTTCCCTCGACAAATGTTTCCTTTCTTAGCAAAAAACCTTTAATATTTACTTTCCATTCAGTTTCCTACTCTCGTCTACAATAAATGTACCTCCAAGAGCCTCAAGATGAAGCATTTTTAGAACAGCCTGGGCTAGATCAACCATTTGTCCATGTTCCAAAGCCATGACCTGAACTCAAAAGGCCTAAATAAGAAATTCATATTTAGTCTGTCTTTAATCAGCAGGTTCCCCAGCCTGAAAAGATAACACAGGCAAAAGAAATCAATCTCAATCTGACTGCACCAGAAGATCACAAATCTGTGTTCTGTAGTGATATGGGATTGATATGATTCTATACTGATATGGGGGATTATTACAGAAAAAAACAAGGTTTAGAAGTCATTAATTTTAAAAGCTGGCTTTGGTTTGCTTTCTCTTCCAAGTGCTAAAAGATTTCCTAAACTCAAAAGAAGACAAAGAATTATAATCATGATACAAAAGGAACCATATATTCTTTTTACATTAGAAAATTCACAGTGTTACTGAAAGATGTTTTGAGATTTTTTCACTGCTTAGACTCTCTGCATATCCAGATCCTCCTAAAGGCAGCTCCATCTTCCACAGTGTTTGCTCACAGAGTTACTCCTCGGGGTAGTAAGCACACTGGAAGAGGTTACAGAGCAGTGTTTCTCTCCCAAGCCAAGGTCCAGCTTTAAAAACAACAAATCACAGTGAGCTGAACGTGGTGTGGACCCAGAGATAGCTCTGTTCCCTCTCCTAGAGGCAGCAGCACTACAAAAGAGATGCAGCAGAGACAGATCTGGGACCACTCAAAACCATCTCAAAGGTGGCTTAGAGTTTTCCTTGTCTTCCACCAAAAGATCTCAGACAAAAGAGGAATTTTGAAGGGCCAGAGCCGTATTTCCCAGTGTGCTCACAGAAGAGGAGGTATGTAATTGCAAGCCACAGGCATATATTAATTTATGCACATATATTTCTAGATTTTTCTAACTAAGAAGGTGCACCTCCATTCCTCCTCCATCCCAGCCCCCTCCACCAGAGCAAGCACCAGCACAAAGAGCAGCTTTTCTCACAGTTTGGTGAACATTTGGGGTGATCAGAAGGGCTGTGCACAGAGCTTTCCACGCATGAAGGTTCTTCACGATGTGTTCAAGTTTCCAGTTCAAGCACTAGTTTTAAAAAAACCTGCTTTGTTTCACATGATGGAAGGTGCCCTACTTACTGAGAAGACAGGTTACTTTTGCTCCTTTGATTCCCTGCTGGCCAGGATGTACAGATGGGTTACATTAAAAAAAAAAAGGAGAGAGAGAGGAAGAAAAGGGCCAGATGCCACTGAAGTAGAGAAGAGATGAACAGGGTCACTAGCTTGCACTCCTGGGTCTGGTTGAAGGATTCCTGCTTCTCAAAACTGCGAGTAGCGAGAGATGACAGACTCATCACTCAATGAAAAGTGAGTTACAGCTCTGCAGTGTGAACTCACTTGGCTGCTTTCCATTGCCTTGGCTCTGCAGGATGTGAGGGCTCATGGGAGAGCAACACTTTGATGTTTTCCTGAATTTTTCTGTGGAACGTATTAGACATGAGGCGTATCAGATACAAGTTCAGAGTAGCTGGGCTAAATTCACAGTCGGGACTGATGGTTTTCTGCAGTGCTTCAGGTGACATTTTAAGCAGGTTATTTAATGTGCTAATAAGCATAGAACCCAGACTATTTGACTAGGAAAAATAGGTCTTTTGTAAAAAGATGTAGAACATGGAATCACACTAAACTTGACAGATATTGGGCTAAGATACATCATTACCTAGGGACTGTTGGGTAGAGTGCATCTTCATTATGTCAAGGAGACAACAGAAGTTGTGCTTGTAATACAGAAATGAGGCAAGAGCTGCCAAAACATGTGTCATGTGAGATGCAGGACATCTTACACCAGCTACAAAACTGGTCCTTGAACTGTAATGCAATATGAATTATGCTCTACAAAACTGGCACAGAAAGAAATCATATTGATAGAAAAAAAAATAAGTTAATCCTGCAATGTAGATCCTTTTTTCTCTTGTACTTTGTCATGCTATCTTTGCAAACAAAGGATCATGCCTACCTATGTTCATATCCTATTGATATCAGAAATAGGAAAGTAGGTCGTGCCAAGTGGTTTCTGGTTTGAAGAATAAGGAACAAATTTTTTTTTAAGGTTTCAACTTCTAAAAATATACACTTTTTTTTCTACCTTCTAGTAGATAGTGTTTCTAGGGATATAGAGAGAAATTTAGGCTGCTTTGAGATGTTGGGCTTGTAAAGATCTTCATGCCATAATGCTGCTGAGCTCATGCCAGTCCTTATCAACAGATGGAGATCAAAAAAATCAGGCAGATTTAATCTTCAGTTCAACTTGTGCCTTTCATAAACAAACTTGCAGCCTGCTGACAGAGACAAAACAACCTGCTTTCAAATCCCATCATCCTCCCAGTTCCTGGCTGGCTCATGATCCCTGTGCATTATGACCTAGAAGAGAGTAAGGAAAACTGACTCTCCTTGCTTCCAAAAATGTCTTCTGCACTGTTTTCTCTTTCCCTCTTTTTCCCTGTTTAATTGCCAACCTTGTCATGTGAAGGATTCATGAAGATGCAGAGACACAATCCATGGCCTGTATTTGGATGATCCAGGCAAGGTCCTAAGGCATTCTCTTCCTAAGGCTTCCCTCCCAAAGCCCTTCAGACCAGGCTGCCATGCACGCTGGGCTCTTCCCTGGAGACTGCTGTGCAGGAATGCTCACAGGTTGCCTTTCTTTGTGCCCTGGATGCTCGAGATGATAAGGAAGCATCCCAGCTCTTTGCTGTATTCTCCCTGCTGTGCTGCTGCTGCTGTCATGGAAACATGACCTTCTCTACTTTATCAACTGCCACATTGCAGGAAAAGCCTGTGAGTGTCCCATAGGAAATCTGGTAATAGAGGAGCAGGAAAGAAGGAACAAGAGTGTTATAAACCCCAATGGCAGCAAAGGACTAAAACCAGGAGGAGCATGGTCTGGGCACTAAAGCAATCCTCAGTGATTCCCAAAGTATCATTTCTGTTGAGTGAAGGAGGTACCATTTTTAAGTATTTTGTCATTCTACAGCCACATTTTTAACAAGCACAGCAAGCTCACCTGTGAGATCTGACAGAAACTTCAGGTTTTGAAGCCACAGGTTCATTTTTAAAGCTTATACATTTCCTGACGTTCCAAGCCTGCCCTGAAAGCTCCACCACTGATCTAGATGGCAGCTGTATTAAACAGGCTCAAGAGAGGACTGTGAGTGGAAACAACTCAGCCCAGTTCTCAGCTCAGGGTTCTTCAGCACTCCTGCCCTTCTGAGAGGAAAGGGCTGAAATATTTGTGCAGTGAAGGTCTTGGCCAACTTTTCCACTCTCATTCCTTTTACTGAGGCTACAATATCTGCTGCATGCAGGGGCCCAAATTTGCTGGCTGCATCTCCAGTGACCCCTGAGGGTTATTTTACCTCCTTTGACACCAAGCCTTTCTACCATGTGATTCAGGTAGAAAAGAACACTGAAGTATGTCACAGCTTACAAAGAAAAAAAATAGAAAATGAAGGAAATTTCTCTTCTATTCACTTCAAAACGAGAAGGACAGCTTTTAGAGGGCTGACAGAGTCTGAAGTACACCTTATGACTGAGACTATACCTAGCAGGCTGAGCAGCCACAGTCATGCAGAGGTAATTAACATAAGCTGTTCTGACACAAACTAAGTTCCAATTGGCACATTTAGAATGAAGCAAAGTATTCTGTACTTCAAAAATGAGAAAGTTGGCATGTCTGTTGTGTGATCTCCTCAACTCTGGAACTAAAAGCCAGCTTTTTCAGACATTTATTGAAAGTATACTGTTTTCTTTAGGGTCAGAACTTCTCATTCAGGTGATAGAAAAGAAATTTGTAATGAGCATTAGCAAAATCAGCAAGAAACAAGCCCTAGCAACCAACTGAGGATCTCTGCCCAAACACTGTAATTAAATGTATGAGTGTCCCTCATTTGGCTGACTTTGTAGTGAAAGAATTCAATGGGATACCCCAAAACTGTCTGTGTGAATCCTCCAATTAAATGAATGTCAGCAGAGATCACAAAGACCTGGTACCAAACACCATAAAACATCCTAGTGAATTCAATGACATTAAAGGACTATATATCACAGGCACAGGCTGTATGTCATGCTGCTGCAGGTTACCAACTAGCCCTGTTATTCCAGTTTGTAAAATTTCATTAAAATATATACTTCCTCCTTTTTTCCTGTGCCAGAGGAACAAAGGCTTAAATGAGAACTTAATGTGAGACACTCTGGGCCAAGTTTTGCTAACAGTATCAAAGTTAGTGATAAACCTCCTGTTGGCTTACAGATGGAGCATTAGCAGTCCTAAAATAATATGAAATAATAAGAGATATCTTTAAAAAATACAGTGTGACTTTCACTTGAAATAAAAAACAACTTCCAAGAGACTGGTTGATGTGGAAACCAGAATAGTGTGTTTAAACATTTCTCTGTGCAACAGAAGCCTTAGATGGAGCTGCTACATCTCTCGAGAATGCAGGGTTATATTTCTTTCTTCATCTGAAAGGTGATTTCATGCTTCAGGAAGTAAAGAAAGTTTGTGCATTGACAATATAAATGCAGATGCCTCCCATAATGATTGACACCAGAGGTCGTGCAAGTGGAGTTTCATTTCTACTCCCTGTAGATCAGGCAGCTGAGCGAATTAACGTCTCTTCAGGAATTAGAAAGTCAAAGTCTTGACAGTTCCGGCTTCCCCCCTTGAAATGGGTTCAGTTCAGAAGGCCTCATTGAGGTCTGCTCTGCTCCTCACAATTACCTTTTTTAATAGACAATATGAAAGCCAATGACACTCAAAGTGTAATGTCACAGAGGAAAATTTCCTTCCCTGCAAAGGACATAAGTGCCAATGAAAGAACTATTACATACAGCAAGCAGTAAAGCACTGTCATAAAGAAGTATTAATTTCACAGAGCTGACAGAAAACTATCTCTGGCCCAATCCTAAATAAATATCCCAAAATGAGAGACCATTTCAAGCTTATGTCTGGAGGAATAGTGCTGTTCCTGTAGGGAATAAGCAAAGCATATTCCTAACAAGTTGCTTTTTCAGTTTGTGCTCTCACCAATGAGGGAATTTTGCAGCACAACAGAAAAGTTATTATACTACAACACAAATATTGTGACAAATAGTAAAAACTGCAGCTCACCATTTCCCTGCTGTGTATTTTTAGACTGTTGCCTAACTTCTTCATGAACAAAGGTATACAGGATATAACACATTAATGGAATATCAATAGGGAAACAGTAATTCTTCTGTTCTTTTTTTGCCTGAATGCAGGTTGATTTGGCCCTTGCAGACAAGACTGTAGAATATCTTTAGGGTCACTTCTAAGCACACCAATCCACCTGTGTCTCTCCTAGAACCCTGTTTGATCAAGCCCATCACTCCATCAATGGATTTTCTACCGTAACACATTCAAAGTCCCATGTGAAGTTCCCACACACATGCAGTCATCTACTGGTGATGATTCTGGTTTCCACAGCTCTTTGCCTTTTCTTTGCATTCCTGAGCACACGTTTGCTCAAGCAATTAAAAAATTATGCAGCCTGATAAGTGGAGCTTTTACTAGTATAGGACCACCAGAGCAAATTTTTATAGTAATGAGCTTTTATCATACATCTAAAATGTATTATGTTTAAATAAAATATATTTCAGACACCTGAGACCTAAATAGACCACGGGAGAATAACATTTTTTATCAATAATATGCAGGTACTGTAACTTAAGCCAAAGAGATTTCAATGACAAAATACAGTCCTTCCAAAGAGAAGCAGACCATCCCCACAGAGGCTCATAGGAAACAACAAAGTCCTGTCTAGTTATGAATTTCTGAGATGGTTTAAACACTCACTATGTGACAAGGCACTCACAGGAGCAGAAGTCTCAGAGGCTGCTGCCAATGCACTCCTACCACAGGCTGCAAGAATTGGTGAGAATGGGTGGAGATTCCTGGTCTGAGGAGCTGCCTGGAGTTCAGAGTGTTCCTCAGCACCCTCTGGGGTACAGCAGGGACACAGTCATCCACAGAAACATGAGATTATAAGATATTAAGATCCCTCAAAAAAATATTTGCAAGCCAAGGAAATTTAGCTTTGATTTGATTTTGACTATTTCAAACTAACTAAAAAGTACAGAAAATTTGCACAGTACTTCACAAGCATCAAGTAGTGTATGTGTGGATAAATCCATTCATGAATACATTTCCAGTACACCCTCATGAGGACAAATACATAACTACCCAGCACCACTGCTAGTGAGAAACATCCCATCATCCCCTTTTCTAAACTTTCTGACCACTTACCTTTGATTCAAGGAAATAGTATCATCATTGTGCTGATACTTCTAAAAAGATAAGTGAAAATGTGTTCCAAAGTGTGAAGGTTTGCATTTGATTCTGCTGTCAGTGATGTGCTGTAGCTTTTTGAGAGAGAGCCTGGACATTAAATTCAGGCAAACACCATCCCTCTGCAGCCTTGGAAAGCACAAAGCATTTCAATCCTACAGATGTAAAAATTTTCTTTAGCAAAAAGGTGTTCCCAGAGCTTTGTGGGATCAAGACCTTCCAATCAGACCATCAAACCATGTGGGTGGGAGATATTTGGTGCTTGCAGCACTGATCAAAGGAAATGAGTGACAACAGCCCAAGCCCAGCACTTACAGCCAGAGCACAGGGAAGGACTTTCAATAACAACCTTCACTGTGCAAACCACAAAGAGCTGATCCAAAACCAGAGATAATCAGGTGTTTGTTCACAGCCTGACTGACAGCTGTGCTCAGGGTTCCAGGCTTTCACAACAGAACCCAAACTGGATCCTTTTTTTGGTGTGTCAGAATTATTCAGCACTTCCATTAATGGAGACAGATGAAGAGGTGTTGTGAGCATCTTTCCTACACCTTTGTCTTCAGGAAGGACAGTGGGGGATGAGTGGGGACAGTGAGAGGAGCAAAGCACAAACACAAGGAACCAAAGTGGCTCAATAAAACACCCTGGAGGGAAAAAATACTGCCTGGGATAGGTAGACATAGAACAGCATACCTCAGCAAAGAGTCAGCCCATGTTGTGGCTGAAAAGCTTGGGTCTGAACAATAAAACCAGCAAATATTATTTATATGTCTAATATTGATCCTTTCATCCTGTAAAATCTTTAAGTCTCTCACAATCACTAGACACAGAAATCCACGGAATGCAACTGCCGTTGGAACAAAGCAATAATTAGTCATTACTAAAATGAAAAAATACTAAATGCTCAGTTCTAGGAAATTGGCAAAAAGTACCAAGAAAAGGATTCATTAGAAGTCCAATAAAAACTATATAACTGTAATGGCATTTTTTTGTTTTCCTTTTTTTAATTTTTCTCTGGTTTGTTACTCATTAATAATCTGGTAAGATTCAGAATAAGACTCTTCTCCTTTGGTTTTCCCAGGGCACAAGTAGAGAACACGATTGAGGTCCTCATTCCTTGCTTATAGTAAAATAGTAACCTTCTTTATTGATAAATTTGATCTGAGATGGAAAACCCAAAATTATTAACTATTTCCTTTCCTCTTCTGTATTGTTATATTAATTTCAAGTTTCTTATTTCAGATTCTAAATCAGAGGAAGTAAAAATGGAAGAATATTGAAGTTTATTTAAAAAAAAAAAAAAAAAACAACCTAGTCCATGTCCTGCCTAAAGATCAAGCCAGTTGAACTTCTGTTGATCACCAGAGGGTACTACAGAATTGGGGAAGAAAACCCAGCTAGATTAGAAGCAGGAGTGCACCATAGTCCTTTTCCTGCCAGTGATCTTGTTCCCTTTCCCTCTACTTTCTCTCTGGTTTATATTTTCATGGCAACAAGGAGGAAGGAAGGTCTTTAGGGGGCTGGTGGAGCAGCTCCTACCCAGAACTCTATTTACACCTGTGAGAAAAGATTCAGCAAGCCAAGAAAGAAGAAAAAAACCAAGTTAAGAAAATAAGTGATGGAACAAAACCAAAAGAAGAAACAAAGGTGGACACAGGGAAACGGGTGTCCCTATATTTTTACAGGATAGAAGAGGATTAGGAAACTGCAGAAGTTAGATATGGAATGTACCCACTGTCTGAAATCCAGGTCAACCCTTTTGCCCTGAATAATTTTACAGTTTGCACTCTGGAAGATTTTAGCTGAGCATCATCCATGTTTTGTACATTTCTGTCCTCACATACTCACCATCTGGAAAGGCAATTCTAAGGGCAGAGCTGGGGAATGCCATCACAAGAAACTCGTCATTTTGGGTTTTTATATAACTGAACTGCTGATAATCTGAAACACACTTTTATTGCAGCACAGTGAAACCTAGTGACAGATGGCAATAATCACTTAAATCTCCTTTATGCAACCAGATTTTATATTCATTGAATAAATCATTAAGTCTACAATATATTTCTCTATGTGTTGTGCATTTCAGAAGCACTGCAGGGCATTTTTTGTGAATAAGTTCATGTTCACTTACCTATCATCACCAGTAGATATAATGGGTAAAGTCTTAGTCCTTACAAAGTCAGTGACAGAACTCCACTTGTTCTTCAGTGAGGACCAAGATTTTTACCTAAAAAACTTACCCAGCACAGATAATCTTCAAGTATACATTCAAACAAACTCTGAAGAGACACAGCTCAGTAATAACCATTGTGACTACAGCTGTAAAAAAGCCCAACAGATGTGTGACCACCCATGACACAGCACAGGTGTCTTGGCATGACAAACCTTCCTGCAGCCCCTGTGTTCATCTCCACAGCACAGGGCAGGGTGTCCCAATCTATTTATCCAGTCCAGACTTAGGAATCAGCAATCATAGGTAAAGGACCCTATTACATTTATTATCCTATTGCTTAACTGAATAAACCTAGACATACTTCTATGGAAAGTAGGTCTGGTTAAAATATAGCACATTTTATCAGCCAATTATAAATTATTCTGACTAGAGGGAATAATTTTCTTTAATTTTCAGGGGACAGTACTGAGGCTCACGGAGGCAGTTCCAGAGAAGCCATAGGACAAAGATTTTGTGAGTCCCTCTTTGCTGGGCCAGCTGATGTTTAATAATCATATATTCCTAGAAGTGGACATTTACAGCCTTTTGTCTCTAGCAGGACTGTCATGGACTGAGGCAACCTACCCCTTCCTTTACATACAATAAAAAAAAGTTAAGAGAAACAGAAATAGACTAAAGAACTAAAAGGCATCTAAACAAGATGTTACTGTAAGTGATGTTTTCCATAGCCTCCTCCCAGTCCCTGCACAGTTTCCTGGAGTTTATGGAAAGCAACATCACGTGCAAAATCCTGTGCACACCTTCCAAAGCAGGAGCAATCCTGCTCCCTGAGGTCCAGTGAGGCTCTTCCCTAAGGGTGAAAGCAGAGGGTTTGAGCTCTGCCAGGCTGCTACAGGCAGTAAGCATGGACAGCACCTTCCTCAAGATTACAGCCTGGGATTTGAAAGGCAAGAATGAGCCCAGTAGGTCCAGCTCAGGTGTCTGAAAGAGTTGTTTTTCAGACATAATGAAGAAGAGGTTTTGGGAGACAAGCCCCAGCTGGAGAGCAGGGCCACCCTGCAGAGCAAGGCTCCTGAGCACTCCCTCACATTTAGGGTCTCACAGCAAGGATGTCCCTTGGCACTGGGAAGGGACCTCCCCCAGATCCAAAGGTCAGGCACCCTGAGTGATATCACCCAAATGCAGGAATCTGCAGACTTCCTGCTTCTTCTCTAAATGCTGATAGTTGGGAACATTTACAGCTGGCTCTAAACAAGCACAGCAGGCAAATGGCACTGCAAGCTGTGTGTTGGTGTTTGCACTGCAAAGGAGCAATGAGCAGATTGGCAAAGCCTCTCCTAAGTGATCTTGAAATGGAATAACATTGATGCCACATGCATAATGCAAAAGTGGATGGATTGATTAGTGGGTCACACAATTCCAAAGACCCATTATACAGCTTCCTTTAAATAATTAAATACAGGAAAATGTACTACTCCTGCAAAGCTAACTTGGAGCATCTCACAACTTGAGAAGATTCACTGCCTACTTGATTGCTAAAATAATCTCAGCAGGTTCTCAGTGACTTGTGGCACTGCTCTCAGCTTCATGGCACTGTTGTGTTCCTTCAAACACCCCCTCAAACCACATGGACAAGCAATGCTTCCCCAGGGCCTTGACTTGTTCAGTGGGGTCTCCTTGTTCTCTCGAGGGTCTGGCAGCAATACATTTGTTAGTGTGAGCAGGGACTGAAACTGATTTGTTCTTCTAAGCATTTCCCAGAAACTCAGGGTTATTTTTTGTGCTTAATTTATTGGCAACAGCATTATACATCCAAAAAATTCAAGTACTTGAAAACAAAGAAAATATTTTAGCTTGAGGTATTTTTTTAACCAGAACTGACCATAAAGCCATGAGGAGTTAAGATCAGATTAGCTATTTAGATAGTGTCCTTTTCCTATCAGGTTTGCTAATAGGTTCAAGCATTGCCAAGTTTTAAGAAGGTTATTTGGTAGCCCAAGGAATTTAATTATTTAGATCTTTCCAGACAGAGTTATTAACCAGCACCTTTCTGATGCCAGTAGGTTTAGGGAAGCCTGTACACGTGGAAGAGTGACCCTGCTTGTCACTTCAGCATCATTTTCATGAAGGCACAAAAATGAATTGTACATTCTGTAACTTTCTAAAATATATTTTGTGCTAGACTTGAAAAGTATTGTAATTTTTAAAGAAAACACAGAAATACACAATATACTTAAAAACAACAATGAATCAACTGCTTTCACTTACCAAGAGGTCCTTCAGCAACTTCAAAATGCAATGGGGAAAAAAGCCAAATGGGTCAACCTTACATTTAAAGTGACTAATCTGACCCCTGTTAGCTAACAAGATTTGGAGGGATTTAAAAGCTTTTCTCTATTTTTCTCTTTATATGTCAATATTGAGAAGAGCTCACTTCTATACTTCCCTTTTATTTCTCAGTTAGTTTTTTTTTAACTATACCAAAATATTTCACTTTTTCATCTCCTCCTAATCAGATCACTATTTTATCACCTGATACAGAAATAAAATACGTGGAGAAATCAATAATCAGAGAAAAGGGTTAGGCAGGGATCAGCCCTGCATAAATGATATGTTTGTCTTATTCATTCAATGGCATGAGATCATCTTCAAGCAATGAATCTGGAGAATCAAAAAATGGATTCATAGAGGAAAAAGTATTTAACTTGGACAAGAAAGTTGAATTAATCACTTAAATAATGACAACAGGCTGGTTTGCAATATCCTATTACCATTTTGAATTTCAAAGAAAAAAAAAAAAAAAAAGACCAGATCAATTTTTGGATGTTTTTGGATAACATTCTCACTGTTTTTCATCCAGCTCTATGGAATAAGATATTTAAATTACAGGTACACATTTTTTGGGGCTTTTTTAGCAGATCACCTGCAAAGCTGTATGTGGTTAGAGGTCCCCTTTTCCTGTGGGGATGTTAAGCATGTTTAATAACCTGCAAGTAAACCATTTCCTCTGGCTGGAGAGCATGCAAAGGGTACTTCTAAGGTCTTGCCCTCCCATCAGCATCTGCTCTTCCCAAGAGTGATGGATGAACTTAGGTAGTTTGGACATGTCCACTTTCCATCAAATATGGCTTAAATCAAACTCTAGGTTCAAAACCTGTGAGGAAAGGTGTTAATCTCTCACACAGACACTGAGGGTGGCTCTAATATTATTTCCTTGAGGACACTCCAAAGGCCAAACCTGGACTAACATTGCATGTACAACACCTCAGCCACAGGAGACCATTGGGACTTGCTGGGGATTTCCTGTAGCACTGTTGAAACAGTTTTCCCCAAATACAGTTGAACTGAAAACATTTCCATTACTAACCCAGGGCAATCTGTTGTTAAAGCACACTGCTACAAGGAGACAACTCCCCAAGGGATTAAATTTAACTGTAATGGCAACATGCCAGTGAGAGAGCAAGCTGAGGATTATCTCACAAATTGGTTCACTTTCATGATTTTCAAGATGCTCTTTCAATCTAGTATTGGGGTCTTAAGGAGGAATCTTGTTTTAACAGAAGGAAAACAAATAGAAACCCATCTCTCTGCCTTACCCCACTGCCTCACCAGTGGCAGCAAAACAGAGCAGCCACAGGCCCTGACTGTGACATATTTTTTATGGGAAAATTTCACTGCAAATTGTAGGTACACAGCACTGAATCAATATCTCCTCCTTTTCTTTTTTAAAACTTTGCCTGATATTTTGTCCCCGTTTCAGCTGGGATGGAGTGACTTTTTTCTTCCTAGTATCAGGCATAGTGCTGTGTTGTTTATTTAGGATGGGAGAAATGCTAACAGCACCCCGATGTTTTGGCTGTTGCTGAGCAGCACTTCAGGCCTTTGCTCCCCAGCCCAGCCCAGCCCAGCCCAGCAGTGAGGAGCTCCCACTCACCCACAGGTGTCCCATGGGGGGGAGGCACAGCAGAGCCGCCTCTGCCAGTGGCACCTGTCACTGCCAGGAGAGAGGCTTTGTGCCCTGCAGTGCAGCCCCCAGGGAGCCCTGGCCTGGCCTGATGTCACAGCAGGGCTGGCTCCATGTGCTGGCCACGGTTGCCATGGGGAGGGGCAGCACCGAGTCATGGAACCACAGGAGGGTTTGGCTTGGAGGGGACCAGGGGCAAAGCTGGCTGGGGTCAGTCAGCAGCTGTGTTAGCATCTCCTGTTTTGTATGTTCTCATTCTTTTGTCATTTCTGTTACTACTTTCCTTCCTGGTTTGGTCCTATTAAACTATATCCCAAGCCATGAATTTTAAGGTTTTTTTCCCCAGTTCTCTCTCCCATCACACTGGGGGCAGGGGGAGTGGGTGGGAGGCTCTGAGTGTTCAGCTGTTTGTTGGGTTAAACCATGACATATTTGCACACGTAACCACACCATCCACTGCTGCAGAGGTTTTGCTCCCCTAATCTCTGTGAGTTCTCGGTGTTCAGCAGGAGGACAAGGGACAGGACCCTTGTGGCCCCCACTGTGTCACAGCAGGATCAGCTTCAGACAAGAATTAAATTTGCCAGTTATCCTCCCACTTTCTTCTGTGCTTTGATGCATGTGCTCATCTCCTCAATGCAAAAGGCAGTTCTCCTTGCATGGAAATCAATTTGATTGTGCAACTTTACAGGTCTGTGCTAGAGGACTTAAAATTTTTCACACTATTTTACTACTATATAAGCATGAGCCAAGTCAAAATTTCCTTCTCTTTTCCTTCTACTTAACCCCTTTCATGTGACTTCAGTGTTTGCCTGTTTACAGAGGTGTCCATTTCCAGCTGAAAAAACTTCAGCTCAAAGTGTCTAATGCTGCCAGAGGCTCAGTATGTGACAGTAGTCATTCTCACATATTTGAAAGTTTGTGTTCATTTCTTTCTTTTGATATGAAATGTATTTAGAAATTTGTTCATCATAGCAAAAACAAACAAAAACATAAACAAAACCAAAAACAACTCAAGACTTAGCAAGAAAATCTTGAAATGGAAACAAAACACTCCATTAACCAGAAGCAATTACTTCATCACTATTTTCAGTTTGAAAACAACAACAACAAAACCTCCAGGTTGTGGGGGTTTTATCCTGTTTACAAAAACTTATTTTCCAGGATGCCAACATTTTTCCCAGGACTTGACAATCGTGTTTCTCCTCCCCTCTGAAACACCACTTCTCCTGTATGTTTAAGGAGGTGCATAAAGTGCATTGCTTCCTCCAGGACATAAACACAAGTGGAATATCTTGATGAAAGGCATCCAAAACGGTTTTCTAGAAGAATTCCACTACTATGGAATACATGGGCTAAATTACAATGAAATGACTGATGAACATGTTAGCCACCAGCTTTACAAAGAAAATAAAAAGCCAATGTAAATTCCAGCAGTCTTCTACAAGCTGTAATCCATTATGTGTTATCAAATTCTATTTCTTTTCAGGAAATTAAATGGTATAATGCCCATGATCATGCATTTCATCTGTCATTCACCTTCTAATAAAACTGGGTTTTTTGGAAGCTTATTGTTTTCTGCCCTGTGATCTCAGCTCCTCTGCTCTCAAGCTGCAGATCCCATGTGTTGCTTCAGTGAAAGTTTGCTCAGCAATACACAGGGAGAAGGTGATGTCACTTCACAGAGAATGTTTGGTCTGAATTGGATGAAAACCCAGTGTTTGGAAATCACCTCAGTGGGGATGGAGTCCCAGGTGTGGACAGCTTCACATGTGGTTTTTCAGCTAACTCTGACACAAAATGTAGGTGGACTCCTCTTTTAGTATTGGGAAGAAGTGATAATAAAATCTGAGGTAACAGAAACCTGTCAGGCAAATGAAAGTGAAAGGTGGGGAGTTTAAGCCCATTAACCCCATTGGTTTATGGAACAAACTTGGGTAAGACAAGACAGTTAGCAAATTGTGAGTAGTCAGCTTTAGACATTGCTGTAGGCAGTCACATCCATAACTGGTTCACAGCCTAAAAACCCAAATTTTCAGCCAGATATTCCTGTACTACCTTATCCATCACTATTGTTATTTGTGTTTCCAGTGACTGAGGCAAGACCATGCTTCAGTTCAACCATTGGAGTGTTCATCATCAGACTCTCATCTAATGACACCAAACAACCTGACTTAAGAGTACAAGTAATTTCTTACATGTTTAAAGAAAGAAAAATTCCCACCAGAGAGGAAGAGGACAGTTAAAACATAGGAGACTTGAATGATTGCTGATACATACAAAGAAATATTTGAAATCAAGGAGGTGTTAGCTATTGGGAGGCTTGCTTTTCATTTTACACTAGTAAAGGATATCATTTCATGTTTTAAGCTGCAAAGATTTCTTATCTGAATAGAAAGTTTCCAGGCAGATGACAGATGGAATAACCATGTGCAGTAGGGTGCTCCCTAGAATTTGGGGAGAGTGTGGCATGTCCAATAATCACCAAAATGCTCCTGTTTTATTTCCTGCTGCAAACTGGCCTTACAGGTGAACAGATCAACTTTCTCTGCAAGACTCCTTGACAGCACTTAAAGGTCATGTACTGCTGAAGTCTGTGCAGCTCAGGCCTAGTTATGATTTTGAGATGCTTTATTCAGCTGTTTCAAGAGCTCATACTGGAGGAAAAAATCCAGCCCACTGGTAGAGACACATTCTAGCCAAGGAGAAAAAACAGCATTGTGGGAACAGTGCCAGAAGTGGAGATGGGTGCTGGTACAGCTCTGCCCAGGAATGTCAAGTAGCTTCTCTCACCTCTCCATCCATAATGCTGAAATGAGTGCTACCAGAATGAAAGGAATGTTGTGAGGACAAATCCACACACGTTCTAAAGCACTTAGAGGACTTCAGCTGGAAGGCATGACAGAAATGAAACACTTTTTTATTTTTCTCACTTGCTCAAAGAAATATCTAAGAGGAAAGGCAATGTTTTAGATAAGTTATAAAAATATCAGAAGCCTGACTCGTTTCCCTTTCAGGTCAAAATTGTTTTCATCTGGCTGCCATGTGAGCAAGATTTGGACAAAAATGGCCATAACAACTCCTCATAAACAAGGTCCCTAAAAAAGCTTACAAATAGATGGCTGCTACTTGCCTTGGCTTTCACCCATCTTTCACCACCAAGAAAAGAAGAGGAAGAAGATGATGAACCTGTCCAGACATAAATCTTTGCATACCATCTCACTGCCCTCTGCTAACATTAGGAGCAAGAAACATAGGTAATTTTATGGAGTGAATTTTGTGGGCTCCTCAACAAGACAACACTCTGCAGGCCCAACTCTCTCTACAAAGAAGTTCCTCAGCTCCAGGGATGAACATTTCAAATCACTTCTCTCTACAGTATCTCTAACCACCATGTTTCCACCCCACAGTATTTAATTGTTTCAACTCCCTTTAACTGATTTCAGAAGCCTGGTGAACTAAAGGACATGTTTACATTTCAGATGCAAGTTTATTTCCCCAACATTATCCTGCCAGCACTGGAAACAGAAGCCCAGCTTTCTGGAAGCAGGCCAAGCTCTCATCACTTGAACTCCATTCACAAAGTGCTAGAGGAAGTTCAGCCACTGCATATATTTGCTTTGAATAACTTTGCTGCTGTTTCAGCTGGGAAAGACTGTGCATGATTTGTGTTTATATCAAACAAACATACTCTGCATTGTCCTGAACAGACACCACTGCCCTGGCACACGCATTGTTCTGCTGCCTTATCCAGAGAGTGTTTCTGCCTGAAGAAATATTCATGACTCCTACTTTAGCTAATGCTGAAAAAACACTCCTAGTTGTTATAATGGTATTAATTACTCCCTCTTCACTTCCATCACTCACCTACCAGAATAACAAAGCAGTATCCCAGCATGGAACACATTCTGCCCATGAAAAATGGGATCCCTGCAGGTCCTTTATCTCCTTCTGGCATAAAAACATCAGGAGAGCTCCATGGATCCCACCCAAAGCCCACCCAGCTCAGTTCTCTGCCCAGTCCGTGGGAGAAAGGTGACAGAGAGCCCTCAGGAAAACCTGCCAGGAGAGCACTCCCAGCAGAGTAGGCAGCTGAGTTCAGGCATCTCTTGGAGCCAAGGCTGGAGATTTTGGTGAGTTGGGACATTCACACGCTGCAGGATTGGGACCCCACCCCAAAATGCTGCCATTGCTGGGATATGCTGAGTGCTCCTTGTCCCAGAAAACAACACAACCACTGGGGTGCTGCCTCAGCAGCTACAGGCAGCACAGCAGGGCTGGGTGAGCCCTGGGAGAAGCAGAGCCTCCCCCTCCTGGGTAAAGACACACAGAACCAGCCCTCCACAGAAACTGGGGAAATGGTGAGGACCAGCACCAGCTCATGAAACACAAAGACTACCAGACACTTTGACCTCCTCTCCTTTCATCTCCCTCTACCTTGCTTGGGTGTAACCTTGTCACTCAGTGTTGCTCACACAGTATTTTTGTTTAATAACTACAAGTCAAAAAACAAAATTGCTAATAGCCATCAGCTTAGGAAAACTAATTTTTAGTTCAATAAGAGATAAGAAATATAGGAATGTTTCCACTGTTAAGAAAAACATCCATCCAAAACATCTTATAAAAAATGTTTCAAGATTTCTGACCTGCATTCTGGTTTTATTATACTTAGCTATAAACCAAGTCTGCCTGTGAGTTTTTCTACCTTAATGATTCATGACTACAGAATGTGTCTTGAATGTAGAGGACAGAAAAAGATTAGTGATGAAAAGGAAAACACACATAACATTTTTCAGTGTCTTATGTTTTAATCACTAGGAAACAAAAAATAAATGAGCTATGGGCATTGTATAATTGCAATAAATTTTGAGAAATGAGTAGTGTCCAGAGAAACCCAATTATGTTTAATAATCTTGTGCATCAGACTGGGAGAATGGGGGAGGGGGACAAATCTAACAAGTTACTGAATATAAAGTTTTCAACTGCAGAAAGCAGTGTTTAAATTAATATGACACGAGGTGGTACTTCTGGCTGCCTAACTAATTGATTCTTCTTGTTAAATCAAGAGGAACTTGTGCACAATAAGCAGATTGCTGAGAGGCTCTCCCCTTCACACAGATAAGAGTTAACTTGCACAGAATGCCTTATTCAGAACAGAACAGTCTCTTTTTTAATTTAGTGGGGCTTTGCTCATGGGTTTTCTAGCTTAAGGTCCAATATAACATCAAGCAAAGACCAAGGAACCCCAGTACTCTCCAAAACCCAGCCACCAAAAATTTAGCCACTATTTGGTTCCTATGCATTACTTTTCCTCCAAGTGAAATATGGAGCAAATGCTCATGATGTAATAAAAGAAGGAAGCCAGGCACTTTTCTCTATTTGCTGATTAATTCTTATATACATTATATTAAGTATCAATCTAACAAAAAGAGTGGCCTCTGTTAATGCATTATCCAAGCCAAGGAATGCTTGAAATGCCCATTGCCAAATATGAGGCATTTGATTTCATGAAGTTGCACATCAGAGCACTCATTTTCAAATAAATTCTGAAATGCAAATCCAACTAAGAGAACATAAGAGGAGCCCAGATGTAAAAAACAATATAGAGATAAGAAAGGAACTTCTGACCTCCATTCTACAAAGTCTGTCTTTGGTATTAAAATGAATGAGCCCAACTGGCCAATTCTTTTAGCTGGTGTCCAAGCACTTCAAAGTTAAATTTTCTATTATTATTTTAAAAAGTGGATTTCTATTTTTTGGAATTTCAACGATGATAAACAAAAGCAGAGTGCAACAATTCAGAGGTGTCAAAAACACATCTGGAATATCACTCTGAGACAAACTGTCCTGTCTAACTCAGCAAGGTGTCCAAAGATGATAAATTATATGTCAGCACCTATGATCAATTCATTGCTTGTGCAGCAAAGGGAAGGAAACTCAGCTATCATGAGACCAGAACTGACAATCAGGAAATGCTGCCAAGTTTTATCATTTGTCTGCCCCATTTACTGACTCCAGTAACACAGATTGACACTGAATGCAAAGTGGAAGATCACTTGCTGTAACATTATTTGGGAGCTTAACACTGGCATTTAATTTTACCCTGGGCACATTCAAGAGCTTGGCAGAGCTCAAGGATATGGCAGGAAGAGAACAGGCACAGAAGAGACCCTTGTTTGTGGCACAGACAAAAGGGATTTTGAGCACCTGTATTATCCAGCAGGGATACACAGCAACTGTGGCAGAAATTCTTCATGTAGGGGAATAAACTTTGAAATAGATTGTATATTAGGAGGCTTATATAATTTCTGTTAATTAAAAATAAGATTTTTTGAAAGACTATAGGGTTTTCTTCACGTGTGGGAAATTCTAGAACTGAGAAGAAAGGGTTTTCTTGTCAGTTTAGGACACTAACAATGGGAAGAGAGAAGAGAAGCCAATTTCTTCATGGTAAAACATGGATTGGGATTTTTCTCAGCTAAAGTTAGAGACATTAACTTAATTCTGTTCTTTACTTTTTGGTCTGTGTTAATTATTTGGCAATAGTAGGACCAACTTCAGTTTCAAAAGAACAAAAGGGGCCCCATTTTCAGCAAGTTCTCCACTTCCTATTGTTGTTCAGTGCTGGATTCTAATTGTGAAAGTTACAATATCTTAACCATTTTTCGCTTCACCTTTTATTTTACAGCTCTTGTTATGTGTTAAGGAAAATGTTCCTCTCACTGAAGTGGCAGCAATATCAGCACCTCCTGAAACTTCAAGATAAGAATTCTCACCTGACTATTCATAACAAATGAGATGTGCCTTGCAGGATTCACCCACTTTGTTCCAGGAAGAGAAAACCTGTGCACTGGAAGACAGAAATGAGAAATGCCAAGTGACCTTGGGCAAGTCACTTCACTTCTTTGTTTCTCCTTGCTGCTATTTTCCCTGCTACCTTTAGTCTGTCTTTCCCAATTAAATACATGTGAAACAGGAGTGCTCTTCACTTTTCATCATATTTCACCAAAAAGGTGCTGACCTCACTCAGCTACAATAGTAATAACTAATAACCATGACAACAGTTTACAAGTGATGCCCTGAATTTCTAATATTCTGTTTAAGAAGTGCTTCAATTACTTATTAAAGCACATGTGTAAGTTCTCATTTACAATGGGAAACTGCTCTTACCTCTTGTCAGCTTCAATAGAACCTAAAAGCTTAGATTTTCACCCTGATGGTTTCTCCTGGAAGGCTGTTGCAGAAGCCTACTGCTCCATTGGGCTGAGAAAAACTCCTCTGATTACAAACTCAAATGCACTCTTGGGCAGCTCTCACCCTTCACTCTTAGGCCAGCAAGATCTTCTCCTCCAGTGTTCATGTGCTTCATTCAGGCACAAATCACAGCTCTTCCAGGCCTGTATTTTGCTAAGTGAAAGAGGCCAAGCTCTCCCCTGAGTTACACATTGAGCCCCCATGAGGATCTCTGCTTGGAGCTCTAATCCATCTCCCATGAAATCATTATAACCTAATTCTGAACTTAAGCGCCCGTTGAACCAGGTTAAAAACCTTTCAGCATCCTGGGGACAGAGTGGGAGGGTGACCAATCCCAGGTCCCCACTTCTCCCCAGAATAAAGGGAGCTGTGTCCTTGCTCAGTGCTGTCCTTGCTGTCAGTACTCAGCACCCACCCCTGGAAGGGAGTAGAGAGAGCAAACTCCCAGTTCAGGATGTGATCTCCTCCTTCCAGCTTGGGACTATCTGTATTTATCTATAACTGTTTTTAACTGGGTCTAGGGCACACAATTTGGTGGTATTAATGGCATAAAAAAAGCCCAAAGAGCCAAGAAAACAGTAGAGCTTAGAAAACACTGTAATGTGTTATATATTTGTAGCAGGAAGGATGACTTTCAAATGTCCATTGGCAGGAAATGTATAATAAGATCTTTTCTTTCTCTGTCCTTGCTATTGACAGCATATCACTTTCAAACATCATCCTTTTGCTGGGTGAAAATGCATGCCCTCTTTCATAGAGATAAGTCATTTCCCATACATAAGCCTTGCTAATTTAGGATTAATGTTGCTGAATTAATTAAAGTGACCTTAAGCAAAACACAAGACTATTGCTGTGCACTGAAGTCCTGCTGGTTATCTGCAGGGCCAGCTTCAGGCCAGTGGCATCAACAGCTGGCTTGGCTTTAGCCTTACAGCTTCAGAGGTCTCCAAAACCCACTTTACATTAAAGGTCTTCTGCTAAATCTTCCAAAGACAAATGAATGTCAGTCAGGTGTTTGAGCAGTTAACTGAGAAGTATAAATTCTTCAGTAAGGCTTGAAGAGTCAAAGATCACAGACAGAAGGCAAAGATGCAAAAATCATGGTATGTTCCCCTGTGATTTCAACAGCCACCAAAAAAAACGTAGACTGAAATGAGTCCGTGGGGAGAGGTGGCATTTAAACCCCTATAAATATTGCCAAATGCATTAACTTGGAATTTGGTGTGAACTCCTTCATCTCCAGACAAAAGCTTGAAATAACTCTCCACCCTACTGCAGAACAGCACTTTTAGTATGACCAAGAACTGTTTAGCAAGCAACTGCTGCCAGATTAATAATTTATCAGGTACAAACTATGGTTAAATTTGTATGGTTTCTCTAGCAAGAAAAAAATCAGCCTGGAAATTTACATAAAAAGAAACTTCATACGAAACCAAATGCTCCTGCATAGGCAAGGATATAAAATTCAAAAGGTTGTTTTGTTTGATAACGCTTCGAGGTGGTGGTAACTTAAAATGCTTTTCATGCACACAGCCAGAGATCAAAGTATTAATGGCAACAATTACAGAGCACAATGTGAGAGCGCCATAGCAATCAGCTGCTGAGGCTGGAAAGTTTGCTGGAAAGTAGTGTTTACACCCATAAAGCCCTGCTGATTTTCATATTGCAAAATAGTTTGACCTCCCAAGCTACTATCCATGATTACTGCATCTTCCCCTTGGAACAGGACTGTTTCAAAGAAGTTCCTTCTTGAAGATGCAAACATCAGCTTTGTCCACTTTTGCAGCTGACACAAAATCCATTCAATGAAACAATTCCTTTATTTGCATGTGGTTTCCAAGGACTTTGTTGAAAATCGTCTCACAGTATAAACGTTATCTGCTTTTCCCCTGTTCATTAAATCTGCATTATTCACTACATACAGCACCTTTTGTTCACCTTCTTGATATCAACAAAGCTAAAGAGGGACAGACTGACCCCAAAAGGAGGCCATATTATTATAAATTTCAAAGCAGAGGTATTTCAAAGGCTATTGCCTAGGGTCATTTCTGATACAAATTCCAGACATTCACACTGAATTTTGTAAGACACTGCTATTCAGTCAGAGCCAAGTTCAAAAGCAGCATCCCTTTATGTGATATGTAGGCTATTCCTGACACAGAAGTCATTGCTAAAAGAAATGCACCAAGCAATGTGCTACAGAATAAGAACCACCATTGTGTAGGGTTTGCAATTAAAAGAAAAAGGGAATTTAATCTTTTCCAGCAGTTGCCTGTGCAGATCAATTGAAACAGGTATCTTGAGTTATGGGATACTGAGTACCCAGCAGCTGACTGGCTGCAGAAATGGAGGTGGAACCAGAATAAACCCTAACCTGTACAGAGTTCAGTGCTTTGAAGGCTGACATTTGTGAAAAGCACATGTTTGATTATACACATCGCAGCATCCATCACAGCAGAGATGCTGATATAGAAATACCCTCCCCACAATCCAGAGACCCCACCCATGGCCCAGGGCCCAGAGCAGGACAAAACCACCTGGCTCCAGAGAGCCCTTTCTGATCACTGTGTGAAATTCTCTGGGCAGTTTTATGGCCAACCATTGCTCTGCACTGCAATCCACTCTATCCTGAAACTGTATCATTCCTTCTCCCCTCCTAATTCGTTATTCACACAGACACAACCAAACTGCTAAAATATAGACACACACTCTTCTTTCTCACTTACAAATTCCCCTGAACTATCTTGCTAAAATTGCTGCCCACAGAGAAAGCCGCACTTGCTTTTCTCTTTTGTTTTTCCCCCTCCACCCTCTGAGTTTAACACACCAGTCATGTAACAATGCCTGGGGCATCATCCCTGACTCCGGGAGTCTCCAGGCAATCTGCAGCCTCTGTGCTTGTGTTACAGGTGAGAGATGAGCAATAACAAAGGAACATTACAGCGTGGAACCTGTGGGGGTTTTGCCAAGAGATCAAGTAAATAACTTTCATCGGGAGCTTTAGAAGGAAAAAAACCCTCCCCGCTAAGCTTCATCTCATCAGATTTCAGGCTTGAATAAAATGTTCACAGTGAACCAAAGCCTCCTGAAAGCTCATCTGGGTTTGCAGTTTTACTAAGTCATGACTCAAACAAGAGTCACTGAGGGCCCAAATGTATTTGGAGACATTCAGACCCACTTTCACAGGACCCTGAGCTGCCAGATAAGTTTGTGCCTAAATTTTGGTGAGACTTAGATTAGTACGGTCTGAACTGTTCAAAGATGGGAGTGAACTTACTTGGTCTGTGGAGGTGCACATCACTGTCACACCTATAGAGCTCTAAAGTCAAAAAGGTGGATATTGCTGGTAACATGAGGGTGAATTGCTTGCCATGATTATTTTTCATATTTTCCTGCTTAGTAATTTTTTTTAATCTTTACTGCAGTGTCACATAAGAGATCACAGATCAAGATTCTAATTTTCTAGTCACTGCAAAGGCATCAATGTGAGTCCCTATCTCATATGATCTTGAATTTAAACTTGATAAGAATAGGGTATCTTTTAGAATAAGGGATATTGAACAAGCAGGCATTGCAATATCTCCATTAGATCAGAAACTGTTATTGCAAACCTGTTCAACACAGAGTCTTATATATGAGAATGTTTGGGGGGTTTTAATTTACAATGGCAAACATCCAGAGTAAGCAAGTATCTTGGTGTTCTTTGCTCTTTTCTCCTTAAGAAACTTTGTTAGACATCCTTTCAATTTGCCTAATGCAAAAAGAGTTTTTAAAGAATCTATATATGTAGACTTAACTTTGCAAATAAAGTGGTGAAGGTTGGGAGATTTTATCCCCACTTTTGCTTCTCTGCTTTATGATTTTTAAGGAGTCTGAAGTCAAACTTTAACATATAACATTGTCTGGTGCATACTGGCTCATCTTTCACAAGATGAACACGCTGACAACAAAATTACTTCCTTTGACAGAAATAGGTGTGCAACAAATCCCTAGAAATCATACTGCAAATATATCCTTAGGAATCCTTCAGACCTCCTAAAGCAGAGTGGAAACTAGAGATACATTTAAAATCCCAAAAGTAATGTGTATTGTCAGCAAACAGGCTAAACTGCTGCTTCATGGGTAAATGCAGGTGAAATACCCTTAAAATGACTGTACCTGCAGCAGAAAAAGCGGCAATTTTCATGACTTATGCCACACCACATCAAAACAGGTCAGATGATGCACTTTGTGGGGTCGTTTCACACCTGACCCCACAGAATCACATGTCAAATGATGGATAAGATGATTTCTCAGGAAGCAGAATGCTCCAGGTAAAGCCAGGATTAAAGTGAAGGGCCATCTTCCACAAAGTAAGAAATGCGTGACAGGATGAGATACCTTTTTCATGCCTCAGCCAAGCATGCCTCTATTTTGACAAATGGTAAAAAAACATAATGCAAAACAACAGGAGCAATCAGAAGAGTCATCAAAACAGAAAATGCCTGTCCTTCTTCTTCCGTTTGACTCAACAACATCAAACCAAAGAACATTTTGTCTAAATATTACTAAATCACTGTAGATGGCAGCTGTAGATGTAGAACAGCCCATGGCTGCTCCCCTTACATTAAAGATGAACTCTTCAATAGAAATAGGACAAAGTTCATAGTAATGTAGTCCACTTTCATTAGACAAATAAAGTTTGCAGAAAACATACAAGATTCAGGCTACAAGCCTTTGTCAATGATTCAGACCTCCATCCAGTTTTTACTCCCTTTTAGGCCCTAGAGCATCAGACCTTCCAAAGTACATTTCAGACTGAGTCACTAAAGTCCAGAGGCACAACAAACCCTTAAATTTAAAGCACAGAACAAGAAATTGTGGGCTTTCCTTCAGGCCATAGCCTAGCAACAAACACCTGGGCTGCTTTAACTAGCAAAGCCATGCAAATTAAATTATCATTCTAAAAATTATCATCACTCTCCATTTCAGAACATAAGAGCAATATCCACTTCTGGTTCTGTGAACCAGCAGCTAATTATCTCTGTGCAAGTGGAAACAACAAGCTGGACAAAACTGTGTTTTCATCAAAGGGAACACAAGCATAAACCTAACATCTGAGAAAAGCAAATTCAACCTAAGGAAACGCTGGAGGAACAAGGACTGAAGTTTAAATCAATGCTCCTCACTCAGTCATTGCAATACACTCATCATCATTCACTCTACCATGATGATGTTGCCAGGATGAGGCTCCATTTTACCAGCAGTCACCTGTTACAGGGTCAAACCACTTGGAACTTGGTGCAGTTTCCCATCTTTAAGGAACCACATTTTCAGAGCAGATTTTTAATCTGAATAATAGACGTGCACAGGCTCTGAGAGCCTGAATTCCCTCCTTCACATCCTCTCCACGGGTCAGCAGCTGAGGAGGAGAGGTTGACAAGGGCAGGGGAAAGGCAGACCCTGGATTATTTATATATCCTTTCACTGGATGGGAAGGGGCACATCCACATTTGGAGCTCTGACAGGACATTCATCATCCTGCTCCTTTTCCTGGAGAGAAAGGAGAGCAAATAATTGCCAGCAAAAGGAATGCCTTAGTGCCCAAAGAGCTACTCCTCAAGGAACAGATGATGTTTCCTCTTGCTCATGGTATGATCTAACTCACATGTTCACTCCAGCACTACTTACCTGCCAGAATGACACAGATGATTCTTGCTCAGGTCTGCAGAAAACCCCATGTCACACCCCCAGTGCCTTAGCAGCAGCATCAGCTGTGGGGTGCTTGTAAACACAGTGCTGGTTATCAAATCAGAGCAAGCAAAAACAAATGAATCATATATGATACTCACTCACAGAGCCCTGTGATAACAGTGACATGTGCATTGGACAGAACTGTTTGTTTCCCCAAAGGACACAGTAACCCAGGACAGTTATTGACAACACAGAAGAGCCAATTACTTTTTTATTATTTTCTATTCTGAGGCCTTTCCCATTGTTCTACCAGGTCTGTTCCATCTGAATGCACATGGAAACAGAAAATGCTCACCTGCTTCTCAATGCCAAGGTGAATTTAATCAGAAAACTAATTGCTTTCATTTTTTCTGCTATAAACTCTTCAATTTGCTGTAGAAATTACCTAGGTGAAAATTTTCTGTGAGCAATGAAGTTCAAAAGGAAATGGTCTGTGTTGTTTCTTGGGAGAAAATTGCCTTTAGAAAAATCCTATTTCTTTAGTAGAGTATCAAGGATAGGGGTGGTGGAAGAAAGAGATGTACAGCTCTTGAGATTGATCATTAGGATGAATGAGAGAAAAACTGAAGGCTATAAAATACCTCAATAGTCTATCACTACTTCTTACCCAATAATTGCATCAGTAACTGCCATCTTCACTATTTTTATGTAGACTTTTTCCCTGCCAAACTTGGCCCCAAAAGAACTGATGTATAATATCCAGTTCTCTATACACAGGTCCTAAACTGCTGGCAGCTGCAAGAAACATGAATTACAACCAAAATACAACATTAAATTATTTCCAAACACATTAGCAGCCCATAGAGCAGTCCTCATTTAACAAATGAGCAAGAATTGCTGAAAACAAGAACATGGAAATACTTATCTTTTTCAACCCTAGAGTCAATCACTTGATGGTCTGTGCTGCTTTTGACTGCAGTCTATAAAGTCAAACACATGATTTTCACAGTTTATCATTTCCTTAAAGTTTTTTTTTTTTTTTCCTAGAACATCTTGTTACAGACCACGTGGAAAATGGTGATCATTAAACTGTGTTAAGGAAACCCACAGAGCTGATGGAGCCCATCAATACGTGGCTCTGACAGAGTTAGGAGCCCCAGACCTCACGTCAGCACTTCCACTGGACACAGAATAACAGGTCCCACAGTGCATCAAAGATTCAGGACAGGCTTAAACTGATGTTTCATAGAACAACCAACTCTGGATTTCACCCAGAGAAGGCACTGCTGAACCCCCAGACTCACATTCACTTTCCAGGATGAGGATTCCCATCACCTTCCACAGCAGCATGCTCTAGTGGTTAATCACTGGCTGCTAAATAAAACTGCATCTTGTTTGTCACAAATCTGGACTCAACACCAGCTCAAAGAAAGGGACATGCAAGACACTGCCAAGATTCTTGAGAGGAAAGCAAACAAGCCAAAGGCAATCTGGCTGCTTTGGCAGAATCTATTTTCCTTATATAAAAACAGAGAATTTGAGGTAACTCAGCTGCTGAATTATCTAATTGCAACACCAAGATGAGGACAGTTTTCTAACTTCTGTTGTAGCAGATCGAAGTGGTTGTGCTGTTCAAAGAGGAAGGAAAAGGTGAATTGAGTTGGGTCCAGGAATTCAAGTGCAGGAATAAGAAGACCTGAGTGCTAATTTAATGCAAGCCTCAGCCTAATGAAAAGATAGATAACTGGAGGCAATGAAAAACCTAACAATGATAAGAACAGAAGGTTCAAGAGGCACATAAAAGCATTTCCTGTGCCCTCTGTTAAATGTGGGTTCCAGAGTGCTCAAAAACACCAAGAGCAGTGAGGTAAATCAGAACCCTGGTGCCCAAAGAGCTCCTGGATCTGTGAGTCAAATTCACTGACTGTCACACACAGATCTCCAGACTTGCAGAAAAAGTGACAATGAAAGCAGCAACAGCAACTGTTAATGGACTGGAGGAGGATTATTTTTGATATCAGTAATCCCTGCTGACCACCTGCCTACACGGTGTGAGCTGACAATGTTCTCTCACTTCTGCAGAAGCAGAGTACCCTGTAGGGAGAAGAGGAAGAACAATGGGAATGAATAAATAAACAGAAGGAAAAGCTGATAAAACACAGGGTTGGGGGGGAAATGCATGCAACAGACATGGAAGGAAAAACATGAACAGGGAAAGAACTAATGCAGAAGCATTCTGCAGCACAGAGAAAGAAAATCTGCCAGAAAGAAACAATGGTGAAAAAGCAAGAAAACCAGGAGTTATAAAGGATGCTAAAGTGGAGGTACTGTTAAAGCCAAAGCAGACCTTTTAAATGAACACTCCCTACCCACATCCTTTCACAGGGGACATAGAATCCTCACTGACCAAGCTGTGAGCAGCAAAGGGTTTCAGGATCCTTGAAATAGTTTCACAAGAATAAAGCCTGATATAGCCGTTAAAGATGTGGAGTTGACCATCCAGATTGTTGACAAGAAATGGATTTCTCTAACAGGGAGAAGGGCTTAGAAAGAGTCATGGCAGCACCTGGAAAATCAGAGCTGGTTTTGTTACCAAAATAGAGACCTCATTGCCATCTCATCTGAAGAAATTACTGCAAATGGTGAGTTGGAAGCTCACATATAAAGATATATTTTAGTTGCAAAGGGCTTATACATACCCCAAATTTGAGCATTTCTCAGAAAGCTACTCTCAGAAATGGTCTCATTATGCCACTGGCAAACAGGAGCACAATAGGAGAGAGACTATTCAGAGCCCAAAACTTAAGTGGGTGCAAAAGACAGCAGGGGTTGAGAGAATAGATAGGGAAAATGACAGGACTAGGAGCACAATTTACTGCTTGAGTCCCTGTGAAGTTGGCAGAAAGACTGTTCCTTTATTTCAATGGACTTTGGATCAGGCCCCTCACTTCTGAAGAGCTTTGAAGTTGAAAAATGTTAGATGAGCACTCAAAATTCTTATCAACAGAAAAATGTGGCTAAAGAGATGCCTATGAGTGCCTTTTTAACTTGCTTGAAAAGGTCAGAAAATTGAGAAGAATGTTGGCACATAGACCATGATTTAACGGGATTTGAGGGCAACACTTCAGACACAAAGCATGGATAACACATGAAATAGGAATTGAGCATCCCTTACAAGAGTTTGTGCACTATAGACCCATCAGGGCTATCTAAGAACTGCTCAAAAAGCAGATGAATCTAAATCAGGGTGTTTTTCTAACTCATGAATGCCCTGAATGTTTGCTACATTATCATAAATCAGGGTAAAAATATTTTGTGTGCTTTCTTTGGCAGCAATGTTGTTTTAGGAACTTTTTCCTCCCCGTATTTGCCCCAGCAGTTCCTGATCATCCCAACACCAGCCTTGTGCCATGCAAGCAATTTTTTCCCAAATGGAGTGGAAGCTGCTGCCTGAGGGTCACAGACATAAATACAAGGAGGGCCTTCAAACACAGAACAACAATTCACCAGAAATATCTATCTTCCAGATTTTATTATTCCTCTGAGGAGTGTTGAAGCTTTCAAGAAATCTGGGATGTTTGCAAGAACTGGTGACATGGGCAAGCCTCAGTCAAATCACAGCTCATGCTGTAAGCAGACAAAATTTAACCTGGGAGATCTGACATTGTAACAGACCCCAACAGGTAAAGGCAGCTCAGCACAGAGATCACTTTCTCTCCCCACTCCCCAAAACTCAAACACTCAGCAAAGCAAATAGTGAAGGGCAGGAGGCTGAGTAGGCAGGAAGGGTTTCAGACTAAAGTACAACTCTACAGGCAAATCTAAGCAGAGCTGCCTGTCAGACCTTGCTCCATGGGTGAGCTGCTGCAGAAAGATGATGTTTGCCTGCACACAAATCTCTGCTGAGTGTTCCCATATGGCACATACTGAGTGAGAAGTGACAAAAGCAAAACCTGCACAGCACCTTCTCCAAGGGTGTCTCTGCAGCCTGGAGCTAATTGCATATCCTGCAAATATGCTTCATGGGTTTAGAACTTTCTGTTTTCCCTTTTTTCAATGAAAAGAAATCCATGAGGGCCACAGTCACACTATGTTCTGATTTCACCTCGTTTATCTAAGTTAAATTAGCTGGTATGCAGTTGAGTTGGAAATGGCACTGACACCATAAAACATGGAAAATAACTGCAGAATGTTGGATTAAAATGGTAGAAAGTTACTGTGGGTCTGGAATTTATAGTCACTGAAATAGCAACCACCAAACTAAAATCTGTCAGCAAATCACTGCCTAGGTAATTTCCTATTGTTTTATTTCCATGTCTGAGTGAAATTTACTCTGGTGGCACTGTACATTTATAATCAGCATGTCATATTTATTATACATGAAGCTTTGCAAAAGCAGAATGATTGCTCTCTTTAGGCTAAAAAAAGAAAAGATGAGGAAACCCAAACTTTTCCTAGAGGTGAGATGTGGTTAGCTGTGAGCCTGATGTTACAGGGGGGAATTTTTGATACACAGATGCAATTTTAATACATGTATTTTAGTACACACTGACTTAGAATCCAGAAGGAAAAAGGTTTTAAGGAAACAAAAACTACCAAAAACCCCACAAACAAACAAACACCCCCATGAACATCATCCTCTCTCACTAGACCATAGCAATGGACTCCCACTGTTTACTTCCAGACAGAAGTTGGCTGAGGCTCAGTGGGCTCCATGTTTACAAGGAAAATAGCAAAGTTCAGAAGGTTCCTCATCCCCCACACACCTATAATTATCCTGTTTTCTGCAGTTTGGTCAGAAGAGGGATGAACATTGGTTCTTTCCAGCAGTTCTATTTTCATCCTCACATCACTTTTTGACAGTAAAATGTCAGAATTGGAAACCTTCCTGTGTCAAATGACATCTAATTTACCCTAAACCAAGAACTCAATCACCTTTCCCACTTGCCTCTGCACATCTTGTCCTTACAAAGGGTCAAGAGCAGGCAGTTGTGCTCACTGGTATTAGCTGAGACTCCAGCCCAAAATATAAACCTCTACCTCCCTTTTCACCTGAGCACTAAGCCAAACCTAAACTGTCATCCACATCCAAAAAAAACAAGTGCTGGAGATAAGATGGAGATAAGACCTTCTTTTTTCTCATGCAATCTTACTTGGTTTTTTATTTTCCTTCTTTTTTTCTTTTAAATAAGGAAGCAATAACACCCTATTTTCTTGCAAGGAGAATATCTATCATCTTGTTCCTCAAAGAGATGTTCCCAGTGGTAGTAATGCTTATTCTGATCATCTCCTCAGTTTTTCTGGTCCTGCTTTCTTCTCTTAAAAATATGCTCTTCACATCTAGCACTTCAATCTCTCAGTGTGCTCTACTAATCTGAGGAAGTGTTTGAATCCAACCAGACTAACTTCTTCTTTGTGTTTTACCATTCTATGCTTCTGGAGGCAGCCTCTGTTCTTTCATCCCTCACTAAATAAAGATGTTTTTAACTGCTCTCTCATTTAGCTTGGATGAAATTTCAGTTGTTATGCCCACAGTTTGAAAGAGGCTCACAGCAATATTCACATTTATTTGCTGGAAACAATAACAAACCAAACACTTGTCATTTTGCATTGCAGCTCTAATCCTATTTTCTTCCTTCTTCAAAACTATTTAAAAAGAAATAAATCAGATATGAGAATGAAAATTTCAGTAATGGCTCATGAATAGTGATGTTTTTATTCTAGAAGTGGTTTAAGGTTTTTTGCTTGGTTGGTTTTTTCCCCCACACCTTTTCTGATTGTCACTGAAATGGTTGAATGCTTTTGCCATTGTATTAATTTAATTTTTATTAAATTGTCTGATGTCTATCAGAATATGTCTGGGATGCTGCCAAACTGCCAAAGAAAATTGGTCAAGAAAGAATAACAAGAAAATAAGGGGGGGGGAAGGAAGTTTAAAAAGCAAGATCTCCATATAAGGCCACCAAATATTGGAACTCACAAACTCCAAAGCAATTCCCTGCTCTGCCACAGATGCCTTCAGTGACTATGGACAAATCACACCAAACCACCAACTTTGGCATTCCAGGGATATCACTCATTCTTTTTGCCACACAATGTGTCTTCCACCAGAAAGAAACCAAAATTCTTGGGGAAGGAAGAGAAGAGAGGTTACTCATATCCAGGACTCAGTAGGAAATACCATCTGTCTTTCTTGTGAGTCTGCTCCACAGATCACTACAATGAAATGCAGAAGTTTAGCATTTGTATCCTAATTTTGGTAACTAATTTCCCCTTTCTATGACAGCTGTGCTGCTGGAAAGCAGGGTCAGGGTCATGGGGGATGTGTCTTCCTGAAACTTAAAACTGGGACTGCAACTCAAAGCAAAGTAAAAAACTCAACTAATGTAAAAGATGACTTTTAAAATTATTCATTGACCTCATGCATTTTAGTCACAATAATTTTTCTTTAATTGACAGAATTTCCTTTCTTTCTCTTTCTTTTCACCTAAGAAGTTGGCAGAAGTGGGAATACTCCTGAGTGACTGTCCAAATACCTCCCAGAAGTATTCAGAGCAAGAAATACTATAAATTAATTTGTTTTGTTCAGTTGGGCATGAGAAGAATATTCCCAGTTTGACAAATTATGTTTGTTCTCAGTGGAAAAGATAATGTTTGTTTTCTGAGGAACTAAAGGCACATATACCCCTATTGATCAGTTGGAAGTACATATTGTGCCCCAGCTGTTACTCTATGGCTCTTGAGGAGACCAGCAGCACACTGGGAACTTAAACAGAAGTCAAAATAAAAAATAAAAATGCTTCCTGACATGCACAGTGTATTTAGGTAACATGTAATTATACAAATGTGAAGATGAGGAAAGCCCAGGGATAAGAATAGACCCAACAGCGTGGGATAATTCATAGCCAGTGGCCTGGGGGATGTGTGGGACATGGACAAAGAGTTCAATTCTAAAAAGTGACTTAAAGACTTCATCTTCCCAAAGCTAACATTCCCTTTTGACCAGGAAAAGCTGTATGTATGCACTGCCCCACACAAAGAGCCTGTGCTTGCTTGTATCAACATCTGTGCATGAACAAGAAGAAAACAAGATTAGACCTTGCAGGTGCAACACAGCCTCACATCACACATACAGAACAGACTGTGGAAAGTAACTACTTTGTTCCAGCAAAAAAAGACAAAGATACCTGTTCCTTTCTGTGTATTCCTCTATGCACTATTGCACAGAGCTTGAAGAGAGGTCTGGGTAACAGTTTACCAGCAGACACACGAAATTATAACTCCTTTAAGCATAAGCATTTCCAGTCCAGACTAAAATATGCCAATGGAAGTGCCAGTACCACCTCCTCTGAAGCCAAGTCTCACTGTCTTAGGTTTTTCTAAGGGACCTATTATACTGGTATCTAAGTACAAGCTATGAACACACCATTCTCCAATAATTTGAACAATTTTAAAGCCAATTTTGCTGTCAGTTCTGTACAGAATGAACATTCTTCTGCAGAGCCCACAGAAAACAAAGGTTTTTAAAACATGTGAAACTTTTGCTGCACACAAGGACTGTTGTCTCCCACACACAAAAGGAGGCCAGCTCATATATCAGTGGCCAATAAGCAAGTCCAAAACTTAAAAATTTAATAACATTTAAAAGAACCAACCCAATTCATATAGGCTGCTTTTCTGCAGAAGTTGAAGGATTTATACCAAGCAATAGATAAGTCTCTCCACTGTCCTTGCCTGACTGACAAGAATAAACTCCCAAATAGAAACCAACACTAAGAGCACTTAACCCAGTCTAACTCCTCAGTTCACTGCACATCAGCAGAATACTCCGAGTGTCACCAAAAAGCCAAACTAAACGCATTTCCTGTTGCTGCTCCCTGAGGAAAACAGAGTTCTTCAAGCATAACTATGGTCTCACCATCAGGTTACAGTACATGAATTGCTGCATTTATGAGACTGTGGTCATTCCAAGTCTCAGCCCTGGACTGCCTTGCAAAGGACTGACCACTGGCTGTCCATGAAGAGAAAGAGGCAAGAGGTTTTCACAGAAAAATATTGGCTCATGGAAAGTTATCAGAATGACACTGAGATGGCTCTCATATTAAAATTGCCACTTCTGCTACTTTCAAGCTTTATTTTGGCTCTCAAATGAAAACTGAAGTGCACAGTTCATTCAGGAGGCACTATTCACTGTGGAGACACCAGGACTTTTCAGTGGTCACTCCAACTGCACCTCTCTCTTATCTGTCCTGGTTTTTAACTTAAAGAAACATATTTTGAACTGATTGTGCCTGGAAACATCTGACACAGATTAAGCCATGACATTGCTGGCTGGAAATATCAAACTGTGCCACTGCCTCAGCCACTTCTCCCGGGGGAAACATCACCTGAGTGCTGTTACCTGGGGCTCCACCACGCAGAAGGATGAGGGAAATCACCCAGCTTCACAGCCCTGAACTCACAGTCTGGCAAGAGGCAGCCAAAGCACACACTGGGAAGGTGACCTGTCACCCTGCTGTCCCCCAGGAGTCAGTGAGACACCACACAGGCTGGGCCTGTCTGAGGGAACAGGCCCAGGGTGAGGGCAGCCATCCTGCTGGGACAATGACACCAGAGAGGCTCCCAGGGAGCTCTGCTGTGACAGCAGCAGCCTCTGGAACCATCAGAAACTCTGTTATTGTGGCCATTATAATGGCTGAAGACACCTGGCTGAGAGGTAGCAGGGGAAAGGAGAAGAACACAAAAATAGGGAAAAAACTGCATGGAGATGATCATTAGTGCGTGGAGGAACCAATATTGGGAGGTGTTTTGTCGTGTGTCTGGGGTACAGAACAGCTGCTTAGCTAATAGCATTATACAGGATCATGAGAGAAAAGAGCATTAGCCATATTATAGTGCAGGAAAGAAAAGAATTATGTGCTGCATATTTTGTTCCCAAAGACTAATATAATGAAAAGGGTTCTGCTGAAGCCACTAAGGCACCCTTCAAATCACATACATTATAAATCAGCAAAGCCCTGAGGCATCATGTTTATATAGACACTTAAATTTCAAACAAAAATACTCAATCTTCATTTCTGAGTAGAAATTCAATTACTTTGAGCTTTAGAGTCTGAATAATATGAAGCATAAAACTAAGTTTTTTCCCCAAGGTATCTCTCACTTGTGGACCATTTAAATCACCTAGTTGCATGAAGCAGACAAAACAAATTATGCCAAAAAAGCAACAAAATTAGTCTTTTATCTGTGAAATCCAATACAAACTGTGAAATAGAAAAACACACAAAAAGCACTTGGGCTATGAAGAATCATGAAGCCCTCATCAGCTGTACTTCTTCCTTTTCTCTAATTCTATAAAGCTCTCCACAGAAAGGCAGGAAATATTTTATTACTGCAACTATTTGATAAGCCGGTCTTAATACTCTCTCACTGTCTAGGTGAATCAGTTCCAGAGTAGAGCATAATGAAATTTCAAATGTAATGCAATAGAAGTTATTATGATGACAGCTAGAAAGTTCATTGAGACTATTCTGCAACAGCAAGTTCTTTTGTTTTCTTTTTTTTTTTGTTGTTTTTGTTTTTGTTTTTGTTTCTGCTTTTTTTTTAATCAAATCAGAGACTGACCACCAAAGCCTTGGTTCTCTAGCTGAGAAGAGGAGCACACAGTGCTACCTCAGATCAGCTCAGCTGAGTTCAGCAGAGCCCAGCAGAGAGAAGTGCACCAACAGCAAGTTAAAGGAAAGAAGTCAAAAGATCTGAGCTTCCCTAAAAGTCTGGATTTGCAAATCTGGAGGTTGCTCCAGTCCCTGTTGTGCTGCTGTATCAGCACGGTGTAAATCCAATTGCTTCCTCACACAGCCCTTTCAGAGCCAATGTTCAGCTACTGCAGTGTCATCTAAGGTAGCTCTGCTCCTCCTGTGGGAGTAGCTCTTGCAGGGGTTATTGGAGGGACAGGAAAATTATAGAACTTTTTCATGAGTAACACTGAGGCTGGTAAAATCCAATTCCCAGGCTCCTGAACTTCATCAAGGCTCTCGCAAGCATTACAGTAAAGCCAGATCCCCAAGGCAGCAGCCAAAGTTATGGGTTTAAAGGGTTCTCAGGATCAGATCAATACCTATCTGTCTGCAACCAAATGCAGATTCACTTACCTGAGTACAACAGCAGCCAATGTCACTTTATCCATCTCTGCCAACTACATATAGATCCCCCCTAGATTGTTAAAGGTTTATTATTCTTGGCCAGCCACTTCCCTTTCATTCTGCAATTACTTCTTAAAGCTTTTCTACATCTACAGTATCAAAATAACTTCCTCACTGGAACTTACAGAAATAAAAATTCTGACCATTACTGCCTTTTCATCAAACCACAAGAAACTGTTAAAATAATTGCAAAAGTCCAAAATTTCCAATAAGACAGACAGCAGCACATAGACCCTGTGGGGCTGAGCAATCCAGTTATTCTCACAACCACTCTAGTTTTACAAGAATTTGGGCAAAGCTGTGTACAACACTCCTGCTGTAATATTCCAACAGACTCATGTGCTCTTTCCATAGACTCTACAAAATCCATCTCTGGTTTGGCACCTGCTGATGTGCAGAACCCTCAGCACCACCAGACAATGCTGAACTGGGACCAAGATGTGTAAATAAACGTATTACACTCTGGGTAAAATGAGTTCCTGGGGATTTAGAGTGAGGCAAAGTAATAAACACCAAGGACAGTTCTGCCAGGATGGACGTGCAGCCATTGCCCAGGGATGCAGGTCTGGTCCCCCCTGGAGCTGAAAAGCAGCACCTCAGACAGAGCAAATTGCAGCTTGGCCCTGGGACATGGCCAGACCCACCAGAGTCAGAGAAATCCAAACAAACTGATTGCCTGGCACCTGCAGCAGGAAATCAGCACAAGACTTTACTCTTGAGCAGAAGAGTTTTCCAACCATCTTTCTGCACTACAGTGGCACAATGCAATGACTGGAAAGGAACTTTCTTAAAAGTCTCTGTGAAGGGCTCTCAAGCCATAAAGGATTCTGCTAACAGTCCTCTGAGGCTGCTGAATGTCACTTTATGCTGTTTCAGAGGTGCAAAGCAGTCTTATCTGGACCAAAAGCATGGCCTTCAGGTCTTCAGAGATAAAAGGCCAGAGCACAAAACCCTTCTGTCTTGCCAGCCACAATAAAGAGTCATTTAATTTAGCCAAACTCATTTAAAATAAAGATTGATAAAGAACAGGACCAGATTATTTAATAACAAAAATGAAACTATTCCTCTGGGTTGGATGACACTCCAACATTCTTGCAGGAGAGAGAAATGGTAAAATGTTTAATAGAATTTACAGCATTTCATTCAGATAAAAGAGGATGCTCGATTTATGGGTGATGTTTGGCTCAGAGCAGCAATAAAAGTCAGGTCAATAAGTGATTCTTTTTCCTGACTTGGAAAAAATATTCTGACTAAACAAAGAATCACCATAAACCACGAACAGGCAGAGAAAGGAGTCCCCTGACATCAAGGCCCCCACTGAAAAAATAGCAAAAGGTGGCTTTCTTTTAGCTAGCTGGAAAATGTCAAAGCAAAGCAAATCATTTATGTGGTGTCTGTAAAAAAAATATTGTCTAGGAAAATAAGAACACTCAGTTGGAAATAAGTCACACAGCCATTCCCTGGGGGGACAAAAAAGAAAAGCTTGTCTTTTTAATTAAAAATGCTTAACAAGGTCATCTGTGAGCACACAAATCTTATTTGATTAAATGAAATGCTCCAAACATAAGAAAAATCCTGAAAAAGGAAGTAACAGCAAAAATAGTAAAGGAGTTTTAGGACAGTGTTAAGAGCTTGCTGCAGAGTAGCCATGGAAATCTCTCTGCCTAATGGGGGAAAATGGAGGTGCAGAGGATTTTAATACAGTACTCAGCACTGGAGCATGCTCATCTTTTCTGCTTCTCAAACACATTCCAACAAGGCACTGAAAAAGCCTGACTGAACTGCAGTTAATACTTCAGTAAACATGGAAAAAAACTTCTGCAAACTGAAACAGCAGCAAAGTGAGTCCCAAGTCCTTGAGATTCTGTGGAATGGTTTGCTCTTTATCCTGCTAGCAGCAGAATTATATTTAGGTCTCACACTCTGGGACTGAATATACCCAGAGTGAGAAATGATGCTCTGGCTTGGAGAGGTCTAATGATCCAAACTAGAGCTAGAAGGGGAAAAGCTGTGTGAAAGATAGGATTTGCCCTATTTTACAACTGAAAACCACGGCACAGACAGATTAAATGAGCTGCCCAGGATCACATGTACTCTGTGATACAGTCAGAAATGAAACCTGAGTCTCTTCAGTTTCATGTCAGTGCTTTTACCTTACATTATCACTGTTAAAAAATACAAAAGAATCAAGCCCTGCCCTATCCCAGCACTGAGCTAAATCATCCTGTTCATGTGACAGCAAACAGAGAAAGGAGAATTACAGGCAATGAAATCTGTCAGAGGCTCATTTGTTTTGAAAGGCAGGTCACTAATTTAGGTGCTCAACTCAGGAACCCACTCAGAAACCCTTAATCCCAGAACTCGGTCTCAGCTCTCTCTTAATATAGCAGAGTTTTGCACTGCTGCTGTGCAACCCCACTGCAAATCCTTTAATTGCACCATCACTCCCTGCAGACATTCCCCTGGTTCCTTGGGTGGAACTACTTGAAATTTATTCAGTAAATACCCACTGCCAAGCAGTACCCTTATTCCACTTGAGCTGGAAGCAGAACAGCCAAATAAGAACATGACTCAAGGCTCTTCTGACTAAAGAGAAAGAGAACAAGGAGATGGATGAGAACCACAAAAGGAAACTTTCTGGTTCAAATGCACCAAACACCAACTTATTTATGAAACAGGTTGTTTGCAAAGATTTCATGCCAAGTGCTGGCAGGCAGCTACCATGGATTAGAGTCAGGCTGCAAGTGCAGCTATAATGAAGATGGGGAATGGGCCAAACAAGCATTTAGCTGGCTGGGAAGTTACTGCTTCCCCTTCTGCCTGGAACACATATTTAATTCTCCTGAAATGCACATGTGTGGAGGCACAAGTCCAAACTCATGTGTTCCTCCTCCTTGAGGTCGTAACCACGCCAGACACCACATCCTTGGAATTGCTGCATTTGTCAGAAACATTCTTATAAACAAACAAACAAACAAAAAAAAGTAATTTAAATTTTTGGGCTCCGATTTTTTAAGCAGCACAGAATGAACAATGAGAATAACAGGACTGAAGACAGTGATGTGGATAGACTATTGCCTGGCAGCAATCTCAGTGTGAGAGAAGCCTCCCTGGCTTTCTGGGAGCCACCCTGAGGTCTGTTTGCATCAGCCTTGTAATTTTGTACACATGCCCCAAGCCCTGCAACTCTCAAGGAATTGCCACTGATAATTGCTGATTTATGCTCATAGACTTGGAGGAGCAGGTTCAGTAGGCAAAGAACATTCACTGTATGTTTCCTGCTTAGGGTATTATTATCTTTAAGAAATAAAAATATAAGGGCGACATTATTGGATTACAATCAGCCACCATGCATATCATTCTCTCTCTGTTTTGCCTCATGCTCTTTTCTAGGACTTTGCAGCATATTAACAATCCCTCAAGGTTATTAGGGTAAACTGTTGGATGCTTAAAGTGTTATACTTCAACTTGAATTGCAGTTTAGCAGGTGGAATATGGAGATTCCTAAAGAAAATAAGGAGCAGAACTGGGGCTCTAAATACCAACTGCCATCCAAGGTAAAGAAAATGTAAAGTCTGCCAGTTACAGCTGAAACATAAGGTGTGTTATGAAAAGCCTGAATTCACACAGGTTTGTCTTAGGATGATGATTGAGGTGGGGGAGGAGGACTTTAATAACATCATTAAATACAATCCCTAAAGCAACACATCAGAGTAAAGTAACAATCTGTACACAGGTACCACCTCTCTGTGTCTTAACAAGTCAGAAGTCAAAAAATAATATTAACTTTGGTTTAATCAGAATCCCAGACATGACACAGTGAAGCTGTGTCTTGCAGGTGTGTTTTCTGAAGAGAAACAGCTGAAAAGCTTTAAATATAATGACTCCATTTACTCTTAATCCTCTTGCATTCTCAAAATGGGTCTAAGTCTGCCAAAAATGGGAAGATGCTCCAAGTAGCCTAAATTTGGACCCGAAGCAAGCAGGATGTTCCTACTCATTACAGCCACCACCCCTGAAAACTTTCCAACTCACTGATTATATTTGTAGCTCTGGAAACAAGAAAGGGACAAACAACAATAGGCAGCTTGGCTGGAGAAAAATTACAAGTGATAAAAGACGACAGGTGATCACTCTAATGGTCCAGGCTGTCTTGGCTACCACTTCTATCCCATTGCTCAAAACCACAAGAAGATTTTTTAAGGAGGAAAGGAAGCTGTAACACCAAGTCCTTGAAAGGTCAAGATGAGCCAGTGGAAGGTACTTGGCAAAATAATCAGAAAGAAAGGGAAATAAAAATATCTCAGTGGGGAAAGGTGAGAGCCATTTTCAGTTGAGCATCCACTTTTCCACTTAACACCAGAATTTAGCAATGTAAAATCACTGATTTCTTGAAAGTTGTCCACAGCTCAAGTGCCCCATTAAATACAACATTTCTTGCATGCTCAGTGACATCAGTCCACAGTCACCCAGAGCTGAGGTGTCAGAGAGCTCAGCTGCTGCTTCTTCCACTTACAGGCACCAAGCTCTGCACACTCTGGAGCCAAATGTGTCAGACCTCAGTCAGGTAAGAGACACTTCCCAAAAGCTGAAATGAAAGAACCACTTCCACACACTTGACACCTAAATAACCTCAGGGTCAAACAATCCATCTCATCTGGATTCAAGGACACTGGTTTAGAATGACGCTTTCTAAAGTCCTCATATTCTATTTATAACAAAAGGACCTTGTGTAGTTGGCTTTGTCTGAGATATAGGTTAAGAGTTGAACACAAAATCAAAACTATTCATTTTCTTACTTTCCTTTTGTTGTGCAAGGCTATCAGAGCATCTCCACTTCAATGTTGAAAATGTGATTCATTTCGGTATATGTCACTATAGATTCAGAAATTAACATTTAAGCATAAAAGATAAACACCACAACCTAAATCACAAAGTGAGTTTAAATCAGTATTTCAATTAAAACTATTTCATTTGGATAGTCATTCTGATATTGTCCTAATAAGAAGTGGTAGAACTGATCTGACACTTTTTTCATTTTCAAACTGCACTGATATTTCTGCTTTTTATTTCAGATTGGAATTCTGTTCTAAAACAGAGGTTCAGGTGAAAGAGAAGCTCTTACTCCTCAATAGGCTGGCTTCACTCTTCCTTGGGTAGGGGAAATGGCACAGTTATTGTGTTTGTTCTGCTTTCCCAAAGACAATTTCTGGCATCAGGGGTACAGCATTTCACAGCCACCCTCAGGACCTCACCCTGACCCAGTGAGAACCCTGAGCTCACTCAGTCAGCACAGCCTTGTGAAAAAGTACTCATTAAACATCACAAGACAAATATGGGCAGCAGAATTTTGTAGAGTTCTCACCCATCCTCAGGCGTGGAGCAGACTGGAAATACCAATCATGTAAGAACAGACACTGAGAATAAGGTTTCACTTGTATATAAATATGCCAATCTTGCCTTTAAGATGCCCACAGTAAATACAGAACTCAAGCTATGTAGGTCTTTGGTGTTTTTCTGGGAAGTTGACTCAGTCTGGTGTCAACATTTCCAGAAAAGACCTTGACTCTACCTCAATAAATTGCCACTGTGTAAGAAGACATACATTCCATCAACTCCACAAAAAGGTAATTTCATTAAAGAACACAGTGAAAGACCAATTTAAATGATGAAGCATTTCCTATTAGTTATAACCCATTGAAAACATGCATCAGGTTGGGGGTTTTTCTGGAGATAATTTATTTAGTTAATAATTTGATGGCTGGATTCTCACTACCATCCATTATGTGGTATATTCCTCTGTGATAAGCCTGCAATAGGTTATTTACAGTCAGAAAAGAACTCTCAGCCCTGAAATTTCAGAAAGGTATCTTGATCCCTTAATCCAGCTGTCTTCTCCATGTTGTAAAGTTCTTTAGCAGGTGGACTCTGATAAAACTCTCCTGGATTTTATTTATTCCTTCCTGCAGGGGAAAAGGTCACCCAAGGAAGACTCTCCACTAAGTCCTCAAGACATACAGAGGAGAAAAGAAGGCTCTGTTATACCAAGGAATGCAGTGCCAAATCCCAGAATATGAGCTTTCCTTCTGAAAGCCAGGACCAACCACTATTCTCACCCTGCCACTGTCACACCAAACAAATAATCAGCTGTGGAATGGTGCTATCTATCTATTTCACAATTCCACATGAAAAATACATCACTCTGCAGGCAGGTATTGGCTCTTTGGCATGGACATTTGGGGAGCCAGTTTCTAAAGAGAAGCCAGAAAATCAGCCTCCAGAAGGAAACACGTTTGTAAGATTGAAAACAAACCTTGGTCAGCATTTGTGCCTGTACTACACCAGCCATAAGAACTGTGCCTGTGTAGAGAGCTGCCCATAGGTGCTGCAGTTTAATCCTCTGATAAAAACCACAGGTCAAAACACCCCTGGTTAAGTAAAATGGGGCAAAACAGCCAATATCCTTTACCCATTTCCTTCGGTCAGTGCTGGATACAAACCAGCAGCAAGAGCTGTAACATCCACATGCCACTTCCTTCCTCCCAGCTTTCACTGTCATCTCCCCTGACCACACAAAAAGCCACCACATTATGTACATACATCATTTCAGACCTATCTTTGGAAACAAACTGGAACTCAGTTGATCAGTTTGTTCCTCACAGACACCATCATTAGGCTAAGACATTTCCTGGCTCTGACAGATGAAGTGCATGGCACATCTGAAAGCAATAGCTACGAAACAATCACAGCCACAGTTTACAAAAAGTACCTCAGAAGACAATGAATGACATTGACAGTTACCAAATAAAAATGACACAGGCCTGATTTGTCTCTCAGCTGGAAAAATTTAGGGAGAAGTGAGTGGATTTTTAACTAGAGTCTCTGTTTTTGGTGAACAGGAAGGGAGGAATGGGAATATAACACTAGCTTATGGGGACAACATAAAAAAAAAGCTTCTGGTGCAAAGCTATGATACAGGAACAAAAACACAAAAAACCAAGAGAAAGAAACAATCCCTCCCCTTAGATGATATTCTGAGAGTGTGGTAGGTTTGAAATTCCCTTATAGGATTTACAAAATAAAACCTTTTCAAGAAAATTCATCCACTGCATGCCGTATGTCAAGAAAGGTCTCTTGGTTCATATAGGTTCAGAATGCAGAATTTCTTTAGTACCTTAAGATTATGAAAACAAAAGGCTCAATGTATAAGTTTTGTGGAACAATTAATAGAAACTTGCTAAGTGTGTTTGTCACATTGGAAATATTCATTGCCCAGCTGTTCCTATCTTTCAAGGCAGGGACAAGTCTCAGGGTAAATGCTGATTAGTCTACAGGAAAATACACATACTAATGTGTGTTGAGACAAGAGCTTAAATGGATTATGGACTTCAGGACAACAGTCTTGTATTGACTTCTCTGTAACACAAATCCCAGCTTCTCTGCTTGACAGATTTATCCTCTGGTGTTCACAAGACGGGTCTCACTTTCTTGAGACTACAGTTAATTAGTCAATATACTGATCTGTTTGAAAAAATTAAGTAGCATAAACAGGAGTAATTTGAAAAGAAAAAATTCTTCATCTTCAAAAACAATGGCAGTGCTCCAGTTTCCATGTGAGATGTGAATGGCAAAGGGCAAAACCTTCCAAAGAAAAGCTGTTCATGCTCAAGATGTCATTCTGCAGAACACCCACTCATCCTTTTTATTTAGGAAGCTCTGGGAAGTTATTGGTTATTGACATACCAAGACCATTTTCATTATATTCAAAAATCAAACAAAAATCAGGCCTAAAACACCAATCCTTCCAGACTGCAGGCTGCCATTCTTATCCTCTTGCTTACAAATACCTTTGCTCTCAGCTAAATATTAAATTATTGGTATTTCAGTACAAAGTGAAGCCACAACATATAGTGCTACAAGCAGTGAGCTGAAAGCCTTTTCTCCACTCCTGAAAGATTAGAAAATGTTGTTGCATGCCATTTAAAACCACTTCCCAGAAAACAGGTTGTGAGGTTGTCCATCTGATCCATTCTCTTCCACAATTTTTTTCCTTTCATACAACTGTTAAATCTGCTTTGTGGCAATAGTTTTTGGTTTTTTCTGTTTTAAAACACACATTCCATTTGTCATCTGTAGGTTACACTTTGTTGAGAGGGTAGATTTGGACAACTTTCCCAGGCATCAGAGCATTGGCCTTAGCTCCCTTGAAAGCTGAAACGAATGAGCTAAACCCCAAGTAGATTTCAAGGAGATGGGGTCTTAAACAATTAAAATCTACATTCACAGAACTATTTAAATTTGTGCTAGAATTATTTAAAGCACCTTGCCTCCTTATTTGAAGTTCAGTGGCCACTTGGCCATTTCTTGTTAACGATGCCCTGTAAATCCTTGAGGCAATTCTCTCCAGAATTGGGAATCACCTTGGTGCCACACACAGCCATGCTAGAGCCAGGAGAGTTATCCAGCCAGGATAATTGTCCTTCTAGGAAAACTGCCCCCACTCACCTGGAGGAGTGATTTCTGGGGGTACAGTCCCAGTGCAGGTACATGGGCAAGGTTTTCACCAGAGAGAAACATTCACAGCCTCGTGCCTGAGGCCACCAGCACATGCAGGGTGTCACAGCAGCTGTGGGGACCATCCCCAGCAATGAAAGGGCACAACTCCACTTCTAGAGGTGATTAATGGCTGGGAAACAATTGCAGTTGTGAGACACTGGCCAGTACTAAATAAGTCTGTAAAAGAAGCATTTGCAGTAACAGAAATGAGACAAGGACACAAGCAGACTCAACCTGGGAAGGCAGAGAGTTAAGCAATCTGACAGAAAAATACAGACATTGCTTCCTTCTCTTGGTAGGAAAATAATATTCTTTTTAAATATGCCTAAGAATTGCTGCTTTAAAATCCTCAAATAACCACAGTTAAAATGTTCCTCTTTGAGGATTTGACATTGAGCAAGGCAAAATTGCTCTTGCTCAGGTTAGGAAAAAAAAAAAAAGATGGATAAAAAAACCAGAGAGATAAATTACCAAAAGAGGGACTTAGCTTCTCAGATGAGATACAAATCTATCCAAAAAATCCATTTATACCAGGGAGTGGGAAAGGTAAGCACAGCGTGAAACAGCCCCAGAGGAAAACCCTCCCTCACCTTGCAACCTGCAGATAGTACAGATAGAAACACAACCCTGGAAACATTGAGATACTTGTTTCTGCCATTAAGAAAAACCTTTTTGACCAATTTTTAGACAGTCTACAGACATAAGGAGAGCTCATAATGCTGGTTATCTTCATAATACTCACAAACTTCATTATAAATAAACATTTGACCAAAATCAGGAAGAAACCCCAGCAGAGCCAGGCAGCAAATCACAAGAGAGAAAGACAGTAATTCTGTCAGCAGTGCCAGAGTCCCAAGCAAAGCCCACCTGCCTCACATCTAAGCAATGCACTTGGGCAATGCCAAACAGTCCTGGATTTGGGATTTATGCAGGTCTAGAAGGAACATGAGGAAAAAGGAAAGTGTAAGGAACTCTCCCAAACCACTCATAGCCTGCATAAGACTGAACAGCAAATCATCAACCCTCAGCTCAAGGAAAAAACAACCAAACTTATGCTGCTGATAATGTGTTCACATCACAAACACATTTACAAAACTGAGTGTGTAAATTAGCCAGGAGCATCGTTGCTGTCCTCTTGAGGCTGGGCCACAGAAGGGCAGCTGGACCTCAGCACGCCCCTCGTGACTGCAGTGCTCCCAACAGAGGCCAGTCTGCCCAGGTGACCCTATCCAGGGACTGGCACTTCTGCCATGCCCATATTCACCTCAAACCACATTCAGCTGACTTCAGGAGCAATGGTTTGCACTTTCAGAGCCTGGAAAATGATACATACACTCTGAATTCTTAGAAATTCCCCCTTGTAATCTGAAGGCACAATAGCCCATGCTTGTTCACATCAGCAAACCCTTACTTGCACAGCTTCCCCAAAGGAATAAAGGGAGCTCTGTGACAGAAGAAGGCAGGCACAAGACTTAGATCATACACAGCCCCAGCTGAGACAGCTTTTAATTTCTTAATTGTCACAAGAGTGAAAAGAAACATCCTTTTCATACAGACAAGAAGCAGAAGGTTACAAACTGTTCTGTTATATGGCTGCAATCAACACACATCAGATGTGTGAAGCAGAGTGGCACTGCTCATAACAATTAGCCCAATGGTGATTGCAAACACTGAGCTTGCCAGACACAGGGACAATAGTGAGTCAGAGCTGCCTCTGCTGTGCACTGGCAGCTGCTGCTCCCAGAGCAAATCCAGAGATGTAGGGACACACTCTGAGCTTTTAGCTGGGTGTGACAGTCACTCCTTCCTCCTTTATGGCTTTTACCTGCCCAGGGCTGTGCATTGCTGTCTTGTCGCATCCATGGGCCAACCAGGCTCTGCTGTAACACAGGAAGGATATGCAGGTACTTGATGCTGCCTGAATCCACCACAGTGCAAGTCTGAATCCCAGCAGGGTGAATACAACAGTGTAAGAACTGTTTGCAAGTGGGATGTGACTGCCACGGGACAAACAAAGGAAACACACCATGAATTAAATTCTGCCACTGTTTCCAGTGCCAGCACTAAATACATGATCCACTGGGGTAAGGATAACCTTCAGGCCTCTTTCAGTCCCTCTCCCAAGGCTTCTTGCTGAAGAGGAAAATTCTCTCCTGCTGGGAGATTAAATTAGGGAGAAGATCCTCTCTGCTCTCTTCCTCTGGCCCCTGAACACCAGTGGGACAGAAAGGAAGGCTGAAGCACAAATCAAGAAACCTTTGATGTGTTATTTCCCTCCATTTTTCATGTTTCTCTTGTTTTACAGTTACATTTCAGTTCTCTGAATTGATGAATAGCCCCACAATAAAGCCTGGATTTGCAGAAGCACTGAGTGACCACAGCTTGGGTCAGTTATTTGAAAACAATAGTTTTGCCGGCCTTGTCAAAGCATTGCAGCCCACTTCCAAATTTCATTAATGAGCTAGGTCTGCAGGTTCTTTTGCCTTGCACTCTGCTTAAAACAAAATTTCTCCTTTTCTTCCTACCCTCTCCATGAGGAAGGTTCCTTACTGAAAAGAAGAGTGAAAATCAAGGCCTCACATCAAGTCCTGAACTTGAACCTGTGAGTGAACCTGGAGATATTTGACCCCTGACACTTTGCAGAATGCTCTAAAAGTGGTCACCTGGAAACAGCTGGTGTTGCCAAGAGTGCTGGTCCATTTGCTACTTTTCTCTCCTTCTATCCTTCAGACTCAACATAAAATTTTTCATTTCTTTCCTCTCCCTCCACTTTGCCACATTAGCAGAGCCCTGGGGGGCTGGCTGAGGCCACCAGTGTGTGCAGAGTGTCAGAGCAAGGTCAGCATTTCCAAACCAGGTGGGCATTTAGTGCAACCACTGATTTCAAAGAAGCCAGAATGGCTTGCTAGCCGGTACATCATGTTTTACACCCTTTCTTTAAGCATCCAGGCACCAGGGAGTGCTCAATGCTGGGAATCTGATTCACTGAGACACTGCTGCTGATTTGAGAGAAAGGAACAATGACAACCTTGTGAGAAGATTTTGTTCCTTTGTCTTCTGTTTATGTGCTTTCTAGAAAGGGAAGAGCCTGGCATTCTCAGACAGTACAAGGCTAATGACTGCTACTGTCTTGCATTATTCAACAGGAAGTACACAATTAGATTCTTATGTTCAATTTGGTGTTCACATTAGCATCAGGTTATCATAAAATACAATTATGTGAAGTTGTAAATATGTGCTCATCTTTTCTTTGCTGAAAACCAAGGGCAATACTTGCATTTCCAAAGAAAGGTCACAGCTCTCTAAACAAGCACAGCAAAACTTCTGCTTGAGCAAGTTCCCAGGGCATCTTCCCATGTAGGGGGAGCTGAAAAATCACCCGTAGCACCTGAAATAAAAGGACTGCAAAAGGCTTCCTTTGGCCACTGAGGAGCAGCACACAATGCAACAATGCTGCAGCAATACAGGCACTGCCCAGCAAGGGACTGAGGGCACAGGATAAAGAAGGAACCTTTGCCATTTACAGACCAGGCTGGGCCAGAGACAGGCACCCAGTGCTTGCCAGCCAGCTCCTCTCAGAGAGCCTTGGCAGCCCCCAGTGCAGCTTTGGAGGGCAGGGGGTCCAGCTGGGAAGTGGGTGACACTGTGACACTGCCCCTGTCTGGAAGCACCGTGAGCCTGACTGTGGCAGAGCAGAGCGAGGTCCCAGGCTCATCAGAGGGCTGAGTGTGCTGGTTCTGCCCAGCAGCCTCCCTGCCCTCCCCTGCCCCTGGGCTGCATCTCCTGTGTGCATCCTCGGGGATGATGCAGCAGCATCTGCCTCCCTCTCGTGGCACAGCTCGGGGACAGCCCGCTCCTCTCCAGGCTCCTGCCCTGCCAAAGGCCACCTGATCCTACCAGCACTGCCAGACACCTGTGCTTGCAGGGGTACCACTCCCTGTGGCTCACAGCCTGCGGGATGTGATGCCCTGGAGAAGTGCTGTGGAGGGGCAGACTGAGCTCTGCCAGGCAGTGACCAGGCTTTAACACAGCACAGGCCTCTCTTAGTGGCTTCCTATTGGTCTAATTCATTAAAATGATTTGATGTGTAGGGCCTTTATTATAAGGCTTATATCCCAGAATAAATAAAAGAGAATTTTAGATTAAAAGAGCTTCAGGGAGCAAGCCTCTGCTCAGGGAAATCCCACCTAGGTCCAGCAAGAGACCTTCCTGGTTTTCTCTGAGCACTCGGGGAGTGAGCAGGGACCCAGCCAGGGGTGCAGAGGGAATTGCTCATCATTCCAGCAGAACACCCTGCAAACCCTGCAGGGAGATGCTGATTGCTATGAAACCACTGGGACTTTTATCAATTTACAGCAAAGATTTCTGTTTATCAAGTGCAGAAACACGACAGGGAAAGAGAAGACTGGAGATGTGTAATGTCCTCCAATGCCTTTGCTAGGAAATAACTCTATACAGGAATTGTTAGAGGGACTAATGCTGGATGGAGATGGCTGATTAACTAAAGGTCTGTTGGTTTGAGTCTCCTTTTTCCTCAGATCTCCTTTCAAAGATATTCTCTTTCCCCACTTGTTGAAGAGCAACACAGCTCTTTGTCCCTTGCTAAGGGTGGTGTCTCTGTTCCCCTTAGAGACTGCAGTCACCCAAAAAGAGAAGGAACAGGAAAGAGTTTCAGGAATGCCTCTGTGTTCCAGGGCTGACCTTATTGAATTTTAAATGAGGGGTCTTTTTAACCTATAACCACCCTGTACTGCTGGCACTCTGCTTCTCCAGATCCATAAAGCTGCTTTAATGGCAGCTTAGACAACACCTTCACTACAGTAGCAGTGTTCTCATAATACACAGAAAACACTTAAATTACCTCCATGCTTTCCTATACCAGGGCAGCTATTTATGAGCAGATCCAGAAATTAAATCAGTGTAAGGATCTCCCAATTAAAGGCTTCAGAAATACATTTTCTCTTTCAGTGAGGAAATAACCACTGTAACAGAGAAAGCTCATCCCACACCCAGGAGAGTCTCATTACACCTGTCCTTGCTTTCATTTACAGATATTCTTGTAACAAGAAGGCACACATGTTCCCAAGGGTTTGTGATTTTTATGTAGGTGATGTCTCTCAAAGAGCTAAAGATACCATCTCCAAAAGACACCCAAAATAAAATCTGAGAGGAACATATACTACATTGTAAATATATTTTCCTTTAGGCACACAATAACCAAAGACCTCCCAGAAGAGATCTGCATTTCATCTAGTCTGCCAGCCAACTTTTTTAATGCAAGAATATGATTCCATGCCTGGGAACAAACCACTTCCATTTTTTATTTGATAACTTCCTTCTGCCTTTAACCAGGATGAAAATTAAACACAGGAGCAATTACAGTCACACAAAATTACTCTCATAATTACTAACATGTAGGCAGAGGAACCAATCCATTGTTTATTACAATCAAAACAATGAAGTCTGTGTTCATTTCAGCAGAATCAGAACCAGTTCAGGTGTCATATTTGGACAGCAACTATCAAAATTACCTGCTGCTTATTTTTTGTCAGTTCTCAAATGATCTCCAAAATTAGCCTATGGACAACAAATCAGAACGGATACTATGCAAAGTTTCCACTTTACATTCTTTTACAGAAGAGGCTGAAATCTTCTCTCTAGTACATCCACCACAGACAGAAGAGTCACTGGTGTTTGGGGTTGCAGGGAGCTCTAAGACCCCGAAATCTTAGCTCAGAGATCCAGTAAATCCTAGGGAAGGTCCTGAGGTTTATAAAAAATTTGTCCAACTTACCAAGAATAGAAAGGGAAAAAGTCTGAGGTGGAAACACTGCTCTTTGGGATTCAGAAAACCTCTGCCCACCTGCATGGCTGGGAGCTGTGGGTGAATGAGCAGTGAGAGGATGCAAGCAAGGCACCTCCCTCTGCACATCCCCACCCGTGTGTCACCCTGCAGCTTCCACACATCAGAGCCTGTGAGCTCCTGCTCAGGAGAGGCTCCCTCTCCCAGGAATGAGAAATAAAGCTCCTGAAGGCCATTTCCCATGGCCAGCCAGGCTGCTAAAGCCACACCCAACCCTGGCATTATCTGCTTTGCACCTGCACAGCAATAGCAGGGGCCCAATGAGATTCATCTCCTGCTTTCCTCCATTTTGAGGATAAAATCTTGGTGGGAATGAAGCCTTGGCAAGACCTAGTACAAAATCCCACCCTAATGAGGCAATGGGAGTTTTGCCACCAGCCTGCCCTGGAGAAAAGCCAGGATCTCATTTTCGCTGCCTGACTCCAAGTACACAGAAATCGGTGGAAGCCCTCCTGCTTATTCCAGTCTGTACAACCCCAAGTCCCCAACAATTTACTTTGTATTAAATGCCTGGTAGTGGCATGTTTGAGTTCACCTCTGAACAGCACACAACAAATTGCAGAACTCCTATTCTTCTAGCAAGTTTCTCCAAGGCTATTTAAAGAACGTTCTCTGATTTTCTTTATTGTTGCAAATTTCAGAAGAGAGCCTAATAAACACCATATCGAAAATTCATGTTTGCTTTTCACTATAGGAAACACTGACGAACAATAACAGCTCTTCTTCACCATCTTTGCTTAAGAAAAAGGAGACCATTTTTTCTGTTTTCATCCAGGTCACTAAAATACATTAAACTTATTTTATTGCATCAAATTCTAGAAAGGGTTTATTATTTAGAATGTTTTCAAAATTTCTCAGGATTTGAATATTTAATATTAAGTCCAAATATTCTTTTTTGTGACCTGTACTACTCCCTTGCTGTCTTCAGTGTAAGTTTACTAATCATTTTATAACTCAGACACTGGGTATTTATAGATTCAGCAAGCTTAATGCACCAAAGTCCTGATTCTGAAAACCTCTAAGTAAATATCTTCAAGCAAATCCTTATGTTAAACTATAGATTCAAAGTGTTCTCATAGATAAGAATATTGTTTTCTTATTTAGCTCTTTATGAGATGTATTCTTACTCTAGATATCAAAGAATCTGAGAAAACCACAGTAAGTGCCCATTTTTCACCTCACAGTGTTGGTTTCTGAGTGAAAACTGAAAAAAAAAAGTTGAGATAATAGATAGGCAAAAGCCTGATTACACCTATAGTGTTGCCTAGAGAAGCAGTAACAGGAAGAAATCCCAGTCATATTTTAAGCAGTTCTATGATTAAATATGCAAAGCAGACATTCTCATCAATTCAGTAATGAACAGCAAAATGGATGATAAGAGAGCATAGACACCAGACTATTTTTCTATTACTCCAGCTTTTCTTTTTAAAACAGATAGGACAGACCAACTGATTAAAATCCCTTTAATTTCCTCTTCTTTTAATGTCAATTAAACTTCTCTAACATGAAGGGAACACAGGGAAAGGCACAAAGCAACAATGCAATACTAATTACCTAGCAAGGGAACAAGATGGTAATGATTAACCATGAAATTTTTTATCTAGAATAAAAGGATTTTGAACGAAGAAGAATTTTGATTGGCCTCTGTGTGTGTGTAGCTTATTGATACAGACTGGAGGAGCCCAGCCCCAGCCACCCTGGGTGCAGAGATGCTGTTGTGGTACTGTTGCACAACTCTAGTTTTTACAAAACAGAATTCCTATTTTCTGGTTGGTTGTGCATTTGATCTGCATAATCACCAAACAGCTATGCAGAGCTCCATGCTCTGAGTGCTGACAGCAACATTTAATCCAAGGTCAGTGATTTCCTTTAATTGTTTTAATTTTTTTTTTCCCAATCAGCCATACACTCAGCATGGTTCTCTGCTCTCCCTGATGGAACTGATACATTTCCCCAACTCACTTCAAATAAAATCTAAATACCCCATTGCAGCCCTGGGCAAATACTCCTCAGTAAATGACCCAAACTGTCCAGAGGTGCACAGAAGCAGTTGTGCATAGAAAGGAATATGATTTCATCCAAACTGTTTTCCCATAGTTGTCCTTCCTGCCTTGTCTACCAGCAGTCCCCACTGACAGCCCTTACAGCTGGTTCAGAGGAAGGAGGGCCAGGCTGCTCAGGGCTGTGGAGCTTAGGAAAAGGAAGAGGAACCCTCTAAGGTTCCCCTGTAAAATGGTTCTGAATGGAGAGAAGCACTGGAGTGGCTGCTGTTCTAGAAGTTCTTCTTCTCAAACTTTCAGAGCTGTCTCTTGAGAGCCATTCTCCTCCCACAAGAGCCAGGAGCCTCCCCACAGCAAACTGAAAACCTCTCATGGTTCCCTCCCCATTGCTGTGCTGTTGTACCCACCCTGTCACTGGCAGGGTTCCTTCATGGGAGGGGACAGCAGATGGGACCTAGAGGGAGGTAAATGTATTTCCCAGCTCTATTACCTCCCATTTGGAGTCCCAAACACAGACAGAGATGGGTGCTGTGAGAAGCAGCTTCTTTCTCATGCTCCACATAGAAATCATCAGGGTCCCTGTGGAGGGGCACCATGCTGGGACAGGCAGAAGGACAGAGTTTTCTCTCTTGGAGCTCATTCAAATCAGGATACACTTATTATTTCCTCAACAGGAAGCCCTTTCCAGTTATCATTACAATAATGAATGTCTCCAGGGATACATAGCTTCCTTTGTAATAATTCACCCATGAAAAGGCAAGAAAAGCACAGTAGAGAAAGCACTGAGCTCTTTTTTATTTTTGTTTCAGCCTCAGTGACTAGGAATTCATTTCATGTTTTAGGAGTCATTAGGAGCCTAAGGACTGTGGCAGCTTTTAAAAAATTGGCCAATTAAAACTGAGTTGCAGTGACGTTACTGGCGAGGCTGAGTAAAGGTGGCCCTGCATGAGAATGAGCCAGTGCCCTCACAGAGTGACCCATGCAGGGAGCACAAGGAGACAAACCAAGGTGCCCCTGGCAGTCCCAGCCCGTGGGGCAGTTCCCCCAGGCTGTCCCAGCAGCCCCACACTTCTCCAGCTGGCAGGATCCCAGCCCTGGGTGGTGTTTCAGCACCCACAGGGCAGAAAATGCAGGTTCAGCTAAGACAGGGAGCTGAGGTATCCTGGCACCATCTTCCTTCTTTCTCCCAAGTCCAAAGCCAGAGATAAAACAGCCCTGGATATCATAAAACAACTCAAAAGTTACTTAAATTTTCAGTGCTGCTTCAGAGCCAGTGTTGACCAGCCACTAAACCTCCTGGGAGAAGCAAGCCAAGAGTCCAGGGAAAACTCTGCTTCCAGAGGATGGATTTTTAAAATGCCTTCAGAGCTATTCCCCCACTCTGTCCTTGCAACAAACTCTAGATGTCTCAGCTTGTAAGAGAAGATCCAATCCTTTTTTAAACTCTGATTAACTGAGCCCATCTTCAATACATAACAAATACTCTCTCACTTCAACTCTTCTAACCACATATTGCAGCACTTTGAAGTGGGAACCCTATGAAGAACTAAAGGAGCAGGGTGTAAAATACAATTATTTTATGTGAGGCAGTAGTTTCACATACACTTAAAGTTTGCTCAAGCTAGGACAGGCTCCAGAAGAGGCAGCCCTGCCCTCCCCTACAATTCCAGTTGTCTGTTCCCAGCTCCACTCCTCCATCCGTGCTGACAAGTATCTGTGTGGCCACCGGGGGAGGTGGATCAGGGAACTTATCTGAATAAAAACAAAAAAGTTCACCAGAGAGGGCAGTTCTGGGACGGAAAAAAGTAGCCAGGGGCACAGGGAGGGTTGAACTGCTGGTCTTGGCAGTAACATCTGCTTATACTGGCTCAAAGTGCGTGTGAAACTTCACTCCTATCATTGAGATAATTAATGGCCTCGTTACAGAAATGCCTGCCCCTGACTGCTCCCCCTGAGGGTCAGTGCAACACAGACATTCCCTGACAGCAGCTCTCAAATGGGAGGGCTCCTGGATGGTGCAAACCCTGAGGTGAATTCAGGGCTGGACAAGGATGACAGGAAGGAAGGGACAATGTCATAAGGATAGTTCTCTTACTGGGCTCAGTAGGAAACTGAGCTGAAGGAGACAGATGAGCTGAAGGCTAAAGCAGCCAGATGAGCTTTGTCTCTGTGGATATGTAGGTCTGGGTGAGCAGGAAAGTTCCTCCTGTGTCACCAAAGCAGGAATTAATGAGGTGGTTACAGCCCCTGTGCTCAGCCTGTTTGGATCCCACGTGCTCCAGTGAGGCTTTCCCACAGCACTGAGCCAGGGGTCTGTGCAAATGAAAGATCTGCTTCCAAGCAAGGCCTGGGCAGAGCCAGCAAGGCTTTGATACCACAGTGGGATCCATGCAAACATGTTCCATCCACGCCCAGAGCTCTGTTATGCACAAAACCAGTTGGACTTTCACCACAGGCAGCCACTCCAAGAGCTTGGGCTACGGCCAAATGGCCATCAGGAATCTCCGTGGGTGTGTGCTACAGACAGAGTGCTTCTTGTCTTAATTGAGGTATTTAGGTTCGTTTCTCAAACAGGGCAGACCAGGCAGCAACCAAAATACTGACTTTTCCAATGGCAGTAGAGAAGAGAGTGCACACTGCTAAAAACAACCTACACAGAGCTGGACCAGGGGGACAGGGCATGGAGGGAAACTTGGTTTTTGCTGATTTCTCATAATTTTCTCTTGTTTATCAAAACCAATATTAAGTGTTGTACAGTTACTATCCACTCCCTTCAAATGTCAAATTCATGTATTTCCAGAAGTCATGGTTCAGATCTCAGAACATGAATATGTCAAATTGAAACAATTTAGAAAATAACCATCTGAACCCATGCACCTTGGATGTGAAGACTAATTTTCAAAGAAATGAAACCACAGGCCAGAGCTTTCTGGGACTTTATGCAGCTCAAACAAACACAAGGCAGAGATGGAAAAAATATAGATAGGGGAAGAAAATTCCTTGAGCACAATGTTTAGGTTTCAAGAGCATCAGTGGTGTGATGATGCCTATAAATAATATAACTGGCTATCTTTAATGATACTTCTGACTGGTCTGAAATCAAAGCAAAACATTCCAATTTATTCCCCAGTTAGTTACCTTAGAAAACTCAGAACACATAATTACAAATATATTTACCAGCAACATTGGCAGACTGAACAGCTTAGTTACCCCAGTTTCATTTACCTTTTAATTCATTCTAAACAAAAAGTAGACTTAACTGAAATGAAAACCAGCAATCAACTAAGAAAAGGGAAGAAAAACATGGCCTGAATACACCCTGCATTTAAAAATGTAGATGAGCCACCAGAAACTTACAGGTATTTTTTGGAAGAAACCAACAGAATAAAATGCAGTTGTGCAAAGCACAGTACTGTTAACATTTAAAAAAATAAATAAATTTAAGAAAAAATATTAGAAAAGTCAGCCCTCTGTCAAGGAGACTGGCTACAGCTTACAGCTTGATACTCAACATTTTATTTTGCCATTATTTCTTAGACTAAGAAATTAAATTAACTATTTTGATGATCAAGACAAAAAAATTCTAGTAAAGAGAGAGATTTTCTGTGTAATCCAAATCCTAAACACTAACAATGACAAATAGACACTTTTGAATGTCTCTGAGCAAGCAGTTTTATTCGTGTTCCTCATTTAGAAGTCTCCACATCATCAAAGCCATTCACTGCTCCTGCCATTAAGTGACACCTGTCTCAACAGAGAAGATGAAGATTGAGGAGGTCCAGCACTGACCACACCTTGCTGTCCTTTTGGGCTGAATTTACTGTTTCAGAGCCAAGGCACTGTCAGCATCACCAGCACCATCACCTGCTGTACTACATTCTGTGATTAAATAAAGAATATTGTTATTCAGCTTGGCTCTTGTCATACAGAGAGGAAAAGGAGGAGTAAAGCAAGAGAGAATGAGATTTTTTTTTAATCATGTGACTCCTGAAATCTTGCTAATTTAACTTATTTCCCCAAGTCAAATCTCTTTTGCCTATGACATTTATCATTGAGTGATCCTTCACTCTCCTTATCGAGATCCATGAGCGTTTTTTTAAAATTTTCTCTCACCTGAGGAGGTGAGTGATAGAGCAGCTTTGCTGGGGAAATGAATTCCAGCCAGGGTCAACACACAACTCCAGGTGAGAAGCCAAACTCTGGAATCCAGCAGGATCTCTAATGAGCTACGTGCTCCCCAGGTGACCAGAACACCAATTGGGGTAAAAAGAACAAAAAATCTGGAACCGCAGAGAAACCAGGACAAACCAGGACTGAAAAGCCTAAAAAAAAAAATCATATGGAGCTCTGAAATCATCTCTCCCACACAAAAAGAACCATTTCCCATGGACACCTTGTAGCAGCTTTAATACAGTTGGATATTATTGGCACCACAGTAATAACACTCTACCTACAGCTGCTATCCTTCATTCCCAATGACCTAAAGCAGCTTCATTTATTTCAGAATTTTCACAGAAATAAGAATAGATCCAAGCCTGCTGCAATCAATGGAAATACTTCCAAGAGCACAAGAGGGCTGTGAATCAGGCTCTTATTTCACAGCCAGCACAGGCCTTTCCTTTATCAGATTCACAAATACACTTTCTGGCTCAGGTATAAAACAGACCTCCAGAGCAAACTGCAACTCTTCTAAATGAAAGGACAATGAAAATTCAGCAAATATAAAGAATCTGTTCTGTTCCAGTGTGCCACTGAGGAAGGGAAATCTCCAGCACAGGACACACCTCTGGCTGTGCCCTGTTCCCCCAGGGGCACCGTGCAGGACACAGCAGTGCTGTGTCCTCCCTGGGCTGGCTGGGAGCCACAGGCAGCTTGGCACAGGTGGGGCACCACCAGGTGCACCTGCAGCCTCATCATGGGATCATTCCGGTTGGGAAACACCTCCAAGAGCCATTAACCCAGCAGCACTGTGCCCCCAAGTGCCACATCCACATGCCTTTTGAACCCTTCCAGGGATGGTGATTGCACCTCTTCCCTGGGCAGCCTATTTCAATGCCTCACCACCCTTTGGGTGAGGAAAGTTTTCCTAATACTGATCTGGAGTAAAAGGCTTCCCTGGGCTGTGCAAACACAGCCTCCGAGGTAAGAATTCATGTTAACCAGTTAAACTGTGTATAACAGTGGAAAGAATCACTTGCCAAAGTCTGGAACAAGGATTGAATGCTCACAGATGTAAAAGGATTTCCCTCAGAAATTCTTACAGGATAGCCACAAATGGGTTTCTTCCATATCCCATTGCCTCACTGAATATTGTTCACTGCAAAGTAACTTCTTGCTTTGTTTACAATTCAGGGAGAAAAAAATAAAAAATACCCAAAAAAAAAAAAATCAAGACTCCTTTTAGTACATTTTAGACAGAAATCTGTCCTTGGGAAACAGCAATTCTCCTCCCTCTAAAGTTTACCTCTTCCTAGTTATTTTCACTGGTTTTCACTATCATATGGATTTCTTTGTTTTTTACAACATTAAAACGTACAGGTCTTCCAACCCAAGAAACACAAGAATGAGCACAGCTCACTGGTCCAAAGAAGAGACATTTCCAAAATATGCAACCTGGTTGTCATTTTGGGTGCTGTCTTTTTCATTTCACAATTACACAGTAAAAATACTTCTCCTGGACTTAAATGACCTGTTTTCAGGCTCTCCAGTATGTAGAGCTAAAGAACATAATCTCTTATTTGTATGCAGACATGTCCAATGCTTTTAAGAGAAAGATCCTTCTCATAAATTGGATTACAGCAAAATGTTTACCCAAAACAAACACATGGTATATTTTAGCTATCTACATCCTTGTACTCATCTAGGGAAAACAATCCTTTAGAACATCAGTAATAAGCTCAATGCTTCACTGTGCAGTGACCTTATTTCCTTCCAGTCAATACAATCAACATGGGACTCTGTGAGCAAGAATAATGCAAGGTGGGGAAGCATTTGAGCACCAAATTTGTATGTTGGGACAGCAATACTTCAGTTTGTTGGAAATAATTCTGTATGCAACTGTGTTTCCCTTCTCAGTACTCAAAAACTGTTAAGCACTTTCTTCCACAATCCATACTCCTGGATATGACATGGACAGAGTTATTGCCTTCTCCAAAGTGCAGATAAAGCTACAGGGAAGAAAAAATGCTGTGAAAAAAGAAAGTCTCTCCAGAGCCTCAGTGCCAAAGCTGGCTACTATTACCCACAGACTCTTCCAGAAGAGTGCAACTCTAACTTTCCCTCATAAATTGTATTACATAAAAAATATTTCTTTGCTTATGTCAGTGATAAGGAAATCCCAGCCTGATTCTCACTGGGTAAGAGTCACAGCCTTTGTGGGGCTGACACAACATTGCTGAATAATTTTGGGCCACTTTGAAGAGCAGCCAATAGGGGCTGAATTAAATGTATGTAGAACATAAAACAAAACTTAGCAGTTGAGGACTGATGGCATCTTTAAACCAGTAAGGACTTTTTCATCTCTTTGGTTTATGCACATCACCATTTTTGCAAAATAATCTTTAAAGTTCTCAAGAGCAAATGAGCCTTTTACAACAGACTGAAAACCTTTGTGCATTCTGGAACCTGAATACACAGTGAAGAGCAAGGAGCTAGGTGGAAACAACAAGGAGGTGGAGAAATGAAGAGATCTCACCTTTTTTGCAGTCTAGAAGCACGTTCTATGACACACAGCTCTTCCCAGCTCCCTGCTGCTCTGTGCTGCCTTCCTCCAAGGTGGGCAGCCTCTTGAGAGGGACACGTGGCTTCCATCTCCACTCACAACAATTCCCCCAGCAGAGACAAAGAGCCACGTTGAACCTTCATCCCCACTAGTGAAACCCCTCTGGTTTCAGGTGATTGGGGAAATTTGCTCGTAGGGCAGCTTCACACCTGAGATCAAGCAAATATAAATAGGCTGGCTGGGTATCCTGATTAGATCCACCTGATCTTAATTAGCAGTGGATCTGTTAGGTCTAGGTAAGTTTTACCTCCTTGCCTGGGTTTGACATATGCACCATATGGTTCATTTTCCAACAGGGAAACCTGCTCTATAAACCCATGGCAGCTCTCCCAGGTGAAATCCTGTGTTCACAATTCTATGGCATCACCCAGCTAAATTACTTACATGACCAAACACTGAATATGGAGAAAACTCCCCATTTATTTTCCGGTATGCATGAGGTATTTTATCAATTTCATATTACCTTTTTCAGCAGGTATTTGAACCTGTTAACTTGCTCATCAACGTCCATAAACAGGAGAAGAAACTTCCCTGTTCTCTTCCTTTCCAAACACTAAAACACAGGTAAACAAGCTCAGGTTTGAATTTAAAGTCTTTTGTATTGCAAAGTTCTCATTGCTGATTAGATGGAAACAGGTTTATTAATCATCCCTGGTATTTTTCTTTCTGCATACAGGGATTAATCTCTATCCATTGACTTTATACTACTGAAATAAAATGGCTAAAGTTAGATTTCTACGTAAATCACTCCTTCTCTCACCTACCAAATAAATCACACCTATGTGAACACACTGTATGTTTCTTTAATAACTGATCATACTTCAAAAAGATAAAACTGTTTTCAAAGGCGTCAATATTGCTGAAGTAGCTATTCAGTGATATCAAATGACAACACCACCCCAAATATGAGCCCAGGCTCACTTTTAGTTAGAGCTGGCCAGTTTTTGAAATTTGGAATGTTAACACAATTTCTGAACTTGAAAAAGTTTACAAAATACCAAAACTCTTCTATCATCCTCTTGTTAAAATTGTGCATTTCTCTCTAGATACATACATGAAATAATGAACCCTTTAGCATATTCCAACATTGCGAATTCTACACATTGGAAGGAGAAATGGGAACGTTGCTACCACCCCTTCATGTACAGTGAAATTTTAGACCTTAAGGTGAATTCGTCGAACAGGCTGGAAGGGGTTAGAACTTGACTGGAACCTTCTTGACTATTCTGTAGATATTTAGAACACTTAAGGACCCCCTATCTCAGGTGACAGAGACAAATTATCAGTCCACCCCTCTTCCCCTGTCTAGCATGGAAGCAGAGTGACTGCAGCCAGCATTTGCCAGCTCAGCCGTGTTATTTTGCATTACTGAGGGGTTTTGTGTTCAAATGATAAACTGTGCTCAGTGACATTTTCTGTCACGCTCTTTTGCACTAAACTGAGCTCTGAAGAAATCAGCTCAGCAGGACCATTTGGAAGAGGAAAGTTGTACAGAGAACGGAGACACAAATTGCAGCTGAGAAGCTTTTATCTCTGAGTACCTGTCTGCATCTGCACAGCTGCAGGAGAGGTGACCAAGAGCTGCCAGGACTCTCTCAGCAGCTGCCTCAGAAGAAGAGGAGCCAGGGTGCCTTACCTATAAACCAGAGTGCTATGGAGGTGTGCAAATGAGAGGGTACCAAGAGAGAAGGGAAAATATTTAGTTCTCCCTCTTGCACCAACTTCCTGCACTACCTGTACTTTTATCACATGTACTTTTCTAACCACCTCCCAGGGATATTCCTTAGTTGCACAGTAATGAAATACACCCAGAGTCAGTCAGAAATCTGCAAATCCAATGGACTGTGTGCAGCACATGGGGAGAAGGGAATCAGCTCAGCTCACCCTGTTCAAACACAAAAACAGGCACTTCCAAAGGCTCTACCACTGCCAGGCTGCAGCACAGCAAGGTTTTCGAGTTAAATCATTGCATAATATGATGGTAATGAGTTTCTCAGCAATCATTACGTCTCTGTCAGATGGTAATAAAATGGAGAATTTGTCTCTGCTCTTGGTGCACTCAGAGAATATGCAGATATGCCAGTCCTCATTATATCTTGATAGAAACAAAATCCATTAGCCCAGGTGCTATACATTTTAATGAGGGAGACATGTAGAAACAAACCCAGGTCAATAATAATGAAATGGTTACACATAGCTGAAACTGATAAAAATCTAAATAGGTCCATATCAGTGCTTCAGAGATGTGTGATGTTGATCTACTCATGGTACATTGGGCTTTCAACTCAGTGACTCTATGTAATTGGTAGGCAAAGAATGATGTTTTCAGGATAGGTGCTGCTTTTCAAGTGTTGAAAAATTATTCCTTTGGGAAAAAATACTTTTAAACTCTTTTTTTTCCCCTCACAGGCAAAAAGGAGACACTCATGAGAAAAAGACAAATATTACACTGTTGATAAGGTATAATGGCAACAGCTTGCAGCTTTACACAAACCACTGATCCTTCAAGGTAAGAGTTGTACCTGAAATCAGAGTTACCATTATCAGGACTAGAGCAATGGTACCCAGACATTGATATGTTCACTCTTTTCAGCTGTACTACAAATAATTTAGCACGAGGCCATATTTGGGCCATTGTTCCAAACCACCTCATCACACCAACCTTACCCAGGGCCTGTCCTTCCCACGGCACATTTGGACAAGAGTGGAGGGTGGTTAATTAATGAAACACAGGTGTGCTCACTCCAGGCAGGGAGGATACAGGACAAGAAGTTTCTAAACTGGCATCAGCCCATTCATGGCACTCACCATGTGGTGAGAAAGCCCAAATTTAATCTTTCAGAAGAGATGCAGCCCTCAGCAGACAGCACTGGCATCAGCATGAGGCTTTCCTGGCCATGCTCAGAGCTCTGCCCTAGCCCTGTGACCTGCAGAGCTGGGAGGGGAAATCCCTCCAGGGTGAGCAATGGTGTGCCTGAGGTTTGCCCCCTGAGCAGCATTCAGAATGTGTTTTCTCCTGAAAAGACCGTGTGAAGGGGTGAAATGATGCCTGATTTTTCCTTCTTTGTGAGTTACATCCTGAAAGGAAGCACAAGCTTTGCTGTGAGACTGCTCCAAATGAACTCCAGATGAAATCCCCAACTGGCCCAAATTCCCACTGACTTCACTGGGTGCTTTGAACAGGCACAAAGAAGGAGAGTCTGATAGCTCTAAGCTGGAAAACATATTCACATATGGCTGCTCCATTTGTTCCCAACTCACTGAAAGCAATGGGATTGCTTCCATGTTCTACATGTGTGTGAGCAATTTTCCAGATCACAGCCATAAAGCACTAGATAAAAACACTTGTAGAGCCTCATATCTTTGAAAGTTGTCTGTAGTACATGATTCACATAATTCTTTCCTCCAGTTATCCATTTATGTACTTCCTTTACCCGCTTTAATCCTTTTTTCTTTTTTGCCTAAAGAGAAGATGCCTTAAATTTCTATTTTCACCTTTTGCCTATTAGGCTTCAGAGTCCCAATGTTAAAAAAAATTTTGCTCTTTCCATTTAGACTACAAACCTGTGCCTGATACCAATGAGTCCAGATTTATTTCTTTCATTTGTAAAGCATCTAAATATACCCCCTTTCCTTGTGAGACATGATGCAGTTTACTCAGAGGGCCTCCAGGTCTCTCCAGGCACACTCTGTACTATTCCCCTGAAGGATGCTGATGGGAGAAAGAATTGCAATCAAGTCTACATATTTCTTTGTAAATGAGATCCTGAAAATTCAAATTCCCATTAAATAATAATAATTGTTTAAATAATAAAAATTCTCTTTTGCATAAGGGAATTTGCTAACCAGGGATTAATACATCGTTTTTCAAAGTGCCTACAAACCATAGTTTCAAGGAAGAATGTTTGTTTCTTAACATACAAGGATTCTTGTTTTCTACAGAGGGACAACACAGCTATTAAATCTCAGTTGTGTCGAACATGAATATGTTGCCATTTGGGTGCCCATCAACCAAACATCATATGTCAACAGAAAATTATGAGAATCACAACACATATTAAACAAATTTCTCCCTGTCCTCTGAAATATTAACCTTGATTTGCTGTTCCAATTACAGCAGTAACAATATTCTTTCTGTGTCTCTGTCTGTAAACCTCCTAAAACTGCCAGGAAAAGACAAAAGGAGGATTTTTGCATCTGTTGAACAGGTTGCCAGATTCTTGGCATAATATGGACATGAAAAATACTATTGTGAAAGACTTCATGTTCTCTACAGCAGAGAGAGCTGAAGGTGAGAAAAAAGTGAAACCATGATTGCTGCCAATATATTCTGTCAAATTAATGAGATGAACTGTGGATGGGCTAATGCCTATTAATATTGGTTTGCAATTTAAAATGAGATCTGGGGCTTTGAATGTCACTGACTGAGACTAGATCATGTCATTACATAATACCTGACAGCTTTTGCTCCTAACTCACTGAAATCCGGGTCTGCAGGGGCAACCCTAGTGCAGAACTGATAAATTTCTAGGCTGCAGCAATCAGTAAATAACCTTACAGATTTACTCAATGCTTTATTTTCTCCAGTAAACCCATATATAAATTACAAGGGCCTCTTGTCTTTTTTCACTATTATTATTTATTTTAAAAGAGCTTATTTTGAAGTTATCAAGAATCCATATACACTTATTCACCAGTGTAATTGCCTGGAAACTTTTCAGCCTTTCTGGTGTGACATTTCTCACCTTGAAAGGGACATTTGCATTGAGAGTTGAAAACAATTTTAAAACTCAAGGCTGAGAACACCTAGGATTGCTATTACTCATCTTTACCAAGCACTGACAGTTTTAAACCTCCTGAGCACTGAGATAGCTCTGCAATTTCCTGGGGGAGAAAACTATTGTGCCACACCATTGTTTTCCTGTGATAGCACTTTCAAATCATTAGCCCACAGAATTCCATACATATCTGTAAACAGGTATGATTTATAGCTCTTAGGATGGACAATCAGACTTAAAATATTACATTAAAAAGAAATTGTACTAAAAAGCCCCTCTGGATTTCCCAGGAAAATGCCTCATCATTTTACTATTTACTTTGGGACAGCTCAGATGAATAAAAACCACATTGTAGTGGGCAGCATGTAAATAAAGAGAATTACAGGTCTTTCACTAAAAGTTTAAACTCTACACTTCAAAATATCTGAGACATCACAAGGGATAGATAATTCAAAAATCAAAACATAATTATTGTCTTAAAAATAGAATTGGATCCACAACATTTTCTTTTTTCTCTTTAAAGAAAAAAACAAATGGGAATAATAGGCTCTATAATATTTCAAGAAAAAGGATATTACAAACAAACTACAATTTAAATAAACTCTCAGTAGCCACCAAGGCTGGATCCACATGTGACTTGGGATGATATTTTCCAAATTTTGGAACAGGGCAACAGGTTTGGGATGCAAAACTGAGAGAGAAATCAGGCACAGACATTGGACAATAACTTTTGTTTTAAGGGGCTCAGTGGCCCTTCTAATAAAATGGACTAAAACAAATCAAGAATAAACTTCAGATTTCTGAATTGTACCACTGTAGTTAATAAGAGAGAACTAAAAACTAAAAGTTCTCAAGGAGCCACAGTGCAAACACAAAACAGAGGTGCCAAAAGTATCTCTGAAGGACAAACTAAACTCAGCACTCCCTAAATCCTGCCAATATTTACTTAGGAGGTGTTCAAAGGCCTGCCCCATTTCGATCTCAATTAATTTAACTGGATTATTATAATCCAACCTACTTAAACCCTCTCTCACTTTTAGACCATCAGCTCTGCCCCTGGAGTTTTCCCAGCTCCATCCCTGCAGGGGAGGCAGAGAACCCTGGGCAGAGTTTCCACTGTCATTGGCAGCCAGGACTAAGAAGCTTGGATTGAAACACCACAACTTCCCTCATTTCTTTCACTTTTACACACACCCCACAAACACCTCCGTGTAGAGTGGGAACATGGCTGAGTCAATGCTGCTTTGTTTACTTAGTGCTGCACTCAGGATGTGCAAGGATTTATCATTTTCTGGATGAACCTTTTCAAATTCTGTCTTTGTTAAATGCATCTCTGTCCAAAAATCTCTTTTATTTTAACTCATGCAAATTCATACTCTCAAAGTAACTCACTATCTTTAATCACAGTGATCTGCTCCCCATCACTGTAGAAAGGTCACAATTATTTTAACTGGGTAGCCCCAAAGCATAAGGTTCCTTCAAATACCAACTGCAGGTCAGCTGAAACTAGAAGTCAACACTAGCACAGTAAGAAAGACCAACTGTTCTATTTGTTTACCATTTAAAAAATAAGTATAAGGCTTGGTATTAATTTGACATGAAATGGAATGCTTGTAAAATTGAGAACATCCCAACAACATCCTATCAAAAATGTTGCAATTGAATATGTGTCTGGTTGAACTGAAAAAAAATTGATTTTTACTCTTTTCAAACTTTGAAAATAAAATTTTCCATCTAAAATGCATTGAATTCTTAAAAAATCAAAATTAATTTTCCTTGAAAATAATTAAAAGAAAACCATTACACTGTTTTCTGAAAGCAAAATATCTGAAAACAAAACTCTTCTGGGAGAATACTTAATCATACTCAAGAGATGGGTGACAAGAAACTGAGCCTTGGCGTGTTCTGCTAATAACAGTTTAGTTTGTCTAAATAACAGGAAGACAGTACATTTATAGGGCTTAATCTGTCAAACCTCCATCAGTCTTTTTCCTATTTAGCCCACATAACACAGCAGAATAAAACATATGCCCCTCTGCTGCTGTAATCAAAGTGATTGTGCTTCAAATCAAAAACATTTATTTACTGCATGGATTAAAGGATTAAATTGCATAGGAATGCTCTGCCCAACATTCTGTGCTTGTGCTGGAATCCAGCTGCCCTTAATCTCCATATCATTGACACAGGCTATTGATAAAATGGTTTTCCCATTATGGCTTATTTGCTTGTGATGTATATAGAATTAAAGTAACAAAACTAAGATTCCTGGGTCATTTCCCCCAGTGAGGTTGACCCCTGAGCCAGCTTTGCTGGCATCCCATGCCTGTTCTGCACCCACAGGGCCACCTGTCACTGCCACCTTCATCCTGAAAGCACCCAGGACAAATTTCCCTGTTGTTTCACCACTGATGGGGAGTTCTACCCTTCACCAGGCTGAGTTGGGCTGGCAGAGCATGCAGGGACAAGGTGACATTGCTCCTGAGTCTGGAGGTGGCTCAGGGACCTCATCCTCGGGGTGAAACCAAGGGGCTCCCCCTCACAGGCACTGAGAGGGTCCAGCCCACAGAAAAATGAGTAAAAACCACTGGCCCCTGAAAAATGAGCCAAAATCCAGGTGAAAGAGCAAAAATCCAGTGCCAAACACACTGTGCCATAACAAAACTTAAAATGTCTTCTTACCTAGGCCAGTGTCTCTAGTCCAAGGCACTCTGCTTGTAATCCACTCCAAGACACACCTATGGCCCCACTAAAGCACTACACCTCTGTTGTGCTCCCTGCACCTCCACTCCAAAGCATCCTAAATATTTCAAGTGTACCCAAAAAAGGGAAAATATTAGAGATATCCATTCATTGGCAAGAAGAATTAATTTTATTTTGATTATCGACTGATTACAAAAGAAACTCTGTTGCTTCATGACAAGAATCCACTGCATGACTGTTGCTCTCCTTTCAAAAACAGGGACACAGTTCACAACTAAAAAAAAATCCATGACTGACTTTGGTGCCAGAAACCAGTTCCAAAAGATGAAGCACTTTCCCCCTCAGCCCTATTGTTGCAGGCTCTCTGCAAATTCAGGCAGACATCACTGCATCAGGTTATACCTATCACACAGGGAGAGTAGCCCTAAGATAATATAGATAAAATCCCCTTCTTTTCTTTTCCTCTAATAAGGGGAGGTACAATCCACATATCTTAATAAGTTTCCAGTTCTCTGCAGATTTGCTTCAAGAATTATTCTCTTGGTAAGCAAATATGGTGAGCTAAATTCGTGTTATTGCCTAATGACCACTAAAGAGGAAAATAAATTAAGAAGTGTCACTCTTACTAAGTTTTGTCTATTTTGCAGGGCCCATGTTGGTGTATTGCTACTGTTGTTTAAGATTATGATGCCTTTAAGGTTTATTTTGTATCTTCAGGCTTCTGCTGTTTTGTGATTAAATGCATAGAAGCAAGTGGAATAATAATTATGTAATTTATGTTCATACGCTTCCTCCCACTGGCAGGTTCCTTCTTGACTGAAATTGTATTATTTTATTCATGAACAGCTACCTATTAAAGATGGTGGGGACAGATACTGCAAATCCCTAAGAGCAATCATGAAAAAATATTTCATCTACACCACTGATGTCAGGTCCATTTGCACATTTTTATCACTGATTCATGTTCTGTAATCTACTGCTTCAACTGAGAGCATTTATCCCTGCTACTTCTGAATAACATTAAAAGCATGCAGAGAGGTGAATCACACAACTCCAAGTGTGCAGTTCTTACCATTGATTCAGGCAAAATAGGAATATAATTGTTAACTGAATTTGTGAAGACAGAGAGGAAAAATTTTGCAGCTAAGGCATTAACCTGTGTGTTTGTGTTTTCTTCCACTCTAGGAAAAGTGCAATACCTCAAAAGTGCCAAACACAGATAAATTAAATGGGAAAGATTCTGCTAAAGGTAAAAGGGGTAACTTTACTTTTCTGTGTGCATCCAGGTCCTGAGTGATGAAACTGATCACAGCTAAAGAACAACACATTATTTACACAGCAGGGACAGTAAGAGACACAGTCCCGCATTGGGCCTCTCCTTGTGCCAAGCTCTGTTCAAGCTTTTCCTGTCAGAAAATGCAAAAGGGTAGCAGGAAAACCAGAAGCAGACAGGAGTGAAGTAACTTGACCAAGATGACAAAGTGAGTCAAACAGAAAACAGTGAGAAACAGAAAACAGCTCTTGGCCTTTTCCAGCCTGTGCCGTGGCTGGCAGATGGCAGAGTTTCTCTCACATCCTCTGATGTAGGAACTGTAAACCAAGGTTCAATCCATCCAGCTGCATTCCTCCAAGAATGAACTGCAGTCAGTGGACAATTCCAATTCTGCATCTACATTTAGGTCAGTGTAAATAATAGTGAGGTTTTTAAGATTGTGGTCTGATGAAGATATTCTGTTCTTTAGAAAACTCAGGACTATTCTTTGGCTGAACAACATTTGAAAGTAAGAGAAACACTGAGAAGCTAAAGGCAGTATTTTTCATTGAAAAGGAAATACATTGGTGTTTTGTCTTGTTGGAATCTGGAATGAGGGATTATGCCATTAGTTCTGTGTATTTTGCTCTTAACAAAACCCCTGAGATCTATGGTTCTGATATTTTACAAAGACAGGACTAAAAATTGGTGATTCTCAAGCATTGCTTATCATGCTGCAATAAATACCAAGCACTACACGAGCACAGCCTAACCAAGTATCCAATCTTATTCAGAAACAGCCTAAAACGTTACAAAATGTTTTCTAAAATAAAACTTCTATTAAGAATTGAGGGGTTAGACACTAAATTGAGTTACATGGACATTAAATCAGCCCCCATAAAGAAAAGCTTTTGTGTCAATCTACAAACTTGTTTCACAAAAAAACCCCATGTGTGGGGTTAAAAACACAGTTACCAAAGCTGAGTTCTCCTTCTGTGTGTATTCGCAGGAGTGCTACAAAGGCAGCTGAGCACCCTTGGATGTAACTATTATACAGAAACTTCATTCAGGTCACAGAACAGATGAATTTCATAGCACACATAACTCCTAAAAAATACATGTGAGTGAAAGATAAACTGAGCTAGGAATCTTTCCCTGCATGACTGACAGACTGTTAGAGAGCTGAACACAGAATTCACATCTGAACTGAACCATCCCACAGCTCTACAGCATCACATCTGTCACAGAAGGAATAAAACAAGCATTTTGGCATTTTCAGTAGTTACCTCATTCACAACATACCAGCTCACTGAAACAGCCAAAGCAGAGACAAACAAGTCATAATTTAACCCCAAACAGATGCTTATTTATTTTTGCAAGACTATGAAAGGTTCAGGAAGTTTGAGTCTTTTCCCCAGATCACCAGATCAAAACCAGGTAGTAGGTGGTCAGAGGAAGGGTCCCCACTATTCCAGCTCCTCAGCATCTCTGTTTCATAAATCTTTAGTTTTAGATCTATTTCCAGAACACAAAAGAATCCCAACATTTTCACCAAGAGTTTATAGGCCACAGTAAAAATTACTATTTTCTCTCCAGAAATTTCCAAAGGCTAAAGCAAAGACAACACATCTCACACAGGGTGCATCCAGCTCCACATCTGGAAATCAGATACAGCCTGCAGGGCCAATTCTTCTGACCTGCCTCAGTTTTTTGTCCCTGTGCCTGTCCATACATTTTGTCTCTGCTAGTTGTTGCCAGACATAGAGAGTGAAAGGGAGTAGAGGGCAAAGGGGCTGTGGGAGATCACAGAATTTTGGACACTCCCCCAGAAAAGTTTCTCTAAATTCATTTAATCCCAACAAGATTGAGTCTGGACCACCCAAACTGCAGTACATAAACAAAAAAGGCAAGAAAATTGTTTTAACTGGGAGACAATTCTCACTCACACACTACAAAGCCACTATGTCTCACAATACACACAAACATCCTAAGTATCAAAAATATCAAACGCTTTTCCCCCACACATTTACTTCATACCAGAGAGTTTGCACCACACACAGAGTTAGACAAGGAACCCTGAAGTCCCAATTCCCACTCCTCCACAGAATCTTGCAAAAATGGGAAGTAGTTCCTTCACATGCTCAAACTAAAAAATAAATGATAGCTTAGTGTACTACATGAGAGGTTAAAAAGCAGACTTTACAATAATGCATGCAGTTAATTTACAGAATTTTAATATGGCATCTTTCTCTACTTGATAATTGCTATTTTTTTATATTACAGAAAGGAATAGGGGTATCCATTACACAAAGAAACAACATTTCAGTGACACCACCAGACCTCAATTAAAAGTTCTGTGCCACTTAGTATTGCTTCAAGGGATGGTAAAGCAATACTGACCCACTCTAAAGTGGTTTATGAATTGCTACTGATGAGAACTCTTGCTGAATAAGCAGAATAGGCTCTTTAATGCCAATTTCTTACAAACAGCAGCAAAGGGTGGAGAGAGACAGTAATTAATGTGTTAGTATCCAGAGAAAAAAAGAGCTTGCAAAGGTCTGTCCTGTCCCAGCTATCAGACTGAGAAAGCTCCTTTAATATAGCTGGTTCTGTAACAGTTCACAGGGGCTGCACTGAGGGCAAGCAGTGGCTGATAGATTGAGCTACAATCCTGACAGTATCTTAGAGCCTGGATAAATATTCTTTCCCAAAAAAAAAAAAAAAAAAAAAAAAAAAAATTTAAATCAGGCTGCAGGCAGCAAGTAAAGCCTGGTATTAGGGTGTGGATCACATGAATTTAACAAGCCAAAGTTAATAGCACCTCCAAATACACCAAACATCTACAGCATGTTCAGCACAAGAATCAAGTGGATTGGAATTGGGCTTTTACCAGTGCTTTGTTATGACAGCTGATTTCTGTGACAGTTAAGTGTTTTCTTCCAAGAAATACAACCATTGTGGATTAAATGGCAAGATAAGTGTTCATACAAAGCTCTAACAAGGTTTGCATTGCTGCACACAATAAGAAATGAACTGTTTCTGTCCAGACCACGCTGCCAAAACAGGGGGCAGAGAAGTGCCCACACCAGTTAGTGCCTCTCCCTTGGAAGCACAGACACAGCCAGCTCTGCCACCTCGTTTCTTACAAGCAGCATGGCATGATCCTCCAGAGCTAGACAAGGTCAGGACGGGTTTTAGAGCTCACTCAAGGAGGATTTTCTGTGAGTATATCAACCACATGTAGTGGTCCAGTGGAGCCAGAGGGAAAAGCATTACCAAAGGACAAAAACAAAACAAAAAAACTAATAAAAATGCATTTTGTAACACCAAAACATGCCTTACCAAGCTTCTGTGACAATGTCCTGAGTCCTAGCTGTGCCAGACCCAGCCATCAGAGCAAGTCAGCACAGCTGAAAACATTTCCCAGGCTGCTCATTGTCCTCAGCAGAACAGTCTGGGCTGGGGGATTCCTTTCAATTTGTTGCCAATTAACAGAAAACTCCATTCTTGACGGGAAACAAAGAAAGAAACAAAGAAACAAATCTTAGGGCAGCCCCGTTTCACCGGGCTCATCTTCTCCTCTGCCACTTCTCCTGCTTCCTTGCCTAAAATTCCCTGTTTTTGCAGTGGATTCCACTCAGCCTCTCCCCCTGGAGAAGGGGCAGCACATAATGGTGCCCATCAGCCATTCCTTGCCTCTTTCCCTTCTCCTCCCCAGGACTTCTCTCCTCCAGGCTGGCAGGGGTCACCCAGAGGGTCCCCCCATGGGTGCTGCTCCCCCTCAGGCCCAGGGGGGATGTGGTGCCAGGGGCTGGAACCAGCTGAGCCCCCAGGCCCTGCAGCCCAGGCCTGCCATTTACACTGCTACAATCCTCTGTGGACCTTTCTCGGGGGGAAATTGGAAGAAATAAAAAGATTTCTCAGAGTAAAGCATTGGGTTATAGCAGGGGAGGGAGAAGTTTGAAGGCAGAGAGGGAGCACAACATGGCTGATACAGGAATGGCACTTCCTCAGCTCTGTGCTTGGAGCTCTCAGGGAAAGGCAATGCTCGTTTAGAGAGGATGAAAACGCCACAGTCAAGAGGTGAAATTCTGAGTTAACAATTTCACAGACTTCCTTTTTTTTTCTGCATTTCAGCACCTTGAGCCCTGGTTTAGGATGTCCCAGGTGAGGTGACACCACCCTTGAGCTCACAGCTCATGCGCACAGGGACAGCCAGACCTGACACAGTCAAGGGACAGTGATGACAAACCACACACAGGACACCAGTTGTTTCACATGTGCTCTCTTGAACCTCTTAAATGTGAAATGCACCCACACTGAGCTGATTAAAAGCTCCTGTGAGTGTGAAATCTCCTCTCTGAATAGGCTTCTACACCACAAAGGAACATTTCATACATCATATTTGAAACAGATCAGAGCCTTAAAAGCAACTTCATTCGACTGCCATTATAAAACAGAGCTTTCATTGTCTGCCACTGAAATGCTTTGAGTCATCATCTTCCAGTAATAACTAATCCCTTGCTCACTCTCTCTGTATCTGACAATCCATGGATAGGCCAATTACAGGAGAGGAAAGCAGCACACCACTTTCAGAGGGTGAACTCAAACACTCAACTACTGTTAAGTGCTTTTGTTTCACTTAAGCAAACAAATTCTGATAATCTACTTTGAGAGCAGACTGTAATAATAAAAATTTAAATTGCAGCAGCATCATCTAATAAAGACAGAGCCAAATATGATTACAAAAGTCGGGAGACAAGAAATACAGTGTAATTTGAGAAACTTGACTATTTGTTCTCCATATAATATCCATAGTTTACATTTTTATCTACAACTTTTCATGCCAAATTTTCTTCTTAGTTATTCATATTTCTGTGCCTTGCATGACCTCCCAAAGACCCCACTTCACACCAACACAGGTGCATGTGCCAAAATCTACCAACATGTCTGTATTTAATACAGATTTAAATTACGGATGGCACAACTTTGGCATCAAGGACTCGTGACTAGTTGCCCTCATGAAGAGCTGGTGGAATCTGTCCCAGACTCTACAGGAGTTAAAAAACAAATACAACAGAAGGAATTTTCAGAATGGCATAATGCTCATACACACAATTTCAGAGAGAATTTTAAATTTTACCTCTCTTAACTCTCAAGTGTTTGATTTTACAGAGTAATGCNTTTTTTTTTTTTTTTTTGTGTAGTATCTAATCTGAGGGAAGAAACCTTGAAGGGAATATTTAAGAGTGCATTGACAATAAATGTAGTCCACTTTCAAGTATCTGCTCAGCAAGATGCATTCTGAGCATGGATCTCAACTAATGAGACAGAAGGAACTCTTATCTACAATCATAAAAAATTAAATGCAGCTAAGATAGATGTCATTTGTTAGCGAAGATAATCAGGAACTTCATAGCCTGTACTTTGTCAAACCACTTTCCTGCTAATGGACAGCTGCTGCTGATACAAGAGATGTCAGATTTCCCCCAGGCTCTGAAGAATGCTCATGTATAACTAAAAGCTTTCAGATTTACCTCCTGGAGCTTGTGGTAACACTCTGGGTTAAGACTCTGTAAGCCTTCTCACAAATTGAGGTACATCTACAGCATATACTCATGAAAGAGGAGAACCAGGTACTAACATTTGCACATTAACACCATCAGGGAGCTCATTAAAATAACTCTCTGCTCCCTCACACCCCAAGTCTTCTTTTAGGAGCATATTTGAAACAATGCCACAAGTAAGAGAGATGTCACAAATCTAAAGACAACAAAGTTTGTCTCTTAACCTACGTTCACATTCTCCCAATAAGATTTCTATCACGCACAGAAAAGTGGCTGAATTATCTGATGACTTCCTGTCAGGGAATGCTGTCATCTCCCAGACATTTCCAAGACGTGCAAATGATTAAGAAATGATCCTGCAACTCCTCTGTGCAGAGTGTGTGCTGTATTTCACAGCTGCAAACATCACACTCCTCAATAAAGGGAAGGCAACAATTCCCTTCAAATCCTGAAAGCAGAGCTCAGTTGTGAATGACTGCAGACAGAGCGTGTTGTGACACATGCAGGAGCTCTATGTTTTGTAAGAAGATTATTCTTGCCAACATGATTTTGATAAGGAAGTAAGTCTTTGGAAAAAAAAAATTATATGTTTGTTTTCCAAATCCTTATATAGTCCTGAGCACTCATTTATTTGAGCTTCCCCTTGTACACAGTGCCACAGAGCACAACTCTCTTTGACACAAAAGGAGCACCAAGCATGGGAATGAAGGGCCATGCTTGATTCATCCATCGTGCAATGAAGCAAAATCATACTCAAGGGATAATATTAAAAATATTATAAATAAAAACAATACCCCAGAGAGTTTTACAAAATATTTATTTTGAAAAAAATCCCTCTGTACAAATTTAACATTCTCAACACCCAAGTTTTATAAAAATGCTAACACAACAAAAAGACAAGTGAAACATTAAACTGCTCTTTTTGTTAAATTACAAAGATATTCATTCTAAAGAAGCTACTGTAATTCTAAACCGTAAAGAGAACTTGATAAGATTTTATTTTTTCTCTATTACAGACAAATACAGGTATCAAAGGATGACTTTTTCCATCCTTTTATAAGCCTCCCCCCCAAACACTGTCCACAACTAAACCAAATACTCTAAATGGTTTACACTTTTACTGTACATAGTTTGTGCTCCAGGAAAAGTCAGCACAATCTGATCATCATTTTCTCAGTGCCTAACAAAATCTCACTTCTATAACATTTGGTACAAAATTGTCTGTACAAACCAAAATTGCTCGTGTAAATTTGAAGCAAACTTAAAAGTTAATAGCATTTATCTGTGCCTTCAATTTGGCATTAAGAAGAGAGAGTGATTAAGTTAAATTTCACAGAGTAAAACTCAATAACTGGGATTACTGTATTTTTCTTTTTTTTTTTTAGTAGTTACTATTGTATAAAAAATTCATATACTGCAGGTTATTAGGAATGGCAGACCCTAATTCTAACAATGCTATTTTCATAGTCTTCATCATAAAATTAGATTTTTCTGTATATTATTTTTCTCTCTTCATTTTAATCTATCTGCAAAAGCTGCTGCTGCATATCAACTGCTTAAACAGGAGGAAATGCCTCATCACAAAATTAAAAACAGTAAAAATGCCATACTGCTGTAAACACAACTAGACTGAAAACTGACAAAATGCAGTGTGACAGGTAAGCCATTGGCCAGAAAGCTTTTTTCACATTTTCTTAACACAAAATATGGCTCACACCACGAACAACAGGAGGAAACAAAATCAACAGCAAAAAAAAACCCCACTGAAAAAAAAAAAAAAACCAACAAAAAAAACCACCAACCCTAACTACTGTAAGTTTCAGGTCACAGCCAGGGGTGCCAGGCAGGGTCCATCCGGCACAGGTTGTCCAAGCTGTTGGCAGCTGCCACCAGAGTGTTGACTTTGCTTTCCCCTCCCTCGAACTGAGCGAGGTTGTGAAGGCGAGTCATGATGGCAGTCACAGCTTTCTGGACCAGGGACACCAGCTGCTGGCTGTCCATGTTCTCGGGCTGCCCAGCTGCTGACAGTGGAGAGGAGGTGTCCTCTTGGGTTTTTTTGTGCCACGCAATGATTTCATCCCGTAGCACAGTTTTTAGGATGCCGTCAACCTATATGAAGGAGAAAAATCAGATTATTGCACTTAATCCAAATTACTATCAGATTACAGAATTGTAACTAGATTTTAGCCAAGAGCATTTTGACACTTTTGGTGCCACACTGCAATTTCAGAGTTAGCAAGGCAAGTGTGACTTCCAACTATCTTTATTATTTCCTTTCAAGGTGTCTCTCTTCATAAAAAGTCTCCATTACAAAAACACAACACAATGACTCCTACAGAAATGAATAACATATATTAAGACATTGGTACACAAATACAGTTGTGTATGTTCTATTTTTAAATTATTCCACTAAATTCATAGCCTCCACTCCCCACCCCTCCATAGTCTTGGGAAAGATTTGATGTACTTTGAAGAGCTGGAGGGGTTTTTTACAGTCATTACACTCTCAGGGAATGTTATTATCCGCCAAACAGGGAAAAAACACTGACTACAACATCCATACATGTGTATCTAACATATATACATATATGCTATATAGGCCAGTTCTATCCTTGGATGAAATGGAAATGCCTGCGACAAACACTTTGCAATTTTTTCTCATCACTGAGTTGAGTTACTGGTATTAATCTGTCAACTCCAACACTCTCAAGCTTCTAAAACAAACTTTTATGTGTCCAGTCTGAGTCAAATTAAATGCTTACACATAACAATAGAACTTTTCCAAAAATTTCCAACATTTCAGCTGGCCTTTGTAACAACCTGAGGGTAAAACTTTAAAACAAATACGCACCACTCAGTTCCTAGCTTCACCAAAAAAAGTGCTGGTTTTGGTTTTTTTTCTGTAAATTGTCAAATACAAACCTGCAAACAACCTTACAGAAGGCATACAAACCTTGAAGTTTGGCTGTGCAAAGCAGCGAGCTACTGCAATCATGGATGCAGTGAGGGGCCCCGAGACGCCGATGGTGGTGAGGAACTCGGAGATGTTCGGGGTGAGCCGGAAGGGCACCGGCCGATTGGCATCCAGATCTCCAGTGGCATCGTTAATGTCAAAGCGAAAGTAAGCCACGTTGAGCTTGCCAGTGTCCTGGGTTTCAGAGAAGGATGCACAAAAGCAATTAAAGGGACTGATTTTTGGTCATGGAGCCAAAAGCAGTTGGACTTTTGTTTCTATAAATGCTGAGTTCCAACAGCACTTCAATAGTGCTTAGCCAAGCACCTTTTGAGCAATGGAGTTATAAATAATGGCATGCACAAAGGTAAGTATTTCCCTCTAAATGTTGTGTACAAACCCCTTATTAAATACCAAACTTAAGGAACAGATTCTTCTGGATCCTGATCTGTATGGAGTCACTGCCAACATTCAGTGTCCAAGGCTCTCTGTGGGTACACAGCTGAACACTCAACAGAGGGATCAAAGAATCCTAATTGCCATACAGACTATAACTGTCCATGCATTAAAATGGCATTGAGACTTTAATAAATACCACCTTTGCTCTTTTAAGGTGGCAAATCTCATTTTAAATGTTGGGTTAAAACAGAAAAATCATGATGAATAGGAGTTGTAGCTTAATGGCAATGCTCAAAAGAAAATTGTATTTCAAAAGGGGTATAACCCTTTAAGAAAATGAAGCTCTGGATTTTATTGTTCTTAGATCTGTTTGATTTAATACAGATGTATTTTGAAAGCAGTATATTTGAAAGAAGACTAAAAAGAGAGACTTATCAGTCATTTACATGAAGAGTTCCAATATCTAAGGATTTCACAAAGTTCTAAACTCTTACCACAGAAGGCAGAGTTGATGTCCACAGAGACTCCAGTTTAAAGTACTCCCTCCAGGATGTGCAATCACACAGAAATAAAAAGCCTACTGAAATGCACTGTTAATTATCTATATTGAACTTTGACTCATTTCAAAAGCACAGTGCAAATATCCATCTGATCCAAGACGAGAGAATGAACAAACTGAAGCCTACCTGGGCAATCTGCAGCATCTCAGGATTGAGCCTGTTCAAGTGAAAGATGAATTCAGCAAAGCCAATCAGGGCTAATTGGATGGTGAACATCTTCCTGAAGGTCCAGTAATCTGTGGCATTGGGGAAGGTGTGCAGAGCCCACTCCTTGAGCATGCTGCGAGGCACCATGTTACTCTGCACTTCCTTCAGGATGTCTCTGAGAACCTGCACAGGAACAGGGTGAGTTGGAAAAAGGCATTTTTAATGCACTTCTTAGCAACAGACAAATAGAACTAAAGCAACTACCAATCTGCTCTTAATTGCTGTATCTCGTTTTAGGAAAAGCATTAAAAAAAGAAAAATCTACTGAAATCTTTAATTACTATAGCATATACTAGCCTAATTAGTTAGAAAAAGAAATGAAGTTAGGATCTGTTCTGTTCCAACAAGAAAGCATGATAGACATGTCGACTTCAATTAAATGGTTGCTAAAATTTCAAAAGTAAAAATTCTGAGAACAGAAACAAATATTACATAACACTTCCATTTTATTTTGTAACAAATAAAGTCTGAGACAATTGTTTAAACTATGTGATACATATTTACTGTGCATTTTCTAAAAGCTGTATTTGGAATGGGATTGGCATTTTATGTATGAATTTGCACTAACCCTAAGATAAAAACCAGGAAACAATCTTATATATCTCAATTGGTTGTTTGGTGGAGGTTACAGAGAAAGGGAGCTCTGTTTTTTCTGAGTACTTCATTTATTAGGCAAGATTGCCCAACTGTTTCTATTTGGCTTAGATGAAATGGATCCACTGGCAATTTTAAGAGAAACATTAGAAGAACATGGGAAGCCAGCCTCACATACCACACTGTAACTGCTTATGTAAATTAGGAATGCTGCTTCCCATGCTGTCAATTAATTACTTTTAAAGCACTATACAAGAGAGCAAAAACTCAATCAGCACCCTGCCTGTTTCCAGTTGCATTTACCCAAAACAACTTCAAGCAATACAAATACAGCTTTTTTTTAACTCTTTCCAAGGCAATCTAAATCGCCAAAGAGATACAGAGTTCTCATTATGCAAAATCAAAATAAATGCAAAAAATCCAAACACCACCCAGGCACCATGTATCTGTCTGGCATCTACCAAACACACACATCCCCACTAAGCTGAACTGCCTTTAAAAGACAGGCTTTGTTGAATATTTCTATTTTGTATGGAAAACCTTTTAGCAAAGTCCTAGCATTACATATAACAATAACTTAAACCCATCTGAATCTGCTGCCTCTTCTAAACTCTAAAGTATTCTGTTATTTAGTACATAATGAACTTCCCAAGTTCTGAAGGAGTGCTAGGGGGAATGGGCCAGGGCACAGCAGGGTGCTGGGGGAAAGCCCTGGGTGAGACTCCCCAGGGCACAGAGGTGCTGAGGAAAGCCCTGGGTGAGACTCCCCAGGGCACAGAGGTGCTGAGGAAAGCCCTGGATGAAATTCCCCAGGGCACAGAGGTGCTGGGGACAGCCCTGGGTGAGACTCCCCAGGGCACAGAGGTGCTGGGGACAGCCCTGGGTGAGAGTCCCCAGGGCACAGAGGTGCTGGGGGAAAGCCCGGGGTGAGCCTCCCCAGGGCACAGAGGTGCTGAAGAAAGCCCTGGATGAAATTCCCCAGGGCACAGAGGTGCTGGGGAAAGCCCTGGGTGAGACTCCCCAGGGCACAGAGGTGCTGGGGACAGCCCTGGGTCAGAGCCCCTGCTGTGGTACCTGGTGACTGGCCTGTGTGCCCCGAGCCTGCACCGTGGCCAGCCGGTCGTAGTAGCGGGAGATGGGGTTGTCGTGCTCGATGCCCTTCTTGGCACAGCGCTGTTTGTAGATCTCCACCAGTGACAGGGACGAGGGGTTGTCCTCCACCAGCCGCATCTGCGGGGACACCGCCACCACCCGCGGCACTGCGCAGGGCACGGGCACAGACGGCAAAGCCAAGCTGAGCACTTCACCCAGAACACAAATGCTGACACACCAGCCCTTAAAACACAACCCTGATCTTCAACTGGAGCCCATCAACAGAAAATTTCAGTGCTATGCTCATAACTTATTTATAAGCTCAGGTAAAAAATAATTACAGTTATTTTTAATAATAGTTTTTTTAATCTTAACAGAAATATCAACTGTGTTTTTGAAAAAAAATTGAGCACTCATCATTCTTCCTATTTCTTTTTCCTTTAGGAAAGAGGGTAATACTTTGTTTAGATGAAATTCAGCAGAAAAAAGCAAAAAAATTTCTTCTCTGTTATGTGGAAGACGTAAAAGAAATTCAATATTTCTATATCACAATTTGGGGAGAAAAAGTTTTTTTCTGTCCCTCTTCAGTTGTTTTTAAATGTTTATTCTGAAATACATGCACCCATTTCCACACCAACAGGCCCAGTGGGCATCTCTGCCTTAAATATTCACAAGTGCATTTGATACCATAAGCAATGCACATAAGCACTTCTAAAAACTGCACCCATTTCCACACCAACAGGCCCAGTGGGCATCTCTGCCTTAAATATTCACAAGTGCACTCGATACCCCAAGCAATGCCCATAAGCACTTCTAAAAACCCCCCAGATCCCATGCAATCAGCTGCACACCTCCAGAGGACTGCTACAGCTCCAGACAACACCAATCACCCAGGCAGACGCGAATTTACCTTCTGCATATTCAAAAACCCCCAGCGATTACAACCTTTGAGAGCAACTCACATTTAAAAAACAACACAAGATCTCTCTCTTTGGGTACCTGTGAAGAACAGATGCCTTTTGGTGGTCTCCTTCCTCTTCTCCAGGCAGGGGTTGAGGAGGCGGAGGAGCTGCAGGACGCGCTCCTCGCGGCGCGACTCGGTCAGGCAGGCGTCGTTCATCACCAGGTAGGGGTAGATCTTCCCGTTGTGCCCGCGGATGTACAGCCTGCGAGCAGCTGTGTTGTGCTTCTGAACTATCTCCACCCTTGGCATGAACCTGCCACAAGCAGTTGGTGAGGCCTTTATAACTGATCTGAACAATTATGTCTCCACTGATCACAATAAAAGCACCAATCTCAATTTACAGCAACGTGTAAGGAAGCCAAATATACTCTGAGCAGTGCAGGTGTTTAGTGATCAAATGCACAATTCTTGAAGGAGGATAAATTAAAAAGGTCTTACATCAAAGTTTGACTATATATGCAATATACACATATAAAATAAAAATCTGCTATAAAATATCCATCTACTTTTGCAGAGCAGATGGATGGATGGATGGATGGATGGAGAAGGCTTTAAATCTCATCTCTGTTTCCAGAATTACAGCTACCAAAGGGTTTTTTTAGGTTACCTTGCTATCTTGATGTAGTAATGTGTTGGCTTTGGCATAAGGAATTCCCCAGGTATCTCCACTTCTGCAGTTTGAGCTGAAAAGTTACTTAGAAAGCGGCACTTTTCCTCTATGAGGAAGAACTTTGGAAGCTGCTTAGTTTTGGCCTCCAGAATTTTGATCCATTTCTTTAGTTTGGAGATAAGGTTGTGGAGTTTCATTGATCCTGGAACACTGAAGTCAAAATCTCAAAAAAAAAAGCCAAGCAAAACAAATCAGCCAATTCAATAGTGCAAAGCAAACAGACACATCCCCACTAAGCTGAACTGCCTTTAAAAGACAGGCTCTGTTCAATATTTCTGTTTTCTAAATAAACCTTTTAGCATTTTATATAACAAGAACTTAAAACTGTCAGAAGCTGCTACTCGTTTTCTGTATACAACTCTAAAATATTCTGTTATTTAGTACATAATGAACTTGCCAAGACTTTCCTGTTTTACAGTCACATAAACATTGAAACGCATATTGTGAAAAATTTAAATACTATTACTGTATTGAATTCTCTATACACTGCAACCAGACATACTGCATAGAAAGAAAGCAGTAAAACCCCAGATTATTAGATCAGATCACTAATGAAAAAGGAAAAGTAGGCTTACATTATAGCACTATAATTTTCTACCTGTTTCATTACAAGTCATTTATTTATTTATTTGAAAGCAATGGAGATTTTTGACTTCTAAAAGGAATCAAAGAGCCCCAGTTGAGGATACAACACTGAATCTGTGAGAAACTGCAGGAAAATAGTAAAATTATTATTAGTATTCTCCTCCTCTGAGCTGGAAGAAAATTCTTATTCTTTTCTTAGACAACAATTGAAAGACACTACAGGAAGAACAGCCACAACAGCCCAAGCAAAAATGACAATATTATGCAAACAACCTGCTCTTGCCACTGCAATGTTTACAGTACTACAGAGTGAGAATATCTCCTTTAATCCACATGCAAGTGAAGAGGTAACTTTCTCATGGTCTAATACATGGACTTCAATATATTATGCAAATAATTCTGTAACAGAAATCTCTGCAATACTGAGCATTTCCTGGGCCAGACCAACACCATCTTCCCAACATTGCTCTCACTGCAGTTGCAGAACAAAGCAAATAATAAGTAAATAAATAAATGACTTTGAATTTCCCAAAAGAGGGAAAACGAATAAACCATATACATGAAATGATGGCTCAGCACTTCAGTGCCACAACAGTGAAAGTCTACACACACTTGGATAAGAAGAGAAACTGCTCTCTGTAAACCTCATTAGTTATGGCATCCCAAAGTGTGCAAGTTAACCAACAGACTTGAATTTTTAAACTCATCTCCACTCCCTAGAAGATGCCATTTTAAGTTCAACATGTCTCAAGTGAAAGCAACAGCAAAAAAAACAGAGAATATCAATTCAGTATTTCTGCTACAGCAGAACAGAATCTTCAGTATTGTTCAATACGAGAGAAAATTAGGTCTTAAAAATGAGTTTAAATTTTATTGCAGAACCTTCATTTCAATATGTTATGTACACTCAGTATTTTCTTAAGTTGACAAAAATACCAAAAACCAAAGAAACACAAGTGCTGCTCAGAAAATTTGACCACATAAATATGCTACAAGCATCTGCCTGCAAGTGTGCCAAGAGTGAATTAAGTATGTGCACACAGCAATTACTGCACATAAAAGTTTTTTTCAACCACAATTAAACCACTCAAAACTCTGATTGTCCAAAAGGCTTACTCCTACAAACAAGCTTAGAACATTGATTTAGCCAACAGAGTTCCAGCCATTCTATACAAACACTCTTCTAAGTTCTTTTCTTTAGTCCAGGATTCTAATGTCAAAGAAAACAATTCAGTCTAAGATTGCTTTCTTTTTGCTGTTCTGTTACCTAAATAAATATCAGAGAATATATAACCCAGCATATCTCACTGTGTATCCACAATAAACTAATATGCTAAAAGCTTACAGTGAAAGACCTAAGTTTACCAACCTAAAACAGAGCAAAAAACCAGCTCATACAAAATCCTTTCCACTTCTGTAAGAAAAAAGTCTATAATGAAAAATAAAGTTTCATATTTATGGGTGTAATATTCCCTTTTCTTCTTCTGCCTGCTGTGGGCAGTGCATCTATTGCAATATCACTGTAAAACACTCTTATTATAATCCCAAGCCTACCCTCTAGTGAGCAGTGGGAGTAAATCATTTCATCAAAGTGACAAAATTATTGCATCATTTATCTGCCAAATCTCTGAAGTGCAGGAAAGTACCCTCAAACTGCAACTAGCTTTTGTGCTAATGTGAATCAGCCAAGAGGTAAAAACACACATCAGTATATATTCCTTACAAAAAAAAAAGTCACTCAGTTCACCACAAGAGCAGCTCTAGTTTGCTGAATGCCTATTTTAGGATTTTTGTTGTTCTTTCGTTTCCCAGTGGCAGATAGGAAAAACACAGAGTTCAATTAGTCTTTCTGCTTGTGCCACAGAAAACCCATCTGAGAAGAAAAATCACTTCAGGTGGAAGAAAGGGAAATACAAGACCACACATTATTTGCGTACATAGTCTCTCTGCTTTGCAGACATCTTAGTCTATATAAACACAGGGTTTGTTTCAAAAAAAAAATCCATTTCATCAGTACTTAGTACAGAAGAACATCTTTCTAAAGCTAACACACACTGGTCTGAAGTACCTTACTACTTGTACCATCTATTCCTAAACAGAATGGGAAGTTTCCCCCTCATTTTTCATGGAGATTTTCACTGAAGGCTATGGCACAGACTGCAATGGAAGCAGTTTGCTCTCTCTTCTCAATGTTGAAGTTTCTTGACACTCTCAATGGAAGAAGAAATGGGGCACAATTTTCTTTCCAGTGAGACAAACCTAAAAAACTCCTGATGGCACCTAACACACTTTGATTGAGGGCTGTACCATCACTCCTCAGGAAGAAACACCAAAAAACAGAGCCAAGGTAGCAAAATGAGAGTACCAAATCCTCTGTTCCCCTCAGTCCCCTTGACCCACACAACATTAACATGGCATTAAGAAAACAAAGAAGACCTCCAAACTAAGACTCCAGAACCATCTGAAAAAAACCTGGAACAAAATAGTTGTGATCACTGAAAAGCACCAGGCTATTAGTGTTTTTAGAGCAAGCAACAGTTCATTTGAAGATTTTAAAGATTATTCTGACCATAGGAAAAGCCTGATTCCATTAGAAGTTCACACCTCAAGGATCTCCAGCTAAAAAGCCAAGACACCCATCATGTAAGGTGTCCCTGAGGACTGAGTTGTAAGCTTAGCTGCACAGAGCAGGCCAATTCTTTATGCCCATGACACAGAAGGTCACGCATTCTCCAAAACTGAAGTGCTGTCTTGCTTTTGAAGTTATTATTCAAACACTTATATATGCTACTTCCCAAAACTTCTTTCCAATCTCACAAGAACTTTTGGAAAAAACCAATAAAGATGAAAAATCTCAGTGACAGGAAAGCAGAATTATGGAGCAGGACTTCTGGTTTATCACTCAGCTCCAGAAAACCAAGACTGCCTAGACCAGACACCAAGGTCAAATATTATCCATCTCTTCATCTGGACTTCCTGGATAACATCCTGTTACCTAAAAATTACAAGAGAAGCAAAGAGCTACCAAAATATGCTATGCTCACTCTTGAGCAAAAAGGAAAAAAAAAATCCTTAAAAAAGCTGAAAATGAACAGAGCTCTTTCCCCTGCCCTCTTCCCCACAGTTCAGAGCCACACTTGGGTTTCAAGAGCTCCCTCCTTACTACAGAGCTACCAGGCACAGTGAAGGATTCATTGTGCTGGGTGACAAAGTCTCAAGGAAATTGCTGTGCCCTTCAAGGGTATATTTTGGAACTTTCCATTCACATTCAGCTTGAGTGGAGAGATGGTTGCAGAAAGAAGCTGATCCAAACTCTAAACTATCATCTGCCCACAAAAGGACAATTGAGGCAGCTTTTCTGCTGCTTTCACTGCTGAGAGAGCTCTCAAAGGGAGCATTTTTCAGCATTTTCTATTCTTTGATGTCAAAAGGTTTAGGAGAAAAGGAGAGAAGGAACAAAGAACAGATGGTCAAAGAACTATGCATTTGAAGTTCTAGAAAAAAGATTCAAAGTAAAATTTGTTTTTATAATATAACATTAGGATGGATAAAGATGACCTATCACAGCTCCAACAGTCCAGACTGCTGCAGACAAAGAACTGAGAATATAAGAAATGGTGTGACAGTCTCCAGTGGCTGCAAACAGGAATCAAAATACAACTCTGATGTTGATGGAAATGATTATGCAGCCAAACCCTGCTGAAAGTGTCCATAAACCATAGCTGTCAACTTTAATCTGGGAATAATTGACAAAAAGTTTACTCCAAAACAGCTCCTTAGCTTGGATACTTTTGAAATGAAAGACAACCACTGTAATTATCTGTCCATCATCCAAATGCAACTGGTACTGAGAACGGGAAAAACAAAACATTGTAGTGTGACAGACGGACACATCAGGCACGTTCAGGTTTCTCATGTTAAAACAGCCCTTACCATCTTCAGCACAGTAATTACAATCCTATTCAGTTATTTACATACATTTTACTGTTATTGCAAAATCAATAAAAAACTTATTTTCATTTTCTGCATAACAAATTAAATTACAGAAACTATTAAGTATGCTGATTGATTTAATTTCTTCAGTTTTCCCACATTTAATTTGCAAGTTTAAACACTGAATGTAATAGATTAAAATAAAATCTAATCCAGCACTAAGCAAAATAATTACTTGTATCCTGCAGATATTCCTATTTCATCATACTTGAAAAATAAAACATGAAATCTTCACCAAAAAAGTAATTACTGTTATGTTACAGAAGTTTACTGAGAAACACTTTGCACTTGATGACTTTACATTATTTTTATGATCAGGCCTATGTCATACTTTGGCTTATATGTTGTTCCATATAATTCTTTAATTAAGAGAGGAAAAACGGAAAAGCTTAACAGACATTTATATATCCCAAAGATATGCAAAAAAAAATAAAAACAGCATAAAAAATACTGAAAATCGTCTCCATTTTTTGTTTTAACTAAAAATTGTACCTGAATTATAACTGTAACTTTCTTAAATGTTTCTCTAGAAATGTTTCAAAATATTACACCAGATATGGCAGACTGGAGTCTGGTGTTATATTTACTTTTCCTTTACACCTTGGAAACCCCAAAGCTCTCTGATGCTCACAGGAGAGGAAGTAGGAGATACTGTGACAGACCAAAAATACCTCAAATCCAACCAAAACTGAGCATATCAACAACACTTACAGCAATAAACAAGTGGTTATACTACTGCTGCAATGTAAAGACTATAAACCATTATTAAAAATTAAAATCAAGTCCAAACTTGTATTAAATGTAGAATATTTCAGCTGGAGGGGATCTACAACAACCATCCCCAAATCCCTGATCCAGGGCTGCTCTCCAGCCTCTCCTCTCCCCATTTACACCTGTACCTTGCATTATTACTCTGTTCTAGGTACAGAATCCAGCACTTGGACTGGTGAAATTTCATCCCATTGATCATGATCAATGATCTTTTTCCCCCTGTATACTCCCATTAAAGACACACAAAGTGTTTCTTCTTCCATTTCCCTCCCTAGTACACTTCATCCAGTAAAAATTTAATCACATGGTTCAGGACACTCATTATCTGCTGTCATGCAACTGCTGTGCCTCAGAAAGGCCATCGTGCCATGCACGGAGCGCACGTGACATGGAGGTCACTTCTACAACTCAGGATTCCCATCAGTTCCCTTATTTTCACAATATTATCAGCAAAATGCTTGAAAAAACGCCCCAAGGCTACTTGTCAAACACTCTCAGTTATGTTTAAAGAAAGGCCGAGGAATTTATGGAAAACTCAAAATTCTGGCAATGCCAGTCAGTGTCACTTTCTGTCATTTATGAGCTGCTGGCCTTAACACATTTCACCAAACAAATCAAGCTTGTAAACAAGCTTTTCCTAGAATTCTAAATCAAGATCAGATACTCAAATATGTAACCACTGGTTAGGGGAAAATGAATGAAGCAGAAAAGCTACTTCCCTTAAGTATCTTTTTTATTAGATCTGATTAAAATTATTGATTCAATTTACCAGTGATGTAAATCTGTATAATAGAATTATTATAGTCTAGTTATCCAAAACACTAAAGTAACCTTACTCATCAGAAGTAGGCTGTTTTGAAAGACTTCACATAAAATCATCAATTTGGAGTTCTGGGGTGAAAATTTCATTAAATTCTGGCATCATAGAGAGACAGAGATCATTATTGTCCTTCACATACAGCAGGCAGTTCTGTGCAAACTGCGAAAATATTATAGTAAAGTAATCTAATTAATCTTTAAAAACATGTGTGATCAAACCACAGTCTTCAATAATAAAAATTACACCAATATATTTATTCTCTAGATTGATGTCTGTTTTCCACTTGCATTACATTTATTACTCCGCAGAAGACTGGGACAAAACTATTTCAGGTTTGCTGAATGACAGAAAGGTGCCGTTTTCTAAATTTTCTCTCAGGAAAGATGTTGGAATAAAAAAGCAGAATGCCTTCACAGCTGAACTAGGGGAAAATTTTCTTGAGATTAAAAGCAACATTTAAAAAATTTTTAAACATTTACCTGTTGTAAACTGCCCTTTTAACTTCTGGAACACGGGGTCTTGAGCTGTTGCCTGTGCTCTCCTAGCTAGTGACTCTGAGGCTGCACTAGAAAACATGGTGGACACATTAGAGACATTCTCAAGACCTACTCCAAAGGTGCTGACTAACTTCTTGACAAAATTCAGTGTATGAGGAGTGATTTTGGCATCTGAAACGGCTCCACTTTTCTCAAAGGCAACGGAGTAACACTTTGCCAAACCCTGCTGCAGTTGTCTAAGAACCTAAGAATGAAAAACAGGGAAAGCAAAATAGTCAGGAAGATCAGGCCTTCTGATTGACACCAAATATTTATTCCCACATTGCATTTTATATAGTAAAATTATCCTCTCAGAAACATCTGTTTAAAACTCTACTCTTAAATTGCATCAGAGGGTCAATCAGAATGACAGCACTGAGTTTCATTAGCATTGCAAACAAACAAACTGAGCAGGGGAAATGCTGCTTCACAAAGGACAACTTGCTCTTTCAATAGCAAGTAACTTTTGGTATATTTTGAGATATATGAAAAAAGTATGATGTGAGGAAACCTTCAAATAAACACTGTGCTAGGCAGACAGAACACAACAGTCCAACATTTTGAGAGGCAAATAACAGCAGAGTGGCAGATCCATCTGCCCTCTGTTGCAATGCAAATTTCAGGTAATAATCACCACCTGTCCCAGACCATCAGATCAAGGAGGAAACTGGTATCTCTGAAACTTAGTGTAAGAATATACATTTTCAGTTAGTATGAGCAACAGCTTAAATCCTAGAGGAATTAATCACATTAACAGTTCTGCAAAACCTCTGTACACCTTCCAGAAATAACCAAGATCTTTAAACTCCAATCAGAACAGTCAGTTCTACAAACATCAGCTTACTAATCAAAACAAACAGCTATGCTTTGATGTTTAAAATTAATTCTGGATAAATATTTTGCAGTTAACTTTCTCTTAGATGATCCATCCATACAAAGGTGTATTGAAGCCAAATACCTCTTCATGCCAGTTCTCTCTGAACCAGACCATCTGATCCACAATGCCTTCCAGAGAGGACAAAAGGGTTGGATGCAGTTCCCTCTGCATGTGCATGATCCTGCTGCACCTCCACATTGGGGCAGTGGCTCTGATGGGCCCAGGGTCTGAGGCAGAGTGGGACTGATTTCCAACTGAACTTGGCTGCTGTTGCCCTGAATCTGGAAAGTGAACATTAAAAAGGAAATAAGAATTACCTTTCATGAACTTCATACATGCCTGTTTGAAATAAAATAAATTGTTCCAAGAATTGGCTTGAGATTTACATTAAGTATTAGTTATGTATCACTTATTGACTTTCAGAAAAAAAATTTTTAGAAAGAAAAGTAGGGAGTTTTAGAGAGAAAACTCTGCACCAAATGCTGTTTTGTGGTACAGACTTTCTAACACTGAAGCAAAATACACACTTCTCAAAACCACATAGGAGGTGTAGCTTTTATATTAACAAGCTATGCTCTTGAAGTGACAGACTGTTTCATATAGGATCAAATTATTTGAATTATCGGTGGTTTTTTTCCCTTCCCATTTGGGGACACCTTTCACACATAACTAAAGAATAAATACATTGATGCCAACAACTGACAAATTGTCATAGTTTGTATCTCTTAGCACAAAACATCTCTAGCATGACAACTCCGTCTGACAGTGATTAAGCAGAGTTTTGCTTTATCAGACAACCCCCACTAACTCACACAAACCACCCATCCAGCAGTGGTTTTTAGCAGAATATACAGGAAAATATTTTACTGTTGCTGGAAAAGAGTAAATTATTAGGGTATGTGGGCATCTCCTTCTGCAAAAGAGTACCCAAACAAAAATAAAACATTATTTAATTAGTGCCCTTTCAAATTTTATACAGAAATTTAGTGAACTAATTCCCAAGTGGAAAAGGCAATTAAACAAACAATGCACTTTGTAATAAAGAACACAGAACTGTAATGAGAGTTCTTCAAGTAGCTCTCCCAGGATTCCTAGGAAATTATGTGGGACAAAAGAACAACTAAATTCTGTGGAATCATTTGACATAACTATTCCAGATGTGTTTTGTTCTTGGGAAAAGTGTTGTTGTGCAAGTTGCTGAATGCTTTCCCCACCTCCCAAACATTTCTCAAAGCCAACATTGATTTTATCTGGTGTAAACTTAGATGCTCATTTTACTTGAAAATTCACCAAGATACTAAGAAGTTAGTATGGAGATATTATTTTTACAAGTGTGGCTCATTTGAAAACAAACTGAATTTTGCATGGTTCACGCTTCCAATGAAGGTTAGACTAGAGAATCTTAGAAAACTGTGACACTCTACTGTACCAATAAATCCAGAATTTTCTACTTCTCCACAAATGTATCACGATAAATATCCAGCAAAGAATATGAGATTCTCAATCATTAAGGTGACATGAGAATGAAGGAGATGAAACTCTTCTTGGTGAGTACAAGAAAATTCAAGACAGCTGAAGCCATCTGCAGATTTACCTTCACAGAAACAAATTAATGCAAGCAAAGCTTATCAAGGATTTTCTTCCTTAGCCTTGCTAAGTTGGTATGTTTTCTCACTGTAAAATCCAGTGAAACTAAAGCTAACAATTAAGTTACAAAGAGCCCAAACAACTCCATCAGGACCAAACTCACCACTCTTGTAGCGCTCTCGCTGCTCTATCTTCAAGGTCAAATAGAGGGTCCTGATAGGGAAATAAACAGCCTGGGGATAGACTCTTCCCACCTATTTGGAGATACACATTTCTCAGTTAAGGAATACTGACTACAGATCACATCAACATGGACAGATTCTCTTTTAAACGAGTGCAATTCAGGAATAATCAGCTCTTTGTGTTAAATAACAGCTTATGGAAATTAAAGATTCTTTCAGTAACAAAAACCCAAAGAGGATGAATTGGCAGCTCCCTGCACACACTGTTAAGACATTGCCTAATTAGGGCTTCCAGATCATATTGCCTAATAAACCTGAAAGCAGCATAATGTCAGAGCCCCAGCTGGGCCAGCTCAAAGATCTTACTCATGTGCATAATGGAAGAAAAACAGACATAATGACAGCGGTTAGTCTTTAAATTAGGCCACAATTCCCAGCAAGCCCCACGATACTTGATAAGAAAGCCCATTAGAGAGTAACTTTACTCCACCTAATTGTGGCACTTAATGTAAGGGGATATCAACTGCACCCAAAAATAAAAACAGGATTTTATGGCTTCCATTAAAAAAAAAACCCTGAAGAGATGTTGACATTCAGCATCCCATTTAAATCTGTAAATCTCAGTATCTATTAAAAGAAAGAAACCATGGGTCTACTACCTGCAATAGAGCACATCTTAAGACATCATTTGAGGCTTCTCCAGCCACAATTTTACTAGATCATAGATACTTTCTCCATCCAAATGGATATGGTAAATGGTAGAAATGTTGCATTGGGATTGACGTGTTCAGTAATCTGAATTTATGGCAGATCACTAACCTGACACACACATGCTTCATGTTGTAACTCAAAAGTTATTTGAAAAGAATTGTAGAGTTTTAAAACAGTAACACAGAAAATATGGTATTTTTTAATCTCATACTTTTTCTATGTACCTGAAGTTTAAAGGCAAGACAAACAAGACTGTGATATTTACAAGTCTAAGCTCCAGCTAGTGTATGACTTCTGAGCAAACACTCACTTCTAAAAATTTTATACAGATCTCAACAAATAAAAAAATGTCAACAATGTGTTGAAATGGGTTTTTTCTGTCAGAAGACAGTTGAGCACACTGGTGTTGCCAGACAATACCAAGCCATACCCACCAAAGTTTGCCTTAGCTAGTTTGGTTTCTTAAGCTGCTTGGGAGCATGGTCTCTTCAGAGTTACATTCTAATTTTATGGAGAGGAAAGGGAACATGAACACATCTGCACACATACACTTATTTAGAGCTGTGTACACCCACGCCAAGACAAATGGACATATTCTCTGGCTACAAAAGCACACATTCTCAGAGGTCTGAAAGAGCAAAGACAAGGGACAGTATGAAAGGAGCCGGCTCTCACAGGATCATAGAGTACCCTGAACTGGAAGGGACCTGCATGGTCAGTAAGCCCATATCTCAAAAACCAAGAGGGGAGTGAAAGAAAGGAGTTTTGTGAGAAATTCCACACAACAGTTGTCCTGTGCCAGTTTCCAGGAAACAGTGGAGCAGTGCAGGGCTGGAATTCAGGTACTGTGAGAGCTGCCCATGGCCACCTGTGCATTAATGGGACTTCAAAGTGTTTTATATCAACCTGAATGAACAAACACCAAAACACTCCCAGGCTGTGCCCATGCTCAAACAGAGCTGGAGTTAGTGCAGGAACAGTTAACAGCTCTGAAGGCATCATGCCTGAACCCTGCTCCCACGGAGCAATAGCCAAACAGGATCTAAAATTAACAGGAAGACATCACATTCTCCCTCAGTTTACAGATGTGTTTAACCACCTTCCTAGTGAGATACAGCTCCACTCTTGGGTTCTGCTTCAGAGCAGACAGCAACAGGTGCCAAATCTTCAAATCCCAAAGCGAGATTAACCAAAACTCGTATCTGTCTGTTCAGAGGTACAATAAATTCAGGGTGTCAGCTGCTCCATCTCTCCCTAGGCCTCACCCTTTCTTGTCCTACCCTTTGTCACACTAAACCTCAAGTGAAAGCCTACAAGCCTCAGTAAAGATTTCTGATGGTGACAGACAGAGTCTTGTTCTTTAAAATCGAGTGTAATTAAAACCAAAGCACTAACGACAGAGTTTGCCCTTTAGCTACTAAAGCTAACCACTTCTTTAACTCTACTCCTATGTTACAAGCATTTTAAACTATGTATTTCATGTGTTCTATATCATTCACAAAAATATTTTAAATAGCATACCAGAGGGAGAGCTATAATGCCTCATACAAACAGGGATACAATTTCACTCGATTTAATCTCAGTAAGTAAAACTCACTTTCAAATTTAAAATATCCTGCCTAAAGACAGAAATTACCATTTTTTAATACATCCACAGCTTACAATACCATTTTTAAAGCGAGGCATTTTTGCAATTTGCTTTAAAAAATATTTGTGTCTTATCCTGACAACAAAGATTACAGACAATAAAGAATTAGAGATTATCTCCTGTACCTGACTGATGAGGTTGAGGAGGAGTTTGCCCTCTGAGCCAACCAGGCAGGTCAGCAGCTGTGGGATCCAGGCCAGCCACTGGATGGGTGGGACACCAATACAATACTTGTCCACTGCATCTGCCAAGGTGTTCTTATCATCATCAAAACTCAGCAGCCAAAGAACCTAGCAGAGAATTCCAAGAGCATCTCTCAGTGCTTAAATTTAAGATACATCAATCATTACGATGCACAAAAGCAGAGATATTTTATTAATATCACTGTGGAGTCCTTGTAAGTGTCAATCTGCCTCAGAGACAAGAACTTATATTCATTATGCCTGGCCAATGTTATTTTTTCCCTTATAAATAATATTTAAAGGATGTAAAAAATAAATGTAAGTATACTCCTTGCTATGAAACAAGACAGAAAAGAGCAAATGAGCATGACTGCATTCCAGAAATACTTTGGGGCTTTGGCTGGGGGTGTGGATATAAATTTAGACATTTTTATAGGACCTAAAATATGTAACTCAGATAAATGAACTTTGATGCAAGAACTTCATTCTTTTTTCAGGTGTTCTTAATTATTTTAACTGTCCACCCTTAATGATACTTTTTCTAGTTTAATTTAAATGTAAATATATTAAGCATTGACTAAAAATCATTAACTGTTATGCAACCAGACAGGGAGAATAAAAAACTTCTGAGTGCTATTGAGGCCACCTTTAATCTCAAACAATATTTTCTGTGTTTGTTTCATGATCAGAACAGATTGTCTTCCCTGGTCTGGTACAATTTTTTAATTTTCTTCATGAAAGAGATTAAATATCCACAAACTGAGAAACATATAGTACAAATAGGACTTTTTGGCTAAAATTTTGCTGAATTTCAGAGTAAAACTGCACAGAAAAGGCTTATTTGGAATAAAATGCAATACTGAGGTAAAAGTCCATATTATTTACCCATAGTAACAATGAACAGACCTCAAACTATGTTACTTTTCAAAGGATGAAAGGATGCCTTTTTGCAAGCATTTCACCACATTACATAGTAGAAATACTGATGTGATTTGTCCTCCTCCTCCTACAGAAAGGTTCCACATCTAAAGGAAACCCCAAACATCCCAATGAAGTAAAAAACCCCAAAATGAGTAACGTCCAACCAAGAGCCACCACACACAGCCCTTCCACCCAAATTAAAGCCTTCCCACAGTAACCCCTTCTCCAACTGCACAAATCTGGGCACTGAACATCATCCCCTTCCCAAGGATTCTTTTCCAAGCCCCTGGTCCTTACCTTTGCCAAGTATTTCCTTGACTTGCTCTCGTTCTGGTGGCGACAGGCGTGCAGGTAGCAGGTGATGGCCGACACCCCCAGGTGCAGCTGCCGCTCCTTCACAAAGATGTTCTCCAGGTAATCCCCCCACATGGCCCAGGCTTTCACCAGCACGTCGTGCATCTGCACAGCTGCAGAAAAAGCTTTGTTTGCTTCTTCAGACCTGCGTGGTGACAAGTAAGAATGTGAGTTATTATGTAATTTAGTAGCTCTTTGCTAAAGAGTAAAAAAAGGGTAAGTCGGATTTCTGACAGGGCAAGCAATTACTTCCCTAGTACTCAGTGATATTTTTGCATTAAGTTCTCTAGTAAGGTCCCTTACAACTGTTTTGTCATTGCTTTCCTAAAGTTCAGCACCTACAAAAGTAAATGCTTCATAATGGAAACAGTTTTGTAAGTGTTAAAAATCTCCACATACTCCCTTAAGAAAAAAAACAAAAACAAAACTTCCAGTGGACTGCAGTGGAAACCCAAACAGTGAAACTGAAAGAACAGCCAAAGATAACACAAGGGAAGTAGAAGCAAAATCATTTAAAAATGCTACTCCACTGAGCAAAAAATGGAGTAAAGCAACATTGGGAATGTTATTTAAGTTATCTTTTAGAGGAGTGCATCTTACTTAACTCCTTTTCCAGCGAAGTCATGAAAAATTTTACAATCAACATTTTCTGGAAACAGTCAGTTCCTCATCCCCACAGCTGTTAGTTTCTTTATTTTCAACAGGAAAAATGAAGGAATTTGAAGGTTAATCACACAGTTCTGGGTAACCAAAAGATTATTTGTTTGTTACTTCAGAGGTTTTCTCTGTTTCCTGAAGTGTTACAAGCCCAACATTTGGCATGATTCATCCTAATACATATCCAGCCTTTGAATCTATGTTACTTCTTAGGCATAAAAATAGAGGATGAGAAAACTCACATTAGCATTACCAAAATGAAGAAACTTTTAAAGTATTTCAAGACTCTTTATTAACAGAAAGAGCTTCACTTCTCCCTTGCAAAATAAGCATTGAAATAAACCATATGAAAGTAACATAACGATTGTTTGACTCATTTTTTTAAATTACCTGTAATGTATATTTAACATAACAATATTAGCTTGGAGGATTATAATACTAAATTAAAATGACCAGCTACTGAGGCATAACTCTAAAAAGGAAAATTTGTCTGTCATGTGTTAGTTTCTGTGCTACATTAATGTCCTTGCTTTCAGAAGCTCCCTGCACCCTGGATGAAGGTTTGAAGGGAACCAGCCCAGCAGCAGCCTGATGGATGACTTTGTATCACTACTTCCCCTTTATAAAAAAGGGACTCCTCTGCCCATTTTCCTTTCTCCCACTCTACAATCCATCACTCTTGACACCTGAGCTGATTTTTTTTAATGGTTTCTATCACCTTGCCCAGCCAATGGGCAGCACAGGAGGATGCAAGAGCAGAGGTGACCTTTAACTTCAGTTTCCTTGACACACAGGTAATCAATCAGCAGCCCCATTTTCAGGTTCAACACTGCCATTGGTCCTAGCTGAAACCTTCCTAAATTCCTGACCTCAGCTGCAGAGCTAAAAACTGCTTGTGTAGTTTTTGGTAAGATTAAGAAATTGTAAGTACATCAGAATTATGTTTTAAACAGAAACCTTTATCCATTTTATCCTGAAGGAACAAATAGAGATAATTCTCTGCAAGAATTTAAAAAGTTTAAAGATATGTGGGAGGCACACTTTCCTCTTTTTACAACTCAACTACAATTAAGCCTGTGACCGTATAAAAGCCCACTGTACTTTCCATCATAGTAATTGCTTTCTGCCTGTTTAAAATTCTCTCTTGTATCCACTGAAGAAGATATTCATCATTTCCTGACTTAAATTGCTGTGTGAGGTTGCAGTGTACGGCTTAAAACCTGATGCATTTCATTCCATAAGTGGCCACAATGCAGTAGGAAAGAAATTATTCTGCCCATATGGAACACATAGGAAAACTGCCATTAAATCCTATGCCCACTAAGACCTATTGAAATCTGAAAGGGTCTTTTTGGCATCACCAAAGTTTGACTGATGAGATATTTATTTATTGAATTAGAGATAGATCTTCCTCAAAATAGTAAAATGCTTGTCAGTGCAAAGCAAAACCATTACAAAAATAGTTGTGTGAAAGCAAGGCTTGCACCTGGGTGTTTAATTGCTGCAGTGCTAGATGTGTCCAAAACACACCACATCAGTCTTTTCAGTTCAGTTATCTAAAATGAATGTTCCATTTCCTCACTGCATCACACACCAGATTTATCTGAGCTACACCACCACACATTTCCCTGTGCCTTCACCAGCTGCAGTCATTAAAGGGACAGCCAATGACAATGAAACAGAAATGAGAGAAACAGAGGTTAATTTTGTCTAAGTAGCTGTAAGCTTATGGACTGAACCTTTTTTTCTTTGGTTTTATGTGTGATAACTATCAAGAACATAATTAAAGCAACTTCCTTTTGCCAACTACACAAAGACATCAGTTAGACATCAGTTTGTCCAGGTACTCACAGAACAAGGGAAGAAAAAAAAAGTACCAGGAACGGCAAAGCTTTGAACAAACCTATTCTCCCTACTTCATCTCATCTCTTGAAATATAAAACTTGGAAAAAAAACCAACTGGTGCAATGTTTGCTGTAGCTCCTTCTTTCCTACAACACTTCAATATATGGCCAAGCATTACATCTTCAAACTGCAAAGGAACTCTCACAGATACTTCTACTTTCTCACACAATTGTGGGAAATTTTAGGCTGGTATAAAGATATTTTCTGCTCAAATACTCTGTTGAATAATTCAACTTCATTTTTTTCAGATGTGTGCTAATGCCTCTTGCAGCCAGTATACTCACTTGTTAATCTGTGCCAAGAACATTCCCTTCAATGCATAAAACTCTGCAGTCATCTCCTTGGTGAAGTACTTCAGATTAGTTGATTCAATAACTTCAAGACCCTGTTAAATAAGCCTTAGTGAGAAAGGTCTTTTAAAAGGGAAGGTTTTATTAAATGTAAGTGCCATAAAACAACAGCCAAAATATTCCCTTAAAATTTAAATCGCATGACTTCTTAGTATTTCATTTTCATTTTAAAAGATAGACTGACAACAATTTTAAGTTTCCACTGGCCTATGCAAATCAAATACTACAGACAACATTTAGTAGATTGTTTTTCTACCTTGTTTATATTATAATTTCATTTATATTATGTCAACCACATGCCAGTGGGTTTTGCGTAAAAGCACATTTTTTCCTTTTCAACACACATGATGGTACTTCAGTTTGACAGCAGCCACCACTCCAGAGTCAGACACCCAGAACTGACTTAGTGCTTCAGTTAGTCTTGCAGCAGTTTTGTTTCTTCACATTACAAATAATGCCATTTCCAAAGCCAATTTCATTTATCAGTCTTGTAAGATTGCAAAAGACCTACTCCCACATTACTTCTGGGTCAGCTAATTTTTAATACATTCACAGTATCCAGTCCACAGGGGACATTAACTGCTCTGGACTAACAGCACTACTTAAAACAACAGGGCCAAGGAAATCCAGCCCCTGCTGTGGGTACAGGCAGCTTGTTTACATCAATGTATCTGATGGGCGCTGCAATCCCACGAGTTCCAAGGACAGCTGCAGGAATGAAGGTGCCCTACCTGCATGCACTCATTCTTGCCCATGACTCCAGACAGCTGCAGGTAACACTTGACTTGCTGCCGAATCTTCTGGAAGCAGTCCACGATGGGCACGGTGGGGATGGTGTGGATGCGGCTCAGGATGTCCAGCGCCACATTGACCAGCCCTTGTTTGCGAGCGATCTTCCCGTACTGGATAATGGCTGAAGCAGAGGCGTGAACCCCCAGCATGGCATTGTTGGAGCTGGGGTCATGCTGGGAGCTGTTCTCATATGCAGTCACAATGGCTGGAAAGGGAATGTGAAATGTTTGCCATTGTAAATGGCATTATACAGAGAGCAGCACCTTACACAGCAACACATGTGAAATGGATGACTTAGGATAGTCAAACACTTCAAAGAAAATTGAATAAAATCTACAACTTGTCAAAATCAAGCCACCAAGAACTTATTTCTAACAGTGTGTTTTCTGGAAAATTCTATGATGAATGCATGCTGGATCAGGCAGACTTACCCTGGTAATGATGTTGTCTCCACATGAAAATGCTGCTCCAGTGGGATAAATCATCTGACACGATAGGCAACCTGTTCCTCCAAGTCTTGACAACAGTCTTCATATCATGTAAGCTGTTGTTTCTCCCCAGATTAGTTGGTTGCAATCCTGCATTTATTTGGGCTGCTTCCTGAAGTTCAATTATTTGCTGTGCTGCCTAAAAAACATTAAACAATATAAATAAGGAACAAACAGAAGATGGCAGCAGTCTCGAGCCCACTAAAGGCAGCAGACAGTTTGTTAAAACTTCAACCACCTGAAGAAAGGCCCACAAACTTTAATGGAATTTAATTACCTGTAGTACAATAAAGCCAGTGTAGTATTCTCTAAGCTACCACTTGGCAGATAACAGTTGTATTCATTGTTAATCAACCAAAGGAGATAACTATTTGAGAAAAAAAAGAGGCAGTCCGAATTTATAGAGTGAAATCTCTTGAAACAAAATAAATTAAAGTAATATTTTCTTACAGTCATCTCAGTATCAGCTCTCACAATAGCCTAACCTTCATCCTACACCCATTCATCACATAAATTTAATTTTCTCATGGGTATTTAATCACATACTATCTGATATTAAAAAAAAAGTAATTACTGCAGTGCAAATTCAAGGCTGCATTTGTACTTCTGTCAGTCACTGACTAATTTATCATTTCTTCATGAGGGATATATACATATTAGATTGTTTTAAAAGCTTGTTTTAATTGATATTTGAAAGCACTTAAATACTTTATTTAGCACTATTAATCTTACCACGCTCCAGATGCTGCCATTGTTGGACAGGGGAGAAACTTGAAATATGGGTGAAAACTTAGCAGGAAGGAATTAAATTAATCAAGAAGCCATCTAAGAGTATTGTGTGAGCTCACAAATTGTACCTATTTACTTGATAACTTCTTCTGAATATGGAGAAAACTTCTATATTCATTCACTTTATCTGATGCATCAATTTATATTATGAAAATTCAAAGGTATGAGCTGCTGTGTGAGCTCTTCCCAGAGAAACAATAATTTTATACAAGTCCCTTCTTATATCATGTGGATTAGTTATGAATCACACACAGAGTGAAACCACTAATCTTAAACAGAATCACAGAGGCAAAGAGAATTCAAAGCAAAGCCCTCTGCACTTCCAGAGGCAGGGCTCAGTCCCAGATCTCTGAGCAATGGCCCATCAAGGAATGATCCCTGTTAAGATATTTCACTGAGATATCCTACAATTTGTCCCCTGGAGATGAAAGGTTCCCTCCAAAGGAACAAGAGCTTTGTCAGGTATATATTTATAGGACACCTAAACAGGGACAAAGCCTAAATTACCAATGAATGGCAGATTTTGCCAAGATCCCACACTGCCAAGCCCAGCACAATCCTGCCCAGCCCCACTTTCCCACTGGCTCCAGCTGTACCACACAGATCAGAGGATACAAGGTTCATTTTCAAGAAGTTTCTGAAAGTAACTCAAGGCCAAATCCAATTTTTTTAGACATGGATTTAGGCATCTACTTCCATTTGATTATACTTGGCAATAACATCTACTCTCAAAAATTTTCTCTTACAGTTGCAAAATGTAATTATTTACATAATTAAATCCAAGAGAAAACATCAGGGTGTTGATATTTCATACATTTCAAAAGGAAACAGAAGTTCATTCTTGTTATGGTAAAATGTGTGTGGAAGTTGCAAAGGACACAACCATTCATTTTTCCCCATGTAATACATTTTACTTTGTTTCATGTAATAGTTAAATTGCATATTCCATATAACCAGAATTATGCCAGCTGCTTCCCAAAAATATTTCTGGAGGTCTGAAAAAAAGTGATTTCCATCTCTTACAGGCTCTTCCTGATAAGTAACAAGTACTTCAAAGAAATAGAAACACACATTCTGCAACTTTGAACTAAAAAAACACCACGATGCAAAAGCTATCAGCACCAGACACCAAAACATTTTCCACTTGCAGCTACCAAAAGTTCTGAGAGCTGCTAGTGGAGCACAAGTGCAGATGAGAAGTGCTGTTGTTACCTGGAGCAGGGGGGTGTGGACGTGGGACACGACGTGGGGCAGGCGCCGCCACTCGCGGATGGCCAGGCTGCTCGCCATCTCCACCAGCCGCTCGATGAAGTTCAGCTGCTGCTCCTCGGGGTGGCAGATGGCCAGGTACCCCCTGTACATGTTCACCTTCCAGGCCATCTCTTTTGGACAACTCAGTTCCACCTGGCCATGGAATAGGAAAAACATCCAGTAAAGATCGTTGCTACTCCAACGGGTAATTTTTTTAAGCCTTCTTAAACAAACAGCTTTGATGTTTTAAAGATAATCTCACTTTCTAAAAATATCAGATTGAAGTACTAACATTTATGTCACTAGAGGAGTTTCAGCCCTCCTGAACTTACTGGCAAGGGCAGGAAATTGCCAATTCAGCACAAGAGTAGAAGTGCCCGTGCCCAAGCTGCTGCTGAGGTATTTTTACACTGACAACTGTAATGCAGCTCAAAGAGCTGAGCCAGCCCAAAGCAGCCCTGCCACAGGAGCAGGAAGCTCACAGCAAACAATTCACCCTGCACAAAGCCAAAAGATGCTGCTCAGCAGATAACACACACTGCATCTGAAATGCTTCAGGGGCTCCAGAACAAGTAATGGCAACTTTTCACCTAAAGGATCCTGTCCCTACCTGTCCCACATCATGCAGCATAACACTCCCTGTCTGCACTAGGACATTGCTAAGTTTATGAAAATAAACAGCTAATATCTTTTCAAGTAATCAACAACCAACCTTCTCATTTATGTTAAAGCAAATTCTGAGCACAGGTGCAAAGTCACATCATAGTGCTAAAATAATTTATAAAATAACTTAAAAGCATTTCCTCAGAATTCTGGAATAGTAGAAATGTGGCAACTAAACCCAGCAAAGCACTTGAGCTGTGCAGCACCTAAGTTCTGTGAGCATTTTACAGCAAACTTGCACTGAGCCAGTGCTCACCAGCTGACACTGCAGACCTTTAATCTAGAACTTTTTCACCTCTTTTTTCCTCCACTTTACATCAAGCCCTTTATGGTTTGATGTGCAACACAGAAATTCCCCTGCATTATCCTCTTGTTGATAAATTGGATGGTGACCATTACAATTGTTATTCCTGTTATCCTCAACTGACTTCTATGCCTGAGCCAGAAAAGAGAAAGTGCCAGGTAGCATCCTTACACTTACACAGTGAAAATAATCTCCTTCTTTATTATGTTATCTACTGGATCATTAAACACAATGGCAGTGTGAGCAAATGGAAATGAGTCTTGGGTCCTATCAAAGGCTACTTGCTGTTTTAATAGCTCAACTTTAATGGGCAGATTATTAAAAATCTTTCACAAAGATTTATGAAAACTGATAGATATTTGCCATCCTCTCTGGCCTCTCTTGTGAATCAACCATGGAACTTGACAAAAAACAGCCACATTAAAGAATATCAATAAAATTGGAGTAGTGAGTACAGCAGCATAGAATCAATTATTCTTTCAGATTCTAATATTTATGCAAGCATGTGCTGACACTTTTACAAGAACCTGAGTAGAGTCACAAAGGCTCCATTTATGGCTTCAGCAGCATCTTCTCCTTAGTCATTTAGTAAATGTCTCATTACTGAAAATACCTCATTTAATACAACTGCAGCTAAAGCATATCAGCACTTACTCAGGGTTGTCACTTCCACTCAACTTGCAATTGTCCAAAACCAGAACCTGTCAGACATGATCTATTTCACTCTGATCAAGCCCAAGGATTGTAATATACTGTACAATACAAGTTCTTATTTTAGGCTTTAAAGGTTTCTCAAATATTTCTATACTTGGCCTCTGAAGTTGCATACTAAAATAGGACACAAAATACTAAGTGTTATAGGAACAAAAGAAATTAATTAAAATGTAAATAGCACCCATAAGACAGTTTTTGTTGCATGTGCAGTTTGCTACTTAGAGATTTGGCTTCACATTGTATTTTAAATACTTCACCCCTTTATTGCAAATTCTGGCATCTTTAGAAGAGCAATTCCAGTATTGTCACATTGTATACAATAGTGCAAAGGAACATCTGCAAGGTTCTCCACCTGTGATTTCATGCAGTATTCTCACCTTTTAGATTTCAGGTTTACATCTCGTTAATGTTTCTGTATTAACTAATTACAGATGAACAACTCTACTTACCATGAAAAGAGGATATATTTCCTTAAAACTACAACAAAACAGAAAAAACAAACCAAAGAAAAACCAAATCAAAACACAAAAAAGCCCCCATGTTTTCCATCTGTAGATCAGTGATTCCATATACAAGGCTAAAAAAAAAATTCCAGACAATCTACTGGCAACTCCAACTGAAGTCTGCCATTGGCCCCAAAAAGCTCAGGAAGTCCATACAGGCTAGCAGTTTATAGCAGTCTCGAGAACAATAACCACCAACTTATTCTCATGGGATGGTTCTTAAAACAGTTGGGATGAAGATACCCAAGACAGGATGAGGAGAAACTAAAGATGAGCACAAAAAGCTCTCACTCACCTGCACCAGAGCCTCCTTCATAGCAATCCAGTTTGAGACCCTCCATGCACACTTCAACACCAGGTAAGGATTTATGTGACCTTTGGACTGGCCATATTCTGTCAAAGGCTCCCACTGGTTCAACTCTTTTGAGCAACTAAGAAAATCAAATGCAGTTACAAATCAATCAATTTGGTTACACAGAAAAAAAAAAACTTCAATAAAAGTGACAATAAATGTTGTGTATAAGAATATTATCTGCATATTTGTTTGTCTACAAACAGCTTTGCAAGCACTGCAGAAGTTTTATCCAGATGGAAAGACTTTTATTTATTTATTTATTTATTATCAGTTATAATACAGAAATCTGTGAACAGGGAAGAGCTGCATTTTGTGTCTCCCAGAACAACCATTTTGAATAGCAAAAACAAATTTTAGCTCCAGTCTGTTTCCACCAATAGAAAATTATGTTTTTACAGCAATTCAGGCATATCACTTCTGAGGCTCTGTTAAGGGAATACAAAATAGCTTTTTTTATTCCCCTAAGTTTTCCCTGTATCTGAGCTAAGTCCTGAGGTAAGTTTACTCTCATAACTAATGCTTTAAGCCAAGAGCAGGGTATTTTTCTTCTATTGCAGTGTAAAATACTTGTTCTACATCAGCTTTCAGGTCTCACCGAATCCAGTGGTCTTCCCAGAGCTGGTACTCAGGAAAGATGGAAGGGGAAGCGTTGCTCCGTTCATGCTCTTTTTTAGCCTTCTCCATTGCTTTTTCATAAGTTTCCTGTGCCTAAAGAAAATTCAACCATTCCATGTTTCCATCTGCTATATACACAACAATTCAACACTGTTTTCTTTTTAAAAAACAAGTGATAAGAAAACCTTCATAAATTAAAAACAAAAAAAAGTCAAGCCCAGAATATAAAAAACTCATTCCTGAATATAGTCATTATTTGGCAGCTTGACAAATGTCATGAAAATCTGATGGGTGTGCACAAAAAAATTCACCTTTCCTCAGTATTACATGGCCTTAAACTACTTCTGTAGACAGTAGAGATGCCTTGGCACTTTCCATTTTAGAAGACTGTAGTTAATAATTAATATCCAGAGTTTTTTCCTGCTGACCAGAATATTCATCCTGACAGTAGAACTACTCAGATAGCTTCTGAAATCAAGACTGTACCTGTTCAAAAAAGCCGTGCTGTTCATAGGCAATGGCTGTTGCTGTCTCTGGGAATTTGCAGCGTTTCTGCCACAGCCCAGCCCACATATCCTCTTCTTGTAACAGAGAGTAGAGCTCAGCAAGGGAATCCAGGATTTCCTACAATGTTAAGAACACACATTTCTCCACTGTCAAGCTGTGCTTATAAAGCATAGTAGGTAACAAACCCCATGTTCTATACTGAGGCAACCTGAGAGAGACATGGAAACACAGGAGTGTTTACAAAACTTATTAAAACTCTCTTTAAAAAAACTCCACAAGGCAAGCAATTAGTAACCACTCTGTACAGAGAACAACACTGCATGACCCAAAAAATCCTAAGGCTTGCACACTGACTCTTGCTTGTGTTCCCTAACACAACAGACTGAATCTTAGGAAAAAAATTTTTTCAACAAGTCAATAATATAATAGGACAAGAGGAAGCAGCTTCAAGTTGCACCAGGGGAGGTTTAGGTTTGGTATTATGAAAAATGTCTTCACTGAAAAGGTTGTAAAGCACTGAACAAGGTGCCCAGGGCAATGCTAGAGTCACTGCCCTTGGAGATATTTAAGATACATGTGACTGTGACACCTGGGGACATGGTTTAGTGGAGGACCTGTCAGTGTTAGATTTTTCTCTTCATATTTCATAAGGTATTTCAATAAATACAACACTACCTGTTGAGGAGGAGTTATGCTTTCCTGCTCATAAAATTCTGTTGTCTGTTTAGGCTTAATCTGCAGACTCAGTCCTTTTTCAAAAGCTTGATGTTCCAGCATCAGTGTAGAACGAAACCAGAGGTTGTGAGTTTTGCCCAAGTATTTCAGGACACAAGGTCTGATGGGAATGGGAGGAACACACTGGGACATGGCTTCCACAAAGCAGTTCAGGGCACTTGGTTGGCAGTCTCGCTGCACCTGATGGCTTCCACTGCACAAGAAAGGGCTTATTTCACCTGCTAGAGCCTAGAAGAAAAAACCATAATGGTTACCTGTCTATTCAGATGCTTCAATTACAGAAATTAGATTTAAAATTTCTTTAGTACAGGGAACAACCATTCAGTAAATACATTTCTCTTTGTAAAATGAAAGGCCCTATTTCTTACAAAAGATGTATTGGTACAGGTATTCAGCATTGAATAGTCTGAGAATGTTCCCTTGCTCTGAGATATTTGCCGAAGTCACCACACAAATACATTTTCCTGGTACTGCAGTCATTTATAAAGAGGAATCTGTAAGTAGGAGAGAGAGAGGTTCTCACATGTTGCTGTCTGTCAGACAAGATTTTCCAAAGTCGTGAAAAAAGTTGTATCCAAGTCTTCTCTGCCAAAGGTGTAGAAATATGACATAACTGAACAAAGGCACTCAGCAATGCTCCTGTCTGGAAACAGAGAGATGTACAGAAATAGGAAAATACAATTAATTCTGTGGCAAAACAGTTCAGTTATACAGTTGTTTCAGTAGTTACATTAATGTCTTTTCAACAAAACTGTTTCCTTTAGCAATATAGACTTGCAACAAGAAATTAATCCTATTTTCATGTTGATCAAGACTGACTCTCTACTGTAACCATAAAAAAAAAAAAAAAGTAGGAAAAAGGAAAGATGTTGATCATCTCGGTCATAGGAATAATCAGGTTAATTGGATAGAGCTGTTACTACTGTGGAGCTATTAAAACAGCTTTCAGCTAAATTATTTTCTTAGAAATTATTTAATCATTAGATGCTGATACATACCTTTGATCCTATACCCTGAGTTTGTCATCACCAGTTTCTGAACTCACCTTACAGGATATTTAATTTTGTAGGAAATGGATAGAGGAATAACTAGTGATGAAGTGAAGGCTTAAAGATTTTTTACCATGGGTAAATAAGAAATTACAGATTATAGGAGATGTCTATGTAAGAAAACTCAGCTAAAAATCAAAGTGTGAGCTAGAAAAAGAAAAAAACCCTGCCTCAGATCAGTTTGAAGGTTTTAGGATTAAAGTGGTTGGTCACCAACAGCCTGCACCCACCTTCACTTCCCGAAGGGAGTCGAGGAATTTATCGTGCCGGTTGGTCAGCATGTGCAGCTGGTTGCCAATGTCCTTCTCTGAAAGTTCCTTCGTTTTGGGAGTGCTGGTCTGATCTCCTGGAGCCAATTCAATGTCTATTTCAACATCCTGTACAGAAGTAAACAACTCAGTAAGTAAAAATCGGCATCTTCTATGTACTTTTGCTTTTTTTCCACAATAGAAAACACCCTCCTGATCAACTTATTTCAGGTCTCTGTTTCTTCTGCTTCTTCAGGTTCAGCTGTGTAATTACTTGGAGTCTTGAAATAAAGGCTGAATGAATGAATGAGAGTTTGAGAGACCCATGCATGCTTCTTACACAAGAGACACGAACAATCTGCACACATCACCTTCATCACGTTCTCCAAAGTTATTTGGTGAGAAACTAGGCAGAGGCTACTTTTCCCACAGTATTTTCTGTTAGTTACCTCCTCTTTGGACTCGCTGTTCTCCCTCTCCCGAGGCTCCTGCTTGACGTGTGTGACCATGGCAAAGGCAGCCCTGTCGTGGCTGTCAGCGAGGTTGATGACATTGGTGATGGAGGGCAGCATGGCCCCCTGGCAGCTCGTGCCAATCGTGGTGTTCCTCTCACACACTGCCAACAGCAGCTACATGGAAAAGTAACACGAGATTTTGAACATTCATGTTCTACTGCAGTACTTCAAAGAAAGCATCACTACGGTTTAATATTTAAAAAACAAGGTAAAAGTTGCAATAGTAGGTTTAAGGCCTATTTATCACCTTTCTTAACAGAATCTCCTAGGCCTAAGGTCTGTAATTTGTACCGTTTAACACATGTATTAAGAGCCCTCAATCCACTAATAAATACAGACTCTGTTACCCTAACAAGGATGTTCACAGCCACCTTAAATTCATGCTTTAATATGCAAATTGTTAAAATAAAAGGTCTGTCCCATTTTATTTTAAATAAACCAAGCAAAGATGCAATTTCATTTCAATGCAACCACCTAACAGCTGTCATACTGCTAGAGGAGACATTCCAGCTTCAACAGTTTCCTTGAAATCTTGTCCTATAACAATTCTTGGGGTTTTTTTATAGCCATTATCAATTATAAGAGACTGTTTTCCTTAAGTATTAACCTGGTCATTAAGCATTTGGCAGAGAAAATAGATTTTAAACATTTATATTAAGGCCACTTTCCAAGCATCAGCATTTCACTGTTTAGCCATTGTATATATTTGTAAGCACCACAGGAGCTGAGGCAGCAGGTTTGGTATTTTCAGCTTTGATACAGACAATACACACTACAAGACACACACCAGATAATGCTTTTACACCCAGCCAAGAAAAATGAGGAGTAAAACATATTTCTACTTGCATTTCTGATGCAAGTAGTTTCCCTACCTCGATGCACTGCTTTATCCAGAAGTGATTTCCCATTGCCTCCCAGTTTTGGGAACAGGTCACATACAGCAGGCGCTCATAAACGCGACGTTTCATGGAGTTGTCAAACACCTCAAAGAATTTGGCTCGGATGAGTGGCTGGGCACAGCGCAAACCAGAGAGAAATGCTGGCTCCAGTTTAGCTGTGAGTTCACTCCCAGAAAGATTCTCATCCCTACAATGAATAAAGGTGAAATAACAGAGCTATTAGAAAGAGAAGACTCCTAGGTTTTATACAACACACTAAAAACCCAAAGAGGTGATGTCACTGTTGAGTCACAAATAACACATAATAGACCCCAATAGTCCAGAGAGGCAAAAGAACAAACTTTATTAAGAAATCACACTCAATATATAAGATGGATCATAGAAAAGAAATTTCCATTGGATAAAATTCTGACTCCAACATGCCATAGGCTAAAAGGTATAAACAATTACCCTAACCAATTATGAGAGAGCACACGTACTGTTTTTGCAGGTGCAGTATTGTTTAACATTCTTGTTCTTATGCTGACACCAAAGCCAGCCTGAGAACTGGATTGCTTTGATTCAGTGTATGAGAGTTTTCTGCTTCCCACAGACACTGCTTTACTTCATGGCTTGAGCTGAGATTTCTCTGCTCCAAGCTAAAATCTGCCACGACAGAGGTGACATTCTGTAAAAGCCCACATGTGACAAACATCCAGGTGCAGTTTTTGAAAGAAACAGCAAAAAAAATATTGTTGCTTGTTGCAAAAATGCCCCAGAACTATCAGGAATCACTCTTTCAGGAAAAAATCCTATCATAGTTGTGAGACACTAAGTCACATGTGTATGGTGCTTGAAATGACAAATGCTATTGATTAATAAAAATTTCTGAGCACCCTGTGCACATGGAAGTTTTGCACAGTAAATCAGCAGAGTACAGCAGCAAAGTGACTGCAAAATAATGTGAAGCAGCAGCACACCATTAAATACCTGGCATTTGTTGATAAGGTGACTATTTTAATTATTTCATTGCGATGCCAAATCTTCAAGTCTACCTAGCAAAGTAACTCTCCTGAAAGTTTAATTTACAATAAAGTCTTACAGAAAAAAATAAATCCTTATATCCTATGGATGTGAAAAGACAGAGTTCAGCTGTGACCATAGTGTTGAGAATAAAGTCAGCTACAAGGATGCTTTGGTATCTTGGGAAAGGGACAAGTAGGGGTGGTGGAGATATTTTATCAGTGCCAAAAGTAAAAACCCTTTCTAAGGAACTTCTGTTTTCAAATTGCCTTCCACAAATACGTACAGTGGCCTCAGTGAATTGATTTTGCATTTTAGAAAAAAAAATATATATAAAAATATCCTTAATTCAGACCTAAAAAGATTGATGACATGTTATAAAGTTCATATATGGTACAAATTATGAACCAATAAGCTGCAATAAATGATTAATTGCTGTAATTACCTATAGACATAGTTAACAAGGTCCAGGAACTGAGCATTTAATTCAAGGTCTTCTGGAAAACGCTTTTCAATGTAAGTCATCATTTTCACCAGTAAAATGGACTTCTCCCGGAGAGTAGGTGTCTGTGGTAAAAGAAGACATGATTAATTTTGTCAATTCACCTTAAAACATGCAGAGAACTTGCACATTCAAACTACAATTCAGCCATCCTTTACACGAGTCTTTCACTTCTAAAGTACTGAAAAATAGCTTGGTAGGTCATACTTCTTAAAAAGAAAAATAACTCAAGCATTTATCCTTCTAATATATGCTGGAGAATTTTAAAATTGTCACTAAAAATAGGTTTAAGTTGTTCAGGGATTTAAAAATTCTGATGTATATTATAAAAAGTGTAGGTCTCTCTGTACAGTACTATTCTGTGAAATGCTCAGCTCTTAAGAGAAATATGGCAGATTGAGGAGGTCACAAAAAGTTACAGAGTAACACAATTTATACCAGCATTAGTCATCTTCCTCCCGAACAGTCTTTCTATCCAGGTTGATGTGAAATCTATTTTAAAACTCTTACTTTAAAGGAAGTTCTCCACAAAACAGCATTTGAGATCAAACACCAAACATAAGCCTATAAAATGCCAAGTATCTATAGCTGCAGCTATTTTCACAGGGGATGAAAATAGTCTAAACATCATCAAGGGCATCTCAACATATGTAACAGATCATTACAAACCTCACTGTCAAAACTGATGAATAATAGTGGCTCATAGTTATTTAGTATTTGAGAGTAATAATGACTTCATCTACTCAATTTACCTGATTAGCTGCCATCGGGGAATTGTTTTTCACCCACTCCTCCACTATTTTTACCACTGCACGAAGAATTTTGGCATCAGTGGATTTTTCAATGAGAGATGTTAGAATAGCTTGTATAAAATTTTTCCTCATTTCCATGCTCATCACAGCCAGGCGAGTTTTTACAAGATCCAGACTCAGCATTACCAGTTCACTTGTACCTGCTATGGATGCAAAAAAGGCAGGGGGGGTGGAATTAGATGATCTTTAAGGTTCCTTCTAACCCAAACCATTCTATGATTCTATGACTCCTTTCAAAACCAAATCCATTCAAAATCCTAAAGGCAAGCTATTTTTCCTTCCTGCAAATCTTTAGTAAAAGGTATTACAGACCCCTATAACTGAAAAACTACAATTAACTTTGTGAAAGAAATTGTCTGTGATGCAGCTAATCCTCTAATTCTGTTCAGCTAATTTCCTGACTTGCTTATCTGTCAAGTTTAATAATTTTCCAATTGTTTCTCAGTGTTAATAAAATTTACAAGGTTCTCATTTACCTAATTAAAGTATGGGCTGGGAATTTAACAGAAGCAATTCTTTCGAAGTGTTTTCTTCAGTAGCTTATTCATTAGTAAATTACAGAGCCCTTTACTGGCACTGAATTTTCTTCTACAAGAACATCGGATTTTTTCAATGACTCATGACCTAATTCATTTGACAGCAGACAGAATAATACAGCAGACTGAAAGAGATGCTATTTTAAGATTAAAAGCTAAAGCATCAGCTCCAACAAGTTAACTCAAACACAATTTTTCCAATATTATAAAATAGGAAGGAGCAAAAAAAAGTGAAAGCACAGAGCAATCAAAAAAATTCAGCCCCTCTCCCTTCAACATTATAAAGCCTTGAAGGATTTCATTACTTCTATTTATGCTGCAGCTCAACAAATGTTTCACTAACCCTTCACTGAAAAGGTTAGGCTAATACTGAAATTCATATGTTAAGCAGGTAATTGGAACTCATTAAGTGCATTTTTAGCTCTCAATACCTCAGTAATACTACTCACTAAGGCTCAAGTATTTTTCAAGTAATAATGCACACAAACTCTGCAAAGCCATTTGAATCCCTTTAGGATGAAGGTATTTTAATCGTTTATAACACTTCCAATCATTAACAGACTGTATAAGGTAATACCTGTATTTGCTTCTGCTGTTCCTGCTGTGGCCTGTGGGTTCAGGTGTTCCCTGACCATCTTCTGCAGGGATCTCATGAAAACTGAGATCAGCCTGTCAATGTAGCTGGGGTTGTTGCTGCATGCAGATTTCAGAATCATCAGAGTCCCTAGAGATAAAAAAAAGACTTCAGGAATTAAAACTTCTCTTGGGCATGACCTGAGTAAGATAGAGATGCCATGAAAGAAGGATGGGACTACCCAAGTTACAAACATTAGAAATCTGGAGAGATTTGGAGAAAAGTTTCAGTCTAAACTTTAGTCCTTAGACTAAATCTGAAAGGTTACTTTTGCACTAATCAAAATACTTCAAAATTTTGTATAGAAGTGTGTGATGAACTGCAAGGGGAAAATGGGAGAACAGGAAGAGAGGGATTGAGAGGAAATACTTCCCCAAGACCTTAAAAAATGTAGCTACTCCTGATGTTGTACATTTGTTTTAGTAGCAAAGAGTAGAAAAACTTTTAAATGAGCAGCCCTGAGTTTCGTAATTAAAAATAAATTTTAAAATTGTAACTTTGGTTTTCTAATCTACAAACTTTATAGTTAACTTCTTCATTCTTAAAAAAAAAAGAGAGAAGAAGTTAACTCTACATATCCTGTAAAATTATACCTGTTAAAAAAATAATAAAAATCTTACTTCAACTTTCTAATTCAGCATATCTACAGAAGCATGCTCTGGTCATTAAACTGCTCCTGCCAAAGTTTTGATTTCTTTTTATGCTCAGATGGGCACAAAATTTGGCCTACAAAGTTCAGCCTCTGAGCCACAAAATTACTACAAAATGCACCTCCTGACAGCTTGATTGTGGGTGCTGCTTTTCAGAGAGCTCTGAACAAAGTCTAAGAAACATCTTTCATAGTTGGTTTGATGTAAAGCACGTCCTGACATCTGACAAATAGGCAATTCCCAAGGTGAAATTACAACCATCCACACAGCTCACAGAATAGAACAGTGAAGGACATTTGCCATTTAAATCAGCAGGTTTTCCAACACTGTACAGTTTCAGGTCTGTATTACCAACACAACCAGTTCTGGGCCAAACTCTATTATTCCAATATATCTTTGTCATTCTATTACATAGCTGAGTTGTCTAGCAGTTCAGTAAGTATAAAAAACAAGAAAAGAAAAACATTTCAGCTCTTCAGAATGGTCTATGCTAAAACTTCAGATTTTGTCACTCAAGAAAAAATACTATTTTTGTAATTTCTTGATTATGGAGAGCTTAAGATCTATAAATGCATAACTCTTAATACACTAGTTAAATCAGCTAATAAATAAGGTTTAAAAAAATTAAAAAGAAAGGCAGGAACACATAAGACTCTTTACACAGATTCCTCTAATTATTCAGTTGGATCTCAGAGGACCTGCAGGATCTAGTTTTTTCCATGTAAGAAGCTGCCAGTAACTTTTACTTTATTTTTAGGCTAATATCAATACTGCACCTTTTTCTTATGCACTCTGAATACAGAAGGCTTCCAACCTAGCAGATCTGCAGCTCCCCACCTCCAGTAATTGCTCCCAAGTCACCTCAGGGAGCAGACAGAATGCAATGAACCCTCCTGCATTCCCTTTCTTCACAGATATGACACCCCAAGCTTGTCTCACAAGTTAGCTGGAAATGCTTCCCACAGCTTCCTCTGCATCAGATCAGATTGCAATTTCCTTATGGAAAAGGAAACTCATGACAAATACATTTTTCATTCAGGGGCATTCCCACAGAGCAGCCAGGGATGTGGGACACGTACCAAAGAGCTGGGAAGGGTTGGCATTGGTGGCTTTTTCATAATTAGTCAGTCCTTCATAAATGACCTTCCCAACTGCAGCATAAAGGCACTCCAGCTCTTCATACTTGGAGGCTACACTTGAGGTACCTGCAGGGTGTAGAGGTGTGGTCAGTTTTGGTAACATTACCCACAGAACAGGCAAAGAATTGTTACACTGTGAATGTACAGTCACTACAATATCACTGGAGTCTTGTCAACAAACTAAGGGAACACAGGCCAATCTCCTCACTTACACCAACATTTATTATACCAGTATGTCTTTCATAACAGTGTATCACTTCTTCTGAGTAACCCAATTTGATGAGCGGTCCCACATGACTAATTTACTGTTTTCCAAGAAAAGATTATCTAAATTAGTTTATATTAAGACATGGCATATTACCTATTGCCTTTCTTTTTTACACTTTATCTCCTTTCCTTGTTTCAGCAAAACAGCCAAGTTTAACAACTAAAATATTGCACTTCTGAAGCTGAAAAATTCTAATTGCAAAAATACATTAAATTTATAGCATGCATTTCTTGAACTAAAGTTGTGACAGCCACAGGTTATTAACTTTTTATGTCAATGGATAATGAGGTATTCCACATGATTACTTCTTTCAGCTTTTCCTTTTTTAATCAGAGGTTGAAAGTGCAAGCTAAAATGCACCATTAAATGCAGGAATCATAAAACACAATATTAGCACATTCCAAAGAGTGCCTTCATCCCACCCTCAACCATGGATGTTATGCAGCAATAAAGGTTAAAAGGAGGAAGAAAACACCACTGACTTGGCTCTGTGGGGAAAATGCCCATCAAGCGAGACAGCAAACTGTGGACAGCTCTCAAAACCTTGGTGTTGCCACAGGTCATGCAGGCTGCTACCCCTCGTTGGAGGGGCTTGAAGCTGCTCAGGATAGCAGGGGGCTGCAGCACAGTCAACAGGAAACTTAAGACCTCTAAGCCAGTGCAAATGTTGGCAAAGTTGGCCTGATTGGGCTGTTCCTAAAAGAGAGAACATACAAAAAAGCAGTGAGTAGGGAAAAGCAAGAATTACACAGATTACTAAATTCAAATCAAATCTGTTAAAACATGTAAGATTGAGGTTTCTACAGTAGAGATGATCCAGGTCACTCTTTCAAGTAAGTCATGCACCATAAAATTCTAAAACTCCAGGCAACTATGGAGTCTTTAACCATAACAGTGTTAGTTAAGCTGGTACAGGTATGTTCCTTCTGGTGTTTTCTGTGATCTTAGGGTTTGAAATCTGCCTGCAACCCTGCTGGTTAGAAATGGTTTCAACAGAGGATCATGTTTTATTTCTCTGTCAACACCTTTCAGAGAAGGCCATCAGTGAAGGGCTAAACCAGCATATTTTATGATAAGTTATAATTAAAAGGACAGAAAAGAAGGCATTTGGAACTAACAAAAAATTCGTAATGTATCTTTGTAAATAAATTATAATTAAGATAGTAAATTATGCCTAAATTATCAATTTTAACAGCAATTTTCACTCATGTTGCACACTACTTGAGAAAAGGTGAGTAAAGAAACAAATAGGAGCTCCCTGGAGCACAATCAATGCTTGTAAACCCAAAACAAATGGAGACACATCAAAAACTCTTCCAACAGAAGAAGGATGCAAGTAGACACTTGCATTTTCAAGTACTATCTCTATAAAGATCATGCTTATAGTACAGCACACATAGATCAACAACTGGAAAAAATAGAGCAAATTTCCACATCATCCTAGAGATATTTCAGTTTCCAAAAGCAACATATATTACTCCTTTATTCAAAGAAACAAAAAAGTGACATCAAGAGAATGCCTAAAAATTTACCACAATAATAGTTGGCAGCCTATTAAACAGCATGATACAAATAAAAAAGGTATAGAAAATCATATGGCAAGAAACACATGAACACCATACAGATTATATATATAGTGTTGTATCACCTATTACAGGGAGCTTGACTTTCAGTGAACTTCATACTCCCATAATGTAGTCAAAAAACTAGGAATCAAGAAAATCAAATCTGTAAAACTTCCTACTACAGAAAAAAACCCCCAAAAATAAAAAACCCACACCAACAAGTAAGCACTGCAGCTCTACAAATTATAACTACTGCTGCAATTCACACACTTAACAATTTACCTATTTCACTACAAAGGAAAGATTAGTACTCTAAAAATCGATATCCAGGTATCACTAGTATTCAATCATCCCACATGCCAGGGAAACCTAAAGGCCTACAGGACTAAATGTTACCTACCACAGTCATGAGCAGCTTATCAAACCACTGCAACTTCAGCTCTGACTTGGGCCACATGTCTGGCCTCAAAGCTGTTTTCAGGAGGTTGACGCAGCGGCGAGACAGCAGCTCCCCAGGGGACCCAGCAGTGTTGGAGTTGTCATTTACCTAGCAATTAATCAGAGTTAACAACATTACACCATTTTGGAACCAACTCATTAATTTCTTATGCATTCCATGCAAGTATATAATTTCTTATTTCTGAAATGGATGAGCTTAAGTAGTTTTATCAGTACAGTCACAAAGCACTCAATGCATAAAATGCTGACAACTAATAGTAAACACCAGAACTGATGTCTACATTTCTTGCTAATTAACCCAAATCACCCATCAAAGGTGTATTTAAAAAAAAGTTTCATCCTATCTTTTATTACTACAACTCTGAACATACTCAAGATGGTTAATCTTTACTGTTTGCAAGGCATCCATAAACATGTGCAGCTCTTTACTCAATTCATCTTTATACTTAAGAGTACATCCACTTTGTGCAATGGACTGTGGTATATAAAATCCCATGCTACTTACCAGCTGGGTCTGCTGCAGGAGCAGAAGCCATAAAATTTGTCAGCCTTGAGGTACACCCAGATAATTTTCCCCATTCTAGAAAAGCTAATTCCCTCCAGATTTGGTGAAAAGCTTTAGTTCTATATGCTGCAGGAAAGTAATTCCATGTATTGGATTTTGAGAATAAAACTACAATCATTACCCCTAGATACAGTCATTCCCTATAAAACTCTGTAAATATTTTGGTATAAAGTATTCTTGTCATTTAACCTAGGCAACAGAACAAGCATACTTTGCAGCATCACCCAAATATATCAACTAATCATGAAAACAAAGTATAGAAACATTGGAATAATCCAAGCCTAAAAGGAGCTCTGTGAAAGGAGGGGTTTATGTGTTTGGCTGCTACTCTACACTGGTATTTGCATATCAGAACAACCACAGTACCTGGCAAGCGATTCTGATCAGGAAATTCACCACAGTGTCTGTGTGCTGCTTGTCAATGGGCTTGGCAAGAAGGGCATCAGCTCCTGGCAAGGACTGGCTCCGTCCAAACACCTGCATGCACACAAAACACAAAGGCCATCAGCAAGACTGAAGCAGGAAAACAACAGGAACACATTTTAAATACTTTCTAAAGCTAAAACTCCCTCAATATAGGAAGTTTTGAGTTACGTGGAAAAAACAATTACACTACACTGCTTTAAGTCTCTGAACAAACCCTGATTTTTTTCTTACAGCACTTATTGCTCCTGTAGCTGTCCTGAATCGTTTTACTTCTTGGCCAGAATCCACAGACAATCCTCTTTTAACAGCAGATGAGGCAGAACTTGCTCCTTCTCCACTTGCACTTGAGTCCATATCTGAATCTGGCTGAAATATGAGCAACACGCATGTTAAAAAAACTACACTCAACTGTGGAACAGTTCAATCTTTACTCATTTATTTTGATTTCCTACCTGCTGGTCTTTAATTCTTTGCAATTCCCATTTAATAACAACTTCAGCAAGATCCACAGCTAATTTTCTTTGCTCTATTGTAACACTGGGAGTGAAGCCCAGTCTCTGCATGGCACTAACCATATGCTGAACCAAGTGATGTCTCACGGGATAATAAACCTGAAAAAAAATGGTTTCACAGAACTGTTAGTCATTAACCAATAAAATTCTACACAGAGCCTACAAAGTTGAAATAAAGCAAAACTGTAAAACAGTCATCAATCCCAAAGTTTGCTAAACCTGAACCACTGCAAATTTTGCAATATGGAAAAGTAACACAGAAAGGTGCACAGAAAATAGTATTTTAGCTACAACTTTCAGCAGTGACTATGGATTTCATGCACTCAAAAGAACATGTTCTCTCTAAGATTCATGATTTTTTTCAAGGACCAATCATACCAATTTTTTTCCAAGCCTTTTAAAAAGCTTCAACTCACACTTGAACACAGTCAGATATTCTTTCAAAAATTGTTGAGGCATCAGTTCCTGAAAAATGTCTATTAGCTGTCCCTTTGGATTACATTTTAATACATGTTTTCAAAAATGTTCCTGTGTTGACATTCTGCACCATTCCCCCATTTGTTTAATGTTTCCCACCATACACTGACTGGAGATAAAAGTTATCTAGTAAATCCCACAGAATATATAAAGTCAAACAAACAAGGATTACTGGAGGATGGCAAAGAATAGGGTTCTGCACTTTTTTTAAAGAACTCTTAGAGAATCTTCGCAGACCTTTTAAAGAACACTTCTAATACATGTACAATTAATTCACCCTGCAGACTCTAACCTGACATTTGGAGTTCTAACTTCAATCATGATAGAGCTTAATAAATTACTTGCTATTAAATGGCTGTATTCAGCTATAGATAAGTATCTTTACAGACAAATAATGAGTTTTGAAGCTAAACCATATAAACCAGATTATGCTGTTTTTCTAATCAAACTGTTTACTTCCTTGATATAGGAGATACAGTGAGTACCAGAATGACAGTACATACAAGTACCTTAAAATGTTGTACTATCAAGTGCAAAATATGTACTAGCTGGGGCACTGTATGACCCTCTTCCACAATGATTTTTCGTGTCCAGTGAGTGAGCATCTGGTGTCCATCCTCCATCCGAGCAGGCACAGCTGGGGTCAGGATAGCCATGGCCTGCCTGACAATAGCCCGGGCTTCCATTGCATGAGCTTTGAGAAGGCTGTGAAAAACCTGAACAGCAAAGTTTCCCATCAACATTAATATTATATGTATTTACAGAAACAAAGCATTACAAAGAAAGGGAAACTACAACACGTTTCCTAAAAAACGCGATTTTTCTCTCAAGACACATAATCTGTTAAAAATATCGTGATACATTATCAGCAGAAGCATAGAGCATATACTTCTGTTTCCTTTACATTCCCTTTTCTTCCTCCCTCTCCACTGTCCAATTGGAAGTTTTCCCTTGGTCCCCCCATTGTGTCTCAACTGGTGTGTCTCTCTCTTAAATGAAGAAACAGTCCCAATTTTGTTAATTCAACCAAAAGGTCTACTTGTACTGCTTACCCTCCCTGCTTTCATTTGCCTTCACACCTCTTTCTATACTCTCCTATTTCCAAGCAAATTTGTATTAAACATTTGGCCTGCTGCTTCTACATTTGTTTGTGGTGTTTGAATTACACTCAGTATTCAAACACCACCGTGCAGCTTCTACTCTGAATCTTAAAACAGAAGAAAGCACACTATGGAACTTAACACAAGCCCATGGTCAATACCTGCAGAACAATCTTCTTGTGAATGGCAAACTTGGCAATGATGTGTGCCAAGAGCAAGTGGCCACTGTACTTGCAGGCTGGGTCCACACAGGCCTTGGAGAGCAGGCAAGGCCAGGCAAAGGTCATCAGGCGCCGCAGTTTGCTGTTCCTGTTCTTGTTGTTGTCGTGGATGTGGTGGGGGGCATGCTCCACCAGCAGCGTGGCAAACTGCAGCAGATAGATCCTCAGGGAGTCCAGCATGTCAGCCTGTTTTTCTGGATCAAGTACCTAGTTCCAGGCATGATCAAAGAGGAGAGAATGAAGCCCACAAAAAAAAAAAAACACCACAACAAACCTATTAGTGTTATAAAAGCAAAGCTGCTTTCTGAGTGATTTTTAAGACTAAAACCTGTAATTAATTTCTTGACTCCGTTTAGTACCCACAAAACAACCTCCTGAACTGTGAACTTCTAAATAGTGAGCACATCTGGAAACTCCCAAAGTGCTAACCTATAAAAAGAAAGAAATAAAAAACCCCAACCCCCATCTTCAACAACATTTATTTTATAACTGCTGACTGGTTCCATGAAATAGCAGTGAATTAGCAAGACACTGATATTGGGTCATGGAAAGCTTTCCACACATAAAAAGACTGGGATAACAGCCAAGCAAGGCCCATCTCTAAAGACACATTCCCGTTCTGAAAACAGCATAAACTGTAGCCCAGTTCTACTGATGACTGATGGATCTCACATTCAACACTATGAAGCAATTTATGTAAGAGACCATAATATTCAGAACAGGACAACTAACTCAACTCAGAACAAAAAGTCAAATGAGAGGAAGAACTTCTTGTTTCAATTTTCAAATATTTTAATGTAAACAAAGGTTGTTACCTTTGTTATAAAAACACTAGTGATGCTTTCTGGATTATCTCCTTCTGGGTTTGGGGGGCCTAACAGCTGTTCACCTTCTCCTTTTTCAAAACTGTACAAGAAAGCAGGATTCAGGATATGCTGCAGCACCTACAGAATACAAACAATAAAAATATTACTGTACTATCACATTCTTCAAATGGCAGCCAGCATCCAAGTACTCTCACATGCAAACCTGCCTGTTGGATATGTTCACTGTGTTACAAAAGGAAACGATAAATAAAACCCCAAGAAAAAGACACACATCAATTTTTTTCCCCTCTTTTTTCCTTCCAAGGGCAAAGATTCTTAGAAAGTGTAAACAAAAGCAGTCCTCACTGAAAGCAAGATGAATTGCTCTCTCTGTTTATTATTGCTCTTCTTCAGGTATGATATTTTCACCTAAATGACTCTGCCAATTATCAAACTCGTTGACATTTAAGTAAGGGAGTTTTGTTGCCCTAGTTCCCAAGAAGAAAATTAAACCTAAATACCAGGCTTCTTTGATTTAATTGCTTTAGTTACCTTGGCTTTGAGCTCATCTCCAAAGTTTGGGTCATTCAAGTCTACAAACCGGAAGAACAAAGCCCGTTTTTGGGGAATGCTGTAGTTTTTGGGGATCTCTTCTTCCATGTATTCCTTTAAGAAAGTCATATTGCAGAGAAATCGACCCGTAAAAGCTCGAAGCAACTGGAAGAGTAACTCTATATCACCATAATTCCTTCTGTGGAAACACATAAAATACAAAGCTTCTGTGAAAAAAATACACAAATTACCATGCTGATGAAACAAATCTTTTAAAGGAGCAGAGAAGCAAGAGCAGCCAGTACCACAGGCAAGGTTTTAGAGCCAATGCCAGCATTATGAAATATTTTACACTTTCTCTTCAATAACTGCAAGCCATTTTTAGTGGCCCTATATACCTTTACAGTATTTTCAGAATTAAAATTTAATAAAAATGCATGTGAGGTCTAGGAAATAAAGATTTTTACGTACTTGCAGTAATTCAGTAAGCAATAGGCCAACAGCTTGGGCTCTTTCCAGTTTGTTGCAGCCATATTCTCCTTCCTATGTCTCTCCTGAAAAGCTTCACTCACCCATACACGTTTCAGCTGATTCACCAAGGAGTGTTGATTTGCTAACCAACATTCATCATTCTTAACAATAATACTTATGATCTGTCCAAAGCAAAACAAGACAAATGCACAGTCAACACACAAGAGATCTGTCAGGAGAAACAATGATATACAAGCACATGCTTACGGTCAGTTAAGGGTTCTAAAATATTCAACAGCAAAACAAAAAACTGAAATACAAAATAGCTTAGATTAAAAAACATTTCTGTTTCTGTTGTCATGCTTTCCTCTTGTATCCTACTTGACAAAAAAAGCAGAGTTAATTTGAGTCTCACTTCCCTTCTCAGAGCAGCTCTGACTACAAACACTCCACATTTTAACAAGTGGTTTTCTATGAGCTGCAATATACACACAGACACAGAAAGCCTGGATGTAAGAGCCTTGTAGCTGAAGAGGTTTGAACTATCCAGTGCAGAGACAAACAAGGAGAAATGAATACCTTGATAGCCTGGAACTGCAGATCGAGGCGCATTGTGGTGGTGCTGGGGGAGCCAGGTCTCACGGCTGCCTGGGTGCCCACAGGCAGCAGCAGGGTGATAAATCGGTTGGGATTAGCTGCCAGTACATCCCGCAGAGGTTTGGCATCTTTATGTTTCAAGAAACTCTGTAAAAGGGGAAGAAATAATTTTAATAACCTTTAAAAGCCAAAATGCCAGGCGGTTATATCATCCTGTAGCTTTTATACTCCACACTAAAGTTGCAGAGGTTATATTTCACGTATATAAAAATAACATCTACACTTCAGTAATAGCCTTACATGATCTGGAAAGGTATAAAATCAGCACTTCAGGACAAACAAATACAAAACTAGGATCAGGAACCCTGCAGTCAGAAGTAAGACCATGATTAAGAACTACAATGTCATACAGGAAAAAAAGATGTAAAAGATGAAACCTTTTTGTTCATCAGACTTGTCAAGTTGAGGGTTTTTTCCTGCTCCTCTCCCCACACAGCTTACCATAAACATTCTGCTCCACTGTGGATCATTTAAAGTGGCTTCCATCATGAACAGCTCCACAGTCTGGGATGGATGACGTGTCAAAAACTTTATCAGTGGCTCCCTGAATGGACTGCCAGCCTGAAAAATTCATAAACCTTAAATTAAAAATGCAGAGTATAGAGTATTTTCTACCAATTTACTACCACTCAGAAAAATACATTTGACTTGGCATTTATGCAGATATAAAATGTTCAGAACTTGCATGATAAGAATTTATTGGCACTTTCAAAATTTCACTTCTAAGAGTGTAAGACAAATGCTACTATCTCCTAAAGGCTTGAAGAGCATATTTGGTACATCAAATGTTCTCACACCATATTTAAAGTATTTTAATTATTATATACCAATGTTTAAGAAGACTATAAAGCAAAAATTTCAGCATGTTATCTTCCACTTTTACCTCAATTAGCATTGCTCGTTCTGTTTTCATAACAACTTCCAGGAGAGGTTTGACCAGAGTCTGTGGGGCAGCTGGGATCAGATGGAATAAATTTATAATTGCTGAACAAATCTTCATTTCCTGCAGGTAAAAACAAACACAGTTAAATAAATACTACTTTTATAATGTATAAAAACAGTATCACACATCTTACTTCTTGTTTTCTCTCTGTATTAGCACAGCCAGCAGCCAAATGCAAAGGGTTAACATATATACAGCACCTACTTACCATAATGCATGAGAAAATTGCACTTGTGGAAGTCTGCCCTTCCTCCTCTTTTAATGTTATGGTTTACATTTGTTCTACAACATTTTATTTTCCTTGCCAGTAGAGTGGTGTTTTACAGGTAAGAGCTAAACACAGTAATGATACTGCTGATGGGGGAGTTAAAGAGTGCTCACTGTTCTCCACCAAGTGGCTCATGCATCAAACAGCCAGACCTTCCCTCCTAAACCATCTCTCACATACACCCCACACCTCCAGATCACACAGGAAGAGACAGCTTTCTCACAGCACTGTGCAGCCTATTTGCAAACAACTGGTTACTACAAAGTCAGCTCTGTTCTCCCACTAGATATAAAATTCTCCAGGAGTCCAAAATAATTTTGCATTTTTTTCATTGTGTGATTTAAACAGAGACTGTATTGCAGTTGGCTAGAGTGTGGATTTCCTTCAGTAAGAAAAGGGAAAGGAAAAAAACAAAATAACACATCCATCCTCACCATCTTTCTAAAACCAAGTTCCAGTGTGCAGTATCTAAAATGATTTTATCAAGTACATTGCATTTTCTCAACCGAATTTAAACACAAAGCATTAGGCTCCACTCCTTTAACCTGATCTGTCCAGACAGACCCCACAAGACTCCTCTCATGGATTGAAGTGCAGGGCTGAGAATATATAAAAACTTTTTGAAACCACTTATGCCTTCACAGCAGCTAAAAATCCTGCTCTTCCTGGTACAACATCCTTTACAGCGACGTGATCAAAACAGCTCTGCCACAGACAAACAGAAGACAATTCACAGCACTGCACTCAAAGGCACAATGCACTCTGCCCAAAACACAACAACTAAACTAACAAACCACAAGTTAAAAGAAAAAATAAAACCAAACAAAACAACAACAACAAAAGAAATCATGACAACAAAAAAGGTTCCTGGTGCCTCCACTGAGTTTCTCACCTCTACCCCTTCCGTGGCAGGCTGAACCAAAACAGAAGTCACAGCATGAAAGGAAAAAGCCCACAAAAATATCAAATAAGTGTACAAATCAGTACATGCTATTCTTCAGGCTGCAGTCTAACTTCAGCTCAGTTACTTTCTCATCTCAAATGGAAAAAATGGAGACAATGAGTATCTCATATGCTCCAAATTGCCCTCCAAAGAACTAGGATAAAAAGCATCCTTTTTTCTACTTTTACATTGATCAGACATAGCTTCTCAAATATTCATACTAATAAAAAGATAATAGAGATGATTAGGTCAGCGGAAACAATATTTTAGCATCTTTGAAGGCATCAATTATGAAACCACTTTCAGTACTTGAGCTAGCAAGCTATGAAGCCCTCTAAAGCTTTGAAGTCCTCTTAGGCTGTAATGCAGAATTTCCACCATGGAAATTTCTACCCTCTCACAAAATGGACAGCTGGAGGCAACCATCTACTCAAAACTTATTCTTTCAGTTACCAGACATGACCAGAAATCCCATGCCTTTCCTTGGAGAGGCAGGGAAAAGAGGAAAGAAAGATTTAAATCAAATATTTTACTCATTGGACTAACAAATTAGATTTTAATCACTACTTAATATATTAAGTTTTAATATGTTCATTTCTCTAAACTGCCAGATCACAGCTCAGGATTACAGCAGGACCATCATAAATTATTTAGTTGAACAAGGCTTAGTTATTCTGGCATCAATGTGGATCTTTACAATAGTCATTAATTATTACACAGCATTTCTAACTGTTTTCAGTTTGCCTATAGTTACCATTTACATATGAAAACTCACTCCACAGACCTTTTAACTATTCTTTAAGAGGCCTTGCTGACCAGTCACTACCTGCATTATGCTGGAGAACTGCCTGACACCATCATCAAATGGCACCTTCATCCAGTGCTGCTGGAAAAGGATGAAATGATTGGAACAGCTCCAGTACAGGGAGGGAACATCAGGTTTTCATGGTCAATTCTGTTCTCCACTGAGTGTTTACCACCTCCTCTATTTAACCACAGTCTGAATGATCCAACCCACTCCCCAACACTGCTTTTAATGAGTGTCTCAGATGCTGGAATCTCACTAGAGGATCAGGAAGAAAGAAGAGAAAGTGAAATGCCAGCTACAATAATTGACCACCAGTTTCTCCATCCCAGTTTTTTCTACATTTAGAAGATACAGTTACTCAACAGTACAACTTACATACAGACACATCAACACAGCCTGCCACAGCAACTGTACAAGGATCAAGCTGTCTGTGTCCTGCAGTTTCCTAGAGCTTTTATTTTTTAGGAAACTTTGGAGTAACAACTAGGGAGCAGAAAAGTAATATTCAATCAGCTTTCCATTGACACAATTCTATTTGAAATGTTTCCAGACTTCTCTTCTCCCTCAAGATGTGACAGCAGATTCTTTCCGAAGTGTCTGGTGTGCACCCCCACTCAACATATCTCTCTGAACACGTAATTATACAGAAAACATCAACAAAAAACATTAAAAGCATGGGAATTCCCAATTAAACATGACCTAGGGACAACTAAAAACTGTTCTAGAGGTGTCACATTGTGATTTAAGACTACTGCTATAAAAAGATCTACAAGATATCTGCAATCATCACGTTTGAGGAAAAATTAATCCCAAAAGTATACGAAGACCTTAGAATTACTCTAACATTAAAAAAATGTGGTTAACTGGAGAATGCACAGTGTTTTAGCTTAAAGTTATTCTACTTCACTCGAAAACATCTAGGTCTAATATAAAGCAATGATCAAATTCAGATTAAAAGTTCTCTTCACAATGTCAGGAAAGAGAAATGAAAAGCCATTAAGCCATTTCCATGTTTTGAGGGAAATAAAAAGCCAATGTACTTTATTTTAATTTGAAAAACAAAGATATTAATAGATTTCCCCTCATTTTTTCTTAGGTGCAATCATAAATTTCAACACTTAATAAAAGCATTTAGTAAAACATTAAATAGAATTATGGGTCTTCTGGTAATGTACAGGAAACCACCAAAGCAGGAACTCCCATTGGTATTGCTAAGAGCACATAGTATTGACATTACACTGCAGTTTTCCATTTAAAAGACAACTGATCAGCCTCCCACGCTTCAACACTGAGGCCATTAGTTTCACTGGCAGAGTGATTTTAATGTGATCCCAACTAGTAAATATTGAACTTGGTTTTAATAAATTAAATTTTAAATTAAGCAGGATTATGTTATCATTATGCATAATTTTCAAAAGGCTATGTTATGAACATCAAACATATTAATGAAAAAAGGGGGATTATGCTGCTGAGCTCATCAGCCATTCCAGTGAAGGACAGATTTCTAAGCAGAAAATCCTGAGGGGGGAAAAGAAATAAAAATGCTTGAGCTGTTCCCACACTAACCCAGAACAGTCTTTAAAGTAACCATTGTCAGCAGGTAAGAAGCTCCTCTTACTGAGACTTCTAACAGATATTCAATATTCCATACTAAATTCAACAAGTTTGTTAGCTTGTAACAAAGCATCAGTGTGTAATCAGTTATGGCAGCATTTACAACTGAATGAGTTCTGTAATTCCAAAACATTAATACTGCTTATTTCTTCTCTTCTCACATAAAAGCATTCATTAACTTACATTTCCATCACTCCGTTGTCCACCTTTGTGTGTAATAACTACAACTTCCATCCATTTACGCAGGTGTTGCTATAAAGAAAGGATAATTAGTATTATTCTTCTAATTAGACTGTTCCACTTCAGCATATGCACCAAGAGAAAATGTAGAGGCAGAAATAATTCTTTGAAGGAAACAAAGGGAAGAATTATCAGTTATTTTCATTCCCTCAAGTTGAAAAGTTTAATGCTGCTAGAAGTCCTCTCCATATTCAAGAAAGCAGGTATTATAAGTACATATATACATATGTATATATACACAAAAAACCTAAGTCTGATAGCCTTACACATCTTTGATGACTTGCTTGATGTGTATGCATTTAAATATTTAAATATCCATGACAAGAGGATAAAGAATTCACATATTCAGTTTAAACACTGCAAATAAACAGAACAATACTTCCCAAAATTTTATAAAACAAGAAAGCACCAAAACAGATTTAGTGCATTGGGAAGTAAAATTATTAAAGGTGCTGGTGGCACCTTGCTTAAAGACAAATTTGTCCAAGCAAACCTTAGCATAACTAGTTATATCTTCACTAAAAAATAAAACCTTTTAACTTTTTGGTTTAGAAGTCCTTTATAAATTTACTCAAAATGTTTTAAAGGAATTGGTTTCTTTTATTAATTGTGAAACAAAAATCTTTTACTTCCAACATATTCATTGAGTCACTACTGAGTGTCTTTGATTTTTCACCAATAAAAATAGTAGCTAGAAGAAAACTTCTTCTGGAAGAGCTAAAATAAACACTTGGATAGGCTTACCATCATCTGATCACAGAATTTATCATTGAAAGAGTTAGGGAACAGTCTAGTGACTGATGTCAGACGATTCACAACATTGAGGGTCAGACTCCGATAGTCTCCCAGCATCATCAGCAATGGCCTCATGTGGGTGTGAATTTGATCAACTTCTATGGTAGCTCCTTCCAAGAACTGCAAGAGAATGCACAATTAAGACACAGGTGGAGAGGGAAGTGGCTTTTGTGCAAGCATTTTCCTTAAAATAGATTCAACTGACTTGATCTGTCTTCTTTTATTTTGTTCTTTCAGAAAGCAATAGTTCAAACAAAATCTATTGCTGGAAATATACACAGGGACAAGATGCATTTGGGAAGCACTGAGGTATTGCTGACACAGTAGGACATAAAATAATCCATAAAATAATCAAGTAGGAGATCATAATTACAGACAGACTGAAAAACTGCTACAGCTATAAACTAAATACACAGCTATGAACAAACTACTTAGACCCTGCTATATTAAGAACTGCCTGTGAATCCGGCTGAAGTCAATAGAGCAAGTTTCTGTGTTACAATCTGCATGCATCCTGAGCAGCAGAAAAGGTCAAAATAGTCTGGCTGCAGGCAGCCAGAGAAAGTACTTCCTGTCATAACCAAACATCCTGCAGGCATGACTTTATCACAGGAAAAAAAACCATCAGACAAATCTGATGTATGGATCAGAACAACCCTTCTTTGCTACCTCTCAACCCAACTGTGTTGTTAACAAGCCATAAATAATGAGCACATTCCCTCTCATGACCAGACTGACATGAAAAGACACCTGACCTCTGGGCAGTCAATGGCCCAAACAAAAGCAAACCACCAGTGTTCCTGCAGTTACATTCCCTGTTCCATGTCAGCCCATCTACACAGCATTACTAAGAGGCTGTAAGCAATTTCATTAGCTTTTTTTTTTATTATTTAGAAGGATGGAAGTAAATCTCACTGAATCAGAACTAGGCACAGCTACTGAACAACAAACCATGATGAAAGAATATCCTTTCCCTGTCCTTCCAGCTTTTTTACATGAATGTAGCATCCACAGGACAGACAGGGCAGTGTCAGGCAAGGACACTAATTCTGACCTCAAACAGGACAGCCAGGGTCCTGTTCCTTTAGGGATACCCATCACACTGTGATGCAGAGTCCAACTCTGCTCTACTGCTTTACTTCTCCAAAACCAACTATGGGGTCTCCACCACTTCTTTTAGATACAAAGATGAAACATGGGAAGAGCTTTTATAATAAAGCCAGGCCTGCACATTTGCAAAACTGCTGGGAAGGACTGATGATGCTATTTAGAAAAGAAGACACACATAAAAAGACCAGACCAACAGAAAGAGGGAAAGACTGGACAGAACAACTGAAAGATTTCCCATGGTCCTTATCCAAGAGCTCATAATACTTAATTGCAACCTGGATACTTCTTTATGGCCAAGTTCAAATCCCAAACAAACACATCTGACACAAACTTTTATCAGTATCACTAACAAAAACTGAACAGAGCAATAGTATTTCCTGTAGAGAACTTTCCCAAGAAGTCTTGTACCAAGGAAGTAAAGCAGAGAGAACAATGGCCCAAAAAGGAATGTTGTTTTAATACAGTCACCTTTCTCATGCAAGCTTCTCCTGCCTCCTGCAGCTCATTATTTGTTGAATTCAGTGCCTTGAAAAGTGCAGCAATGATTTTCTCTCTTGACTGAGGCAAGTAATTGCAGGCAGCTAGAGCATCTGCAAATATCAAAGTAAATTTGTTCTCTTTGTTAACTCAATTTTAAAGGAGAGGAAAAAATAAACCCTAATTTTACACTGCTTCCCTTACAGTTTCTTTTTATGTCATCTCAAATTGCAGACAGCTAAAGCACTGTATGCATTGCTAAAAGCAACCAGCACCAAAAAATAGTAAAAGAATGAAAATTCTATTAACATTCTATAGTTTTCCTAATGCTTTATAACATAATTAATCTTAAAATATTTTGGGTTCCTTTCTGAAAACTGAATTCTAGTCATTAAGAAAGCAGCAATACTTTCCCATTATTCTCTCCATTAAGCTGTAACCTCTGGAGAGCAGTCATCAGTCTTCCAGTGCTCAGGTTTTCTGCTGATCTCAGGAAGCAGAACACCCATTGCTCACAAGGACACTTAACTGCATCAAGTCTAGTTTTAGAGGTTTTACTTACTCAAGGCTGCAATTCGAAGAGGTACAAGTGATGGAAGACTTTTGTAGCAAGGTAGTTTCATTAGCGCAGCATCTTCAGCCTCACACAAATTCAGTAACTAGGAAAAAAATTAACAATCATTTTAATATTGCTACTCACATTTCAAACACCACTCCCACCTTTACAGACATCTTTTCATCTACTTTGTTCTTGTCTTAACTCAAAGAGGATCTTCTGCATTAACAATTATGTCCCATATATGCAGTTAGAGGTGGACAGCCACCTGCACTTGCTGTCAGTATCAAAAATCTTCTGACCTTATCTTTGGACAAGTCAGTTGGGAAACCAAGGGACAAGACAGTTTCTCTAAGTTAAATCTATATACAGGTTTTAGATGCAATTTTACTCAGACTATTAGGGACTTAACAACCTGAACCAACACTGTCTATGTTTGGTGGTATAACAGTTTATTTAATAGACACATTGTGTAAAAAATAAGACCTAAATATGAAAGTCAAGGCTACTAGACCAGTCCTGTAACACCAAAGCTCATTTAATATATCTCACACAGATTAGAATATTCGGCTTAGCTCAGAGCTATAAAGCTGTAGGCAGAGCAGACTTCACTTGATGTTTCGAAAGGTAAATTCTTACATTTCTCTGAAAGTTTTAAACACACAAAGAAAAAAATATATTTTTAACAATGAAAGTACTAGCACCATCATACATGTAGCACCATCATACACGTATTCAAGATGAGAACATAGAAGGAAAGTACCTCTGTGTAAAAAACCTTGTGTTCCACAACATTCAGATCCATTGTAAACAATCGGGGCTGCAGGGTTGTGCAAAATGTATTTCCCTCCATCAGGCCAATCTGGGCATTTGCAGGTTGGTGCCGAAGTAAATGTTTCTTAGGAGGAACCATGTCCTGGAGAACCTACATGATGTCATTTAGATTCCTGAATTAGCAGCCTATTGAAATGACCCCACAGACCCAGCAACTGAGAAGAAACTGTTAGTCATGGCTCCAGGTCTGTATCCATTTGCTATTGTGACTTCAGATGTGTCTTGAGAAATAATTAAGCAAGAGGAAAATTCTCTGAATTATTTATATACATATCNTGCAACGCAGCATAGTAGCTATAATTAATGTATATTCTCCATGAACAGATCTATGATATTTAATAACTTCACACAACATTATGAACAATGAAGAAATTCACAGACTGAAGCATTTCAAACAGCCAAGAACAAGAATGTTTTAAGCTCCTAAAACATAAGAAAACCAAAAAAGTTTGTTTTTTCCATTATACCAACTTCTCACTTTTCTCATTAAACAGCTTTAGCAAAGTAAGATATCAATTAGGGAGCTTCTCAGTATAATCTGGAATGTTGTCATGGCCCTTAAGACTTATGTGCATTCAATTATCTTTCAGAAGATTAAACAATATCAGCTTTAAGGAGTATCTAGTCAGAAGTTATTTCAACCAGCTTTGAACTTTATCATCTGTTTCTGGATAGGGAAAGGCACAGCAATAATGCCACATATTTAGAGAACAACAAAACTGAGTGTCAAAATGCAGTACCTATATGGCCTAGCCTAGGTCTGATTGGTGGCAGGATGAGCAGCCTATAATTTAGGGCAGTAAATCAATCTGAAAACACTATAAACACTGGCTAAGAGTCAGGCAGAGCCTGTATGCATCTCTATAGTGCTCCAGCCGTTGTGTATTTTAGAACAACAAAACTTAGCAAATGACAAACATATGCTATCAAAGCACTAAGAACTTAATTCACTGGTGAGGAAAAACGTATCAAGAAAAGCATTTCTGCAAATCCAAACTGGAAAACAACTTTAAGCTGAGGTTCAGTAAATATTTCTGTTTACCTCTTTATGTGGCTCCATGATGACTGTGACACTTTTGCCAGTGACCTGTGCAAGCACCTGCAAGGAATGCATGGCTTGTTTCCTCACAGTGGAGTTTGGAGAGGTCACTTCTCGAACGAGGTCATGTGTGACATGATGGAAAGACTTTTCCTGTGCTGCAAGGATTTCTTCTGTTTTTTCTTCATCTTTTAAAGGAGTTGCACATCTAATCAAGAGCTGTTCTAACGTCGTCTTTGCCATAGCGACTGCTCCATTGGAAACCTGAGGCATCAGAGATTATTTTTATCAGCTAAGTACAGAACAGATGACAAATCTACATATTACTCACCAACAAACATAGAATTTGATTTTGATGAATCCTGTGATTTTGATTTCCAACTAAGGTTAGTAATTCTGTGGTAAGTGACAAGTGAACCTGTGTTCTTTTGTGATCTGCATCTGGCCTGTACACTTCTACTCTGAAAGCAGCAAGTGTAACCCCAAAAACTTCAGCAGAGTTATGTGGAAAAATCTGACCTCATTCCTAACTTCAGATCTTGGTTTGACTTAACTAGAATTCACTACTAAATCTTGGAGATACAATACATTCTGAAGTTCAGCAAAGTCAAGATCATATATTTAAATAATTGGAAGAGAGTTCAATCTGTGTGAATTTAAGGCCAGAAATTTTCCTCCATAAGGTTTGATAAAATTCATTCATTACATACCTCTCCAGTCAGGTCCATCATAACAAAGAGAAGTGCCTTCAGGAAAGTCTGCTGGTTCTGGAGGACCCAAATCAGTGGCAGCCGTTCCATCAGAAATTTAATGGACACAACACCTCCTAGTTTAGCATACCAGGCTTGTTCATAACAGCAGGCACATAAACGTTCCACAATGTAGGAAAACAAGGGAAGCTGACAAGCCTAGAAACAAAGAAATGGATCAGTTTCCTTTTCTCAGCTTACTGGTTGCCTCCAAAATTTTAGAAGCAAAATGGACTTGGCTGAAACTCAATCATTTCAATACATTTTTTAAAACCTTACCCTTTCCTTTGAACCCAAGATAATGCTCGCAACATCAAATATCACTGCTAGGGCCACCTCTCCTATTTTGCAGAGCTCTTTCTCCTCATATGCCATGCAGATTGCTATGGCATCAATGAGCACCAGGGGATCCATGCCTTTGGACCCATTTTCTTCACTGTGAAACATGGCTGTGCTAGGCTGGCTCCCAACCTGATAGCACTGCAGCAAGAAAGGACCTGGAGTTTGTAACAGAGAATGGGGTGGGGAGGGGAAATAAAGATAAAACAATGGATATTTCAATATGAATAGTCTTTTAATTAGATTTTACTACTCCTTGGACTAGCTGATGGCAAAGCCAGCAAGCCCTGTGCCTATTTGCATATAAATGGATTGTAAGGCATCCTTCACTCCTTGAAGAAAAAAAGATTACATCTACTTGAATATTTTCTTCTATGCACCAGACTATGCAGTGCAAGAAGATTTAATTAAAAGCAAGAGTCATAAAAATCCTAGTGACATTAATGTGACAATGAACAGTGATATGCTTATAGTATGCCTTTTCCCAAATTACTTGTCATACAGCCCAAATAAAAAGTTTTCTTCATAAGACACTGCAGTGCTCTAATATTCACTTGGTTCCTCTAAAGATCTTTCAAAACCACAAGTGGAAACAACCCAATAAAGACCATCTGCAAATAGTACTGTGAGTATTAAGCTACACAAATGCTGTGGAACCATACAAGCTGTTCCATGCTGCAGTTATTTCATTGGCTGTAGCATTTACAGAGTATTATTAGGTGACTGATTGCTTTTTAAAATTTGTTTAATAATTTCCACTGCTCCAAAGAATTAAAACATAATTCAGCCATCAAACAAAGAACCAATATCATTACCTAGAAGCAACAGCGATATCGTGACTATTTTAGACAAACTGCTGCGAGTAAAAGCACAAAGTCCTCCTGGAGGCCCCAGGAGCCATGTGCCCTGCACTCACCGCACTGCTGAGCCACGGCCACCATGGTGTAGTGGCGGATCAGGCTGGCCACGAAGGGCAGGGCGCTGGGCCGCAGGTCCTTGATGACGGCCGACATGAAGGCCCCGGTCAGGGCCTGCTCGAACGTCCTCCGAGCCGGGGTGTCCTGGGCCTTGTAGCGGTGTGAGATGATCACGCTGGGGATGGACTTCTCTGTGAAGCTGAAACACAACGTGGTGCTCAACACAACCCCCAACCGCACTGCCCGCAGCTTGGGCACGGTCGTGCCAGGCCCTCGACTGAAAGTTTGCTCTTGATATCCAACTCCTTCTCCACCTCCTGTTTCCCCTCATTTTGATAGAGCTAGACCAGTTCACTCAACCCATATTAATTTTGGCAGCCACAGGTCTCCAGCATGATGGATAGATCAATTTCATCAGGAACATTTAAAGCCAGTGGTTCAGATGAAGCCATGTATATACAATAATAGGTATACAGGCATCACACTGCAACTCAATTACAGAATGTCATTTTCAATATTTTGACATTTTTCCCTTTTTGAAAATGGCATTTGATTTTAATCTTGAACGATTGAAACATTATTTATCAAATCACTGCCCAACAAAACTTATTCATTGCAAAGCTATATTTATGTCAAGTCTAACAAGCCCAAATTGTGAAAGCTACTATGCTCTTTAGCTACACTTACTACATTGCAAGAGTCAAAGTCAACCCACACTTTTCGGGCAAAGATGTTAAAGTTGTCTAAAAGCAATAAACTTTTTAAGTATCAATGACTACAATTGCAAAACATGTAAGGAAAGCTTCAATAAAAGGCTCCCACACCAAGACAAACAGGTTTTCTGTGTGACTATGCTATAGCTTAGTCACTAAGTGAAACTGAATTTTCTCTTTCACTTTAGTAAAAGCTTAGATGTAGATACAAAACATCACAATCTAAATTAATCTTTAAAATACAATTAAGTACCAGAATATTCCAATTATTTAAATATATGATATAATTAATCATATTGATCATATGTAATATATTATACAATGGACTGTAATTAGAGGAAGAAAATTAAACTATGAAGCATTACCACCACAGCATTGGCATTAAAAAACATGCTAACAAAATTCCTTTTCACCAGCAGGCAAAAACCCCATGAACTGCACAGACTAATCACTGTCTCTAAACTAGGTTGCTACAAAGACACCATAAATTTTACATACACATTTACTTTTAAAGAATTGTCATACTTGGGATGTGCAAGAAGCTGGTATAATGCATGTTTGTTATCATCCAGGCTCATCATGGCCACCAGGAAGCACTTGATGACCTCCCACGCCTGCCTGCGGTAATAGGGCTCCGTGTTGGCGCTCTTCAGGCAGTCCAGGGCTGTCTCGATTGCCTAGAGTGGAACAGGTGAGAATCCACACACTTCTTGCTCTTGGCATTTACCACAAGGTCATTAATCAAGGGAATGCTATCATTAATATATAGTAAAAGTAACCTTTAAAGTATGCACAGTTTGGAGTGCCCAAGTTAAGAAATGCAGAGAGGGCTGAGAGCACAGTTTGAAACCATCAGGGGTATTTTTTGTGCTTTTGTATGTGCAAAGTTTCATTGCAGATACATTTACCCCCATGGTCAGAAAGCATTTCAAGTTATGAGTGAGGTAAACCTTCACTGTTTCTCTCTCCTTCCCCAAATATTTGCTGTGCCTAATCCCTTTATACTGTATATACACAATGCATTTATACCCATATTTAAATGGTACCTTGCCCTGCATGATGAAATGTCCCTGTAAGCAACTTCTAAACACAGTTACTTAATGGAAATAGTACTCTTCCTCTGCAAGATTCAATACATTCAAGAATAATTCAAATCAATCTTTTAAGATATGAAGATGGTTAAAAAGGGGAGCAGGTCTCTTTGGGAAATTTCTGTATCTCCCAAACATATATAGATATAGATAGATAGATAGATATACACAGAGATAAAAGTACATAAAAGCACAACTGTCTAATTTCTATCCTTCTCCCACAAAAGAAAGGAATATAAATGAGATGGGCATTAAGTAAAAAAAAAAACATGTAAAAACTGTAAAATTTGTTCTGGAATGCATGAAAAAAGGAATTGGCAATTGCAAATAAAATCTAACCATTCATGCTTAGTAAGTTTATGCAGAAAAGGCTCCTGCTACAAAGTGGGCATTTTCCTTCCTTGGTATTTCCACTTATTTAACTAATTGTCATCCCAAGTTTTTATCAGCATCTCAATGAAAAGAAAAATTAGTTTTACAGAGACCACAAAAGTCTACCAGAGCACTAAAAGAAAACAAGGACTTCCTGTTTTCAATTTATTCCACTTTTCTTTGTAATTTGACATTTCCTTTTCATAGATACAAAGTGTTCAGCAGAGAACACTTTCTTGGTCAACACCAAGCAGCTGAAGATTGCTCCAAACTGTTAGGTGCTTAAGTCCTTTGGAAAACTTAGTTTGAATTAAACCTAGCAGAACAGGTAAATGTCAGCAACTACAGTATTTATATGTATTCAATTAATCAGCTTCAGTACAGTGGACAAATCAGTAAATCTGTATTTTAAGAATCACTTTTCAAGGTATTTTTAAGCCTGTTGGCTGTGTGGAGTCAGAGAGCCAGCTGCCTGTGAAGAAAATTGCTTACTACATTCAGATCATATCTACTTATGAAAGTCTAATTGAAAAGGTAAGTATTAAAACTCTACAGACTAAATTATCTCAGAATCCAGCTCCACTCTCAGAGAAGATTAGATTACTGTAATTAGTGAGAACTAAGTACTTGTGATACACCATGACTGCCAGATGAAAGCCAGTACAGTACAAAGGGGTTTTGCAGCACCAAGAAGTGCTGCTAGAGACAACAAACAAAACCAAATTATTGGAGTCATGAGAACAACCAGCACTGAAGAATTTCTACAGCAAATTTTTGGTACATTTCAGAAAGAAAATAGGGACTTTTAGATGAGATTCCTGCTCCTAATCTAAGCAATACACCAGAAATTCCAACCTTACCCATTCTGTGAAAACATTTACTTGGACCAGTTTAGCTCCCTATCCTATCACTTTGTAAGAGCAGAACAGCACACCTAAATCTATTATTTTGGGGGTGAAATCTTACACAGTTTATAGAGGAAATAAAGAAAAAACTTCCAGACAGATATTGTTAAAGCTGGTTTCTCAGCACTGAAAGTAACTTAAGCCCTTACTTTTTCCATTGGGAGCTGAATGGATGCTTTACAGTCTGAAAATTCAATTGTAATACTGGGTCCTTGGATTTCTGTGACTACATATTGTAGTTTCTGTGATTCCTTCAACATCTTCCTGTTACTTCCACCAAATTTCCCAAGCACACGATAAGCCACGTGGGAGATGCTGTCGGCAGGATTGCGCAGGGTTCGCCACAAAGCCTGGGGGTTAAAAGGTACATGGGCAGACCAGGCTTACTTCAACATTTTTCAAGTTGTAATGCAAAAAAAAAGTCAAGGAGAACACTTATTCTTGTATTTGGGTAACTGATCCTGCACAAGTTCCTTATCAAAGTTGAATATAAGCAGTCTCAGTTCACAACAGCCCAAGTGTTTTGTAACAAGGTTGTCCTAAATGCAATTTTAGATTAGATTATTGTCATCAGCTATAAAATCTTTGCTGTCCTGGAATGTAGTTTCATGTTTATGATGAATATTAAACAACATTGTTAATTAAAAAGCAGGCCAGCTAAGGCGGAACTGAATTAAGCTCGGGGCTAGTTTTGAAATATAAAAAGCAAATAAAGTAAAGAGAATATAACTATTTAACAAAGTATATAGGCGAACAATTCATTCACTTCTAAACTTTCAGAGTTTTCAGCTTAACAGCACAACACCAACTATCCTTCTAAACTCATATCAGACTGGTATGGGTCTCATGATAGATTTTTCAAGTTTTTGTAACCAAAGCTTCACACAAACTTCTAATAATATTCAGTAAATCAATGACCTCTTGTGGTCTAACAGGAAACAACACATTTACCTGCATGAGCTCAGCTCGAACTGGCTGAATGTGGTCATAGAGAAAGTCTGGCTGCAAGTTATCCACACACAATTCCAGAGTTCTTAAGCCCTGGCTAACCAGGGTCTGGGATCCATTGAGAGCTGACACCAAGGGGTCCATCAGCATTGGCAGGTAAGGCAGCAGCGAGCTCAGCCGCACGGGCACAGTGAGGCAGAGCTCCACAAACAGGTCTTTCATGTGCTGTTTGTGAAGGCCACTTTGTAACATATTAAGTCCTGAAAATTATGGATAAGTTATACACTCACAGGAAAAAGACAGTCCACAGTTTATTGTTAAAAACTGCTATTTCCTAAATTCAGAAGAGCCTGACGTTTTTAAATGCTGTAGAGCTTATAGCTCCGTAAATAATGGATTTACAAAATATAATACCTTTCATTATTCTAATGTACATCTAAGGATGTCATGCAGTGAATGTTTTTTTTATGTGCACACATATAGAAGAAAAAGCATCTATGCATATTTAGAAGTTTAATATTAGACTTAATAAGGCAGCATTTGAACACAGTGGATAAAAAAGAGAAAAAGATCATTTGACTCAAACCTCAGCCTTGTAACAATAAAAAATAATCCCACACAGAATAAATGTTTTTAAGTATTCTGAATCCTGAAAAGAAACATTCAGTGAGTTCAAGTACATTAATTGCCCCATACAAACTAAACACGTTCCCCAAGTGATTTTTCTCCCCATAAAGATTTCACATATTCCATAACTCTACTGACATGAGTTTTACATGATTTAGCAATAACATATATATTTGCTAACTACAATAAAAACTGACCCCACAGTTGTAGATCTGAACCAGTCTACAATCCTGCAATAGTTCTGATTAGCTTGTCCCTCCCTAGGTTTAAGTAGCTCTCCACGTTCCCTTGCTCACCCTCAGAACACCTTCTGGAACACAGCTCTTGCAAGCACAAATGCTCAATTAATCAAACTGATTGTTATTTCCATTTCTTTTTGCGGTCTGGCACTACTTGAATTTCTATTTATCATGCCCTTGCAGGTGCACACACATACCCTCAAATGCAGAACAGCCAGAGCTTCACTGCCATGTTCTCTCCACAAAGCCAGTGATGGCCTGGCAACATTGCTTCCCCTACTCACTTATCCCTCAAATGCTTTATGCCAACAAAGTTACCCATAGCAAAAAACCCCAAACAAGTAAAAGAAATAAATAAAAAAAAAACCAACAGCCCCACAATGAAAAGAAGAAAAACAAGCAGCAGAAATTGTGAAGCAGCCAAAACTATGGAGCCTGAAGCAGCTGATAGTAAATGAAAATAAGCACATTCAAGGTATTTAAATCAATTGCTAAATTCAAAATCAAAAGCTACTTATTGGGGTAGGGCTTTAGTTTTGAGGGGTTTTTAATTACATAACATAATTTTATTACTACTATTCACATAAAAAAATCAGAAGCTGGGGTGAGGAAAGAAGGTATTGTTCTACCTTGCAGTAAGTTTGGTAACAGCGGCAAGAATTCTTGGTATAACAGATCATGACTGCCTCCTCCAATAGATCTGAACAGTGCTCTGAGCAGCAGGAAATAGTTATAGGGCTCTTTGGCAGTCTGTGCAAGTTCCATAGAGCTGTTCACAATCTTGTGCAAATGTGGCTATAAAGAAAATAAAGCTTGAAGATTAATAAAACACCAATTTTATCATCATCATCGTACTGTACAAGAGTTTAGCATGAGATTCTGCAAATCAGACACAACAAAAAATATTTCCTCTCAAGTACCTGGGAACGTGGAGCAGAAATCAGAGGTGTCAGAGTGACAAGAGAGGACACTTAACAACAGGAATTTACCCCAATCTAATTTTATCATTAGTTCTTAATTTTTGTGAATGCTAAAACTTCATCTTGAAAGCAAACTCTTTCAGTAAAAAAGGCTACGGAACCGGCAGCCTTTCTAGAGTAGAGGACAAGAACATCTTGCAAGATTCATTAAAAACAGTTGAAAAAGTATTCTCACAGACTAGAGACAAACAGTAACGTATCTGGATATTATTAACATCTAAAAAGCTTTCTACATAGCTATGCAAATGCTGCAAACAGCCTCCATCATTCAATTAAACTATCTGCCCAAGGCCCCCATCATCCATCCTGCAGAAACAAAAGAAAGTAACAGAAGCATGAAACTGTGGAGGTAGTAAATTACGCTCTTTAAACTTCATCTCCAGCTTATAAAATCCAAATGACCTTGATTTCGATGACAAACTGCAAGAATGAAAGGAAGGTTTTACGAATATTGCTTCGTATTAATGTTAGTTTTCAAAGATTCTGGAAAATAGGTAATCCCCCCTCTGTTTTTCACAGTTATCTGCATCAGAAATTTTGTTTGTTACAAGGTACGAGGAAGAAAAAAGAACAGAAATTATGAGAGAACAATCAGTGTTCCATTAAAATCTTAATGTCTTTTCTAGATACAGGCAGCTGCTGCTTTTATGAGGAAATGCACTCTTGCTACAAGCTCAGCATTTCTAAATTCACTGAATAATGAGATGATCTCACCAACATAAATAGATCCTTGGAATACACAATATGTTGTTAGTAGAAAAAATAGCATTCCCTAAGCCCAGACTTTTCAAGAGCATAGAAAAATCTAACTCAAGAGGTACATGTCACTGAATATGACATGAGTGAACAAGATTCACCAACACACAAAAAAAGTGATTTCAATCCAAGCAAAACTCTTAAGTCAATATGGAAACAAAGGGAGAATATATGCAAGAATTTATGCACGTCCTGATCATGAAGTTACATGGGCTTATGGCAATCACAGACCACAGTCATGTATCAGCCACTTATACTCAAAATTAATAAATCACTTCATAATTTTAAATATGAAGCAAATATTTACAGAAACCATCTCTTATAAATAAGACAACATACTTGGCATTTGGAAAAAAAACGGAGATGTGTCACAAATAGGGCTTCAAACATTAAATGACTCAAATGTTACACACTGCAAAACTCTTAAGAGTGTTGTTTTTAAAACAAGACTTATTTTTAACACAAATGACCTTTACCTTCAGCATTTGTTCATTTTCAGCTGCAAATAGTGAAACTGAGCCAAACACTAACTTGAACAGCTTGAGATACAGATTGGAGAGTTCCACATTAGAGCCCATTTCTGGCAGACGATCCAGAAGATACTCTACCAAAATGGTTGCAAAGAGAGCAGAGGTAGTAGGGTTTGCCAAGAAAGAATTGGCAACAATCTATAAAAGGAAACCACAAAGAACTTATTACTGCTGTAATAAAAAGAACAAAAAGATAAATGCACTGTCCATTAAAAAAAAAAAAAAACTAATATGAATTTCTTTCCCCATCTTCAGTGCTACCCAAGTGATTCTGTTTGTCCTCAGTGGAAAACAACTATGTATGTAGCTTAATGTTGAAGTTTTAGGTTTAATTTTAAACAGATATTATAGGATTTGCATTCTGTAAAACAGTAGAACACTAGCACAAGAACCTGAAAAAGCAACAAGTCCATAATGTTCAATACTTTCCAAGAATGAAGTCCATTCATATGTTCTAAACTGAAGTGTTCATGTTTGTATTGCATCACTTAGTCTGGTAAGGTTTTTTGAAAATCCATCTTTAAAATATTTTCATAGAATACTCTTTATTATATAGATGCTTTATTACATAGATGCTTCAAATCTCACATGCTTATTTCAACATTTTTTACAATTCCATGTCAGCCATATATACCCTCAAGGCATAAGATCTTTCCTACATGCTGTTGATTATCAATTTAAAAAGTAAACAATAACGTACCTGAAGAGCATAGTTTTTAGAGATCCTCTCCACCATGTAAGGAACAGTAGTTTGAAAGATTTCTTTAAAAGTTAAAGGGTTCATCATTGTGAACACACCAGCAAAATGCTCCAGAACTTCCTTTTCCTCTTTCATCCTGACTGTCTGACAGTTTGCTACTCGAACATATGTCTGGCCATTTCCTGCTATTTGCACCTACAGCAATTGACAAAACACATACACTCGTTACAGAATTTGAGTAGCTTCTTCCCCCTTATTCTTAAAATACCTTTTGAAAGTAACTGAGATTTTATGGGTTTTACATGCAAGCCACACACAATAAGAAGTTGGGTGCAAAAGCCAATCATGACAAAAATGTTAACGTTTAGTGTCTTCAGAACAGATTTTAAAACTAGGAAGTTAGAAATGGAGAAAGGCAACAGTAGGAGATATCAGTGTATTTGTAAATTACTTAATACCCAATCAAACACATCTACATTTCCTTAGTACTTTGTGCTAAGTACAGGAGATCACAGACATGTGAATGTTTCAAGTATTAGCTAAACTATCTCTTTCAAGGAAAGATTTAATTCACTACATGAAAGACAATTATTTTCAGTTTTGTCTGCATGAACACAGACAAAAATTGCTGCTAAAATAATCTGTTGCTTGCAAGTGGTAAGATGAAATTCACTTTTGAAATGCATTCTTCATTATTGAGTATTTCTCAATAGTTGTGGTCCCAATTAAAGAGTTAGTGAAAACACACTACATGTGTAAGCTGTAGTTTAGCTGCCAAATACCTTATTAAAAGATCCAACATACAGTAACTCTATAAATAGAAGTGCTACGTAGGCAGGTTACATACCTGATAAATATCTAATGCTTGCATTGCATATTTTACCAGTTTTATATAGATTTGAGTCTCCTTAGGTTGCAACTGCTTATTAGGTATGAATTGTGCTTCTGAAAGAAGAGTAAGACAGTAGTTAAGCGTTGAAAATGCTACATACTTTCATTATAGAGAGGCTTTTTTCTGGAGAATTATGAGAGAGAAATGTAATTAAATATGCAGTTTTACCCCCAGGAGCTTTGCATGAGGTGATGCCCCACGTGATCGTCTTGACCCCACAGACCAAAGTTTTCACCAAGCTCCGGCAATCCGTGACCTGAAATGTCTGTTTGTCCTCTTTTTCCTTCTCCCCTTGTTTTTCAAACACAGGTACTGGTGCAGGGGCCACAGGAGTGGCTGGGGCAGGAGATGGGACAGGAACAGGGGCTGCATTTGCTGCCGTGGGCACTCCAGGTAAGGCGGCTTCAGCTGCCCCGAGCTCAGACTGGGGCTTGCACTTCTTAAAAATGACAGAGAGCTGGTAACGTGCTATGGTGTGGAATTTCAGAACAAACACCTAAGACAAAGGAGGGAGGCAGATCAAAGAGGAGGAAGGGGGAGAAGGAAAAAGAACATAAGTTTCTTCTTCAAAAATCATCCTAAATTTAATAATAGTAATATTTCAAATCAGCATACTGAGATCAATAAAATTTACAGTTATTTTTGAAGTCGTTCAAATGACAGCAAACATTTTTAAGTGTATCAATAAATTAGTTTGCTGTCTTCAAAAAACTGGTGCATCCTCAATTTTCAAAAACACAAAAAAAAACCTCCATATAAAGATCCTTGACAAGGATCATTAGGTCTTAAAGGGCAGATATTTCTAATTATAAGATTGTATTGTGCCATGCCAAGCACTTGTGCAAAGATACTCTTTCAGGGCTTAAAAAAAACCCACACCAGAAAGCACACCCATAACCAGAAGGCATTAAAAAATACCATTCCTTCCATACTCCTACACAAGGAAAGAAAAGATTATAACTAAAATTTAGGATAAAAATTTTAAAAAAAAAGCTATCCACAACAGGCATTCAGTTCCCTGCTTTGAAATTAGCAACTGAATGAAGCTGAGGTGACAGTGTCTCCACTACACTTGAGATATTAGCCCAGCTGCAGAGCATTTTAAAGAGCCCTTCTCTGAAGCACTAAACTGAAATACAGTACATAGACTGTTCCTACATATTCTCATTTCGGAAGAAAGGAGAAAGTAAAATGTGATTGACAACATACTACAAAACAGGATATCCAAGCAATTATCAAATGCTTTAAACAAATCAATACCTCCAGCATTCTCATAAGGATGTCTCTACCATTTCCATTTTCCTGTTCACTTTTAGACCGGATACAGTCTACCAAATTTAGCAGCAGCTTGCAAGACATGGTCTGGATACTGCTTGGCAAGGATTCATCATCTATGTTCTTGGCAAACAGCTGCACAGCCAGGGAGAGGTCATTGAGTGGCAGATGCTGCCTGACGTGATGTACCAGGTCTGCCAGGGTGCTGTATGCAAGGGGCCTACAGCCAAAACAAGGAATCGGAAAAACCCATTGAGCACACCTAAAAATGTCATTAATTTGACTTAACAAATAATTACTGCCTGGAGATACTTCCAAATTTCTCAGTGTAAGTTTTCTATTTTCATATGCAAACCCAGAGTTCACAAGGCTTTTTCAGTTACACAAGAGAATTTTAACCTGTGCCATCTAAATAAAGATGCATCAATCTGTCCCACAGCTCTGGTATTGCCTCTTTGATCTTTCTTCCCCCACTGAAGAACACCCCACCACATATTTTCATCTACATGCAGTTAACATGCATGATAGCCACATTTTGAGCAGTATTGGTCATCTGTTTCATAATTTATTATAAATGAAGCAGTTAAGAACTGATAAATTTTAAAAATCATTTCGTTTCGAATACCAGGTAAAGAATCTAGCAGAGCAAATACTTATGTATATGTTATCAATAGCGTACACTTGATACTTAAACAAAAAGAAGTAATTCTCCCAGGTCAGACACTAATTTGGTCTGCAAGCTCACCTAAAATCTAGACTATTGAAGACACAAGAAGTTAAGTATTCTGTCCATTTACTTTCTCAATTGCAAATGAGTAAGCTTTAAGTTATTCATTGACAAAACAGTTCAAATCTCATTTAGATTTTATACTGGACATAAGATTTAGGGTGTTTCATGAAATATTGGGCAGATACTGAGTTGGTGTCTCTGTTTTGGTTGTCCTTCACAATTCAAAAAACTGAAATCCTGCTCATTCACCCATTTTTCTTATTTTGTCCTACACTCACATTACCATGCTGTGCCATCAAAGTGTTAAACAAAAGGCACAGTTACAGCAGCAGAAGTTCTGCCAATAAAACAATCCAGTAAAATTGGTTATTTGATGCAAGAATTTAGGACCCTATACAGAAGCTGCTGTAAATATTAATAATTTTCAAAGTAAGCAGCCCTGGCAGGCACTCAGATCGTTATTCTGAACTTTCTCATACCTCAGTGTCTCCCGGGCAGTGTATCCAGAGCCAATCAGTATAGATTCATCAAACAGCTTGTCCATGCATGGAATAAATTCTAGAATTTAAAAAACAGAAAAATGAAAAAGCCATACACAGTGATCAGCAAGGAAATAATCAAAATAAGAGAGTCAAGCTTTAAATCACTTAATTTAGGCATTTAAACCTAAAGTTATAAAGTGATTTTATCCCAAAATTAATTCCTGAAGCTTATAAAAGGCAGTGCCATTTACAAGGAAACTTTCAAACAATCTCTTTTCTGCTCCACTGACATTTGCCCCTTGAGTAATCCTGCAGTACCCAGTCAAAGCCAGCTATACTCACAAAGAAAAAAAAAATGATCATATTATTTTCAACTTTGAAAAACCTTTTGTATATAACTAATGAATTACTGGAAATGTCATGTTGGGCAACCCTGCACACAACAATTCTATTTGGTCTGGCATCTTGTGATAGTCCAATATAAATGAGCAACATGCCTCTGAAATAGTCAGAAATAGATGAAATCTTTCCAGTTTACAGGTATGTTTATAAAAAGTGCTACATACGGCTCCTCAGGTCTGTTGTCAGGATGTGCTTAGCAGCAATCAAGAGCTCCTTCCTGAGGTGTGCTGTTTCAGCTGGACAATTGGAGAGCAGCTGTAACATTCCTTTTACCATTTGCTGAGAATATTTAGCTACTAATTCCTGCAACAAAGAAAGAATAACATGTGTACAACTACTACAACATTCTATTCTTAAGGTTTCTGTTACATTTGCGAAATAGCACTCCACCAAAATTCACTTCTCTTCCAAAATCTAGTCCCTAAATCTAAAATACAATAGTCACTCCATAAGCGCCCAGGCAGGGGGAATGTTGTATTCATATGAGGATACTTTTGAAAGGATGACCAAGTGCAGCTCTACCTTCAGATATTCTACACAAATGCTCCCATCTCCAACCCCTGATGCACTGCAGTCATGCTGGTGACTTGCCTGCCTAAAGTGACTAGAAACCAGATGCATTAAGTAACAAAGTAATAAAAATGCATCCTACCTGGTAAATTCTGATGATGTAAGCCAAAAAAGACAATGTTTTAATCTGAGCAGCGATAAAATCAGCATACAACTCCTTGTTATAAAGTTTATGTTGTCTGAAATTAAATTGAACAGTGGTTACGGTTTTGTTCCTCCTCTTTAATACCTTCACTCAGAAAATTCAGTCAAGTTTCAAATTATATCATCTTGTAGTGAAGTTCCTGCTTCCTAAAAGAATACAATCTCTGAATGGAAAGAGCCCATTTTCAACAAGCCCTCTGCCATTCAAATTCCCAGCAGCACCTTTCTACAGAAAACCAAGCCAATACAAAGCATCAAACATTTGGCTCAGTTCCCCTAACTGGGGCCATTTTTTCTCCAAGCAATATTCCCTTCCACAGACTTGTCTGTCTCTCTTAAGCTTCAACCACTTAATCAGGTCATCCATGCAGACAAGGAAAGGCAGAGGTCTTGCTCCCACTGCTCTGATCAGAACCACTTGCTGCTCCTCAGAAACATCCCTGTCTGAGGCAGGAAAAGCAGTGCCTATCCCTGCAGCATCACGAGGCTTCAGCTAAGCTATACCTTGGAAGAGCACAAATCTATCATTGATGCTATGGCAGAGATTAAACCACAGCAAGTGTCCACGCTCCAAGGGTCTTCATCACTGTCTGTGATGATGTGGATTTTTGTCAGAAACCCTATTTTAAAAAAACTCATTACCAAATAAAAAACTGGGACCTACTGCATAATTATGGACTCTACAAATGGCATATAGTGCCAATTACTTCACCTACAGAACCTTGGTAATTTTTAGTCAAATAATCATTGCTGTTTTAGAGATTAAAAGCAGTAAGACTAGAATCAAAAATCATAAAATAGAAGACAAAAATATTTTGAGTAATACTGAATGACAGGTTTAAGTAATTTATCCCAAAAAACATCAAAATACTGTTAAATGCTCTTACCTTGCTTGAGCAGAAACTTGTATTATAATAGTGTTCATAATCAAGGGCACAAATTCAGCTACTACATTATGAATGTTCAGTTTGTAGAGCTTAAAAAAAATAAAGTATTATTAGAGAAATTCACAAGACACACTTGCAGTCACCTTACTGGAGAGCTGATCAGAAAAAAATTAAGACATCTCAGCAGCTTCTTTTTAGATGATATTTAAATTTCGAAACTATATCACATTCATTTTTACTACCATCTTAGCCAACTGAAGTTACACAAGCCATTCTGTAATGAAGTATTTACATGTAAAATACTAAAGTGTACTAACCTGATACATGAGCACAACAATAATAGGTAGCTCAGCCAAGACCTTTAGTGATAAAGATCCTCTGGGAATTATTGAATGCTGAAAGAAAGAATATATGCTTTATAAACAGTTTGATTATTAGTTCAAAAGAGTATGTAAAACACAGTTTTACAGAAACTGCTCGTTTTAGTAGCACTATACTTAACAATAATTACATTTTAAAAACACAAAACCATTGGGTATTACATTAAATAAAAATCCTGTGATTACAGCTGCATAAAAATATCTGGAAAGTTTCAATCAGCTTCTACAGAAAAGTCTTGATAAGAAAAACAAGCAAAAAAGAAAGTGTGTTATTTTTGCCTGGCCTTATGACCTGCAGCCCTGTGCTACAGGCAGTCCCCCCAGTGGAGAGCAGTCAGAACACTCACTGTCCTTGTTTCACTGTCCTCTCGCTCGGGGTTCACTTTCACCACAATGGTTGTAATCATGCCGACCATTTCAGGAGTGGGAACCGTGTTCTCTGGGATCACCTGAGGGTTCTCAAAGTATCGATTCTACAAGCAAAGAGCAGAAGAAAAATATCATCATGCCAGTAACAGTTGAAAGGCCATCCATCTCCTCAGAACTCCATACCATTTTCCCCCGGAGCAGTTTTCTCCTCTCTGCACGTGGTGTTTGCACTGCAGCACCTGCCTAGGCCACACACGCACCCTGCAGCCCTTCCCACTGCAAGGAGAAGCAGAAAAGCTCCCCCAGACAAGGCAGTTTTTTTGCTAAAGCTAAACAACCCAGGAGTTACTCTGTATCAGGGAGGGAAGATCAGTCCAGGGCCTCCCTTCATGACCTCACCCTTCCCTCATAACCAGACACATTTGGGTACAGGGAGACAACTGCAGCCAACCTCACCCTGCTTCACCAGAGCTCACCTCAATTCTCTCATACCAGTAATAGTAGAAGGTTTTCCAAATCAAAACCTAAATACCTTCATTTTTAGACATTTTGATAAATAGATCCACTAAAAATATATTTACTTAGTATCACTAAGTACATAATAATAATGTCAATGTCTTTTAGAAGAAGTAATAAAAACTAGTTTTCTGACTATAGCAGAGGCAATTTTAGAAATAAAAGCTTACCACTACTTTTGGAAGTTCCTTGTAAATCTGTTTCACAAAGTCCAAAAAATGATGAATCTAGAGAGGAAGAAGTCAGTTACTATAGAGAAATTTTTAAAAAATAATTTAAAAACCACAATTTTAGAATCTTCGTATTAACAGCACAAATACATAAAATCTCTACTCAACAGCAGAGTATATTTTTCATGATAACTGAAAATAATCTGAAAGCATTCTCCTACCTCCTTCTGCTCTGTCAGTCTTAATTCAAATTTCACTTGGAAGGAGTCTAATCTACCTATCAACTCTACATAGTTCCAGTACAGTATCGTTAGGTGTAATTACTATGAATCAACTAAGTCTTCCTAAGGGAAAATCAAGTCAAAATGGCAACAGAATAACAATGCAAACTTCCAAATTCCCCTTGATGAGTCACAGGAGAGAAGAAGGGAGGCGGGGGAAGTCAATCAGAGTTAAATTCCTTTTTCAGGATTTTCCATTACAAACTAAAAAGGTATTAATTCTCTTCCTTCATGCAGAAATTTTAATCCTTAGACTGATCATATCGTCCACAAACATTTAAACCAAGTACAACTAAGCTTTAACAGTTCGGTTTTCTCCCCAGGAGTGCTAGCACTATGCAATCCTCTTTTGAAAATTACTTTATGGCAAAAAAAGGTAAAGAATTAAATGAATTATTACTACAACAGGTCTGGCAACGTAAAAGGACAACAGCAAAACAAACCAATCAAGACACTTGAACAGAATAGCAATTCTGAAGAGCATGGCAGTAAGTTTTATACCATGTAACAAGAGTTATCACTTACTTCTTGAGTGATTGCTGGTCGGAACTGTTTGTGCAATTCAATAATTATTCTTAAGCAAATCAGAACATTTTCTTCATTCTCTGTCTGGGAAAAAAAAAGAAAGACACTTTTTAGTGAGCCCACTGCTGACTTCTTCAACTACTCAGTGGGTACTTCAAAACCCTGTAAAATTATACTCTTCTCAACAATCTAAAGTGCCCCATTAATATGGATTTGCGTAAGCAAAATGCTTTTCCTTGGATACCTTGCAGTCCTAAAGTAGGGCTGAAATTAAATCCACCCCTGGGGAATAAAACCCAGACATTTCAATCACTCTCTACCATCAGATCTGTTCTCATTGCCCCTCAAACACAGACCCCCACATGAGCTTCAAAGGACAGTGTTGTGAATTCCAAGACAGAAAACAAACTCCCAAGAACAAGCTACCTGCCAGAAAACCTTGCCCAGCATGAGAACAGTTCCCTGCATTTGTAAAATCCAAGTTTCTAAAGGGCAGAACAGAATATGCAGAAAACCTGTAGGTGGTGAGAGAAGGCACGGATGAAGCCTAAATAGAAAGTCCTTCCACTCCCTCTCCAGCAGCACAGCTATTGAAAATCCTACCCCCAGCAAATTTTGGAGATGAAGAAAGTAGAGGAAAATATTTCTGAAAATTTAAAAGTTTTAAGAGGAAGTAAACAATACCTCTAGAAATCTGAACATCACAGACAGGATATTTTTGGTATGAAGACGAAGATGTTCATTTGTTGGTATTCTGTGAATTATTTCAAGCACAAGCTTTCGGAGTTGCTGTAAAAAAAAAAGGAAAAATATGACAGAATTTTTGAGAAGCCTACAAATCCAACAATTGGTTGCAGCATCTTTCTCAGCTTAATAATTCTGCATGTTTAAATAGAAAAGAAGCCATTTTATTTCATGTAGACATAGGCTTGTATACAAAGACATAACCCTATCCTACTACCCACTTATATGAATGAGGCAAATTTATCAAATTTACAGTTGAAAAATCAGACTTTTTTAAGGAATGCTATTTTAAGTATTTAATGACAAAGATTCAACTTTTGCCTTCAATTCCTAACTTAGGTAAAGTCAGTAATTTGTAATAATGTGCATTTCAGTAAGAAAGCCAATTCTGTTGCACCTAGTTTTCCTCCTTTTTCACAGACACCCAGATTTGCAAAGTTTATAAGTAACTTATTTAGAAACAGGACTTCTTCAATTCCACTCCAGATGACAGATCTATTTTTACCAAGTCTTAAATCAGTTCATTAGATTAACCAAGGACTTCACTGCAAAAAGGCAGGAGATGCTTCACAGTTTACCTGTGCTGGCTTCTCTTGCAGAAATTGAACTTCCCCATCCTGTAGAAAGGTGAGAAACCGAGGGATGATGTGCTCCAGAAACGTAGAATATTGAGGGGATGATGTCACGTTCTAATTAAGAACAAAAAATGAGGAGATATAAAATAGACATCACACAGATTATATTCAGTTACATTCAATGCCATTATCAAGCATTTCCAGTGAGTTTTGAATAGATTCAGTGACTAAGTATCTGCTGACACACTACAGAACCAAGTGAGTTCCAAGAGAACATTAGCAAAACAAATACTGAATAAATTCTTCCCTGCTGAAGGGAAGAGCAAAGAGAATCAACAAAGCCTTCTGATTCTAAACATATCACTAGATTAAGCAGTTAAAACTATTGTTTCAGAGATGGCAGGTCAGCTTAAGCAGATAAAAAGCTCCCCAAGAATGATTTTTAGTTTTCTATGACTTCAAAACAGGCACATAACAACTAAATATTCAACTATAATTTCTGCTAACACAGGGTTGGGTTGGGTTAACTTGTGTTTCACATTTTCTCTGCTGCTCATCTAAAATGGTGGTCCATCACCATGCAGAAGATGTCACTGGAGGTATCTCCACTCCTGACATCAGATTCTGCATCTGACAACTCCTCTCTCACTTCCACACCATGGAATACTCAGAGGAATCAGAAGTGCCTCTGTTTCACAAGGGCACAAAACACATCTGAACTAAATAAAAGAAAGCTTTAAATACAGACATTTCATAGCATTCAAAAAAATACAAAAATCTCTTACTTCACTTCTATTTAAATGCTTAATGAATAAAGATTAGGCAATGAAAACTAAGTCCAAATGTACTTCTTCAACAACCTGGTTAATTCCTAAATACAAACCTAAAATCAATGACTTGTAACTGTATAAATCACAGGATACTACTATTAATCTTTTAACTGCATAACATTAGAAATTCAATTAATATACATTAAGCACAAGAAAGGATGCCATTGCAGAAAGTAAGTGGGTTTTTGTTGGGGTTTTTTTGCTTGGGGTTGTTTTCTTTTTATTTACCTCAAAATTCTCACTGACTTCTTGCATCATTTTCAATTTGGTTTCATCAGCTGAAAATGGAAATTCAAGCAAAAGATATGAGTGTAAAACCAGGTCATGAGTGTAAAACCAGGTCATGAAGGAAAACACCAGGCTCACTGATCAAAGAAGCAATCAGATCTTATCAGTTTAGCTATCACTGCCCAATTATAAGACACACAGTTCTCTCAAACAACCACCACACAACCACACACACACAGAGCTCACTCACTTCGGCTCATGCAAGTGTTTCTCATCATTTTGCTTCTTCAAAAATCAAAACAAGAGTTCACCGTCTCATTTTTCAACTGTCTGAGCAAGTCTGCAACACTTGTGAAACAGACTACTGAAGACCTGTAATTTCCAATAAGAAAAAAGTCTCTTACGTGTATTGACATCTGTAAGAGCAGCCACAAACTGAAGATATTTTTTCATCAAAGTGGTTTGGTCCACCACCGTAGGCCCTTGTGCTGAAACAAATGCCATCTTGGAGGAGGAAAGATCAGCTTTCAGTACACAAAATCAAGATCAACACACCTACAAAAGAATACAGAACTGGTTTTTAGTTTATATGGCTTGTTAACAGCCACTGTCCCATCACCTACATACATATTGAAGAGGATCACCTTTGCCAAAACCCACAGCTGTCACGTTTATTTAGTTTTACAAATACAACACCAAGCACGTACAGCACTCACTGTGACAAGACTGCACTAATAGATAAAAGGGCTTATTGAGCTCTTCACAGCACAAGCATTCACGTGTTTTGCCCGGTCTCCTCTCTCCCAGCAGCAGGCTCCAGGCTCAGGGATGCTTCCCGACCCCGCACACCTGTCATCCTGCCTTCCACCCCAGCCAGATCCCGAACTCCCAGCTACCCTCGGACACGCCCCTGCGGGACTCACTCCCAGGTGAGTCTTGCCGCCGCAAGCTGCCTGTCTCGCTCGTAAGGAACCTAAAATCACATCCAGTTTGAGAGACCGGCGACCTCCCTCCTCCCCTCGGAGGTTTCCCGTCAGTTTTCCTCCCGGCCAGGTCCGGCCGCGCCGGCCCGCAGGGCTGTGGGTGCCCGCAGCCAGCCCGGGACCCCGCGCCCCTCACCTTCCCCGCCGCAGCGCTGCTCGCCCGGGTCGCTCCCCGCTGCCAGGGCGCCATCACGCCGAGCCCATCTGCACCCTGCGAACAC
>VZTR01023957.1:310666-449637 GCA_013400775.1 Chaetops frenatus | reverse complement strand
CCCTGGGGGAGCGGCGGCACCACCGGAAGCGAAGCGGGCGGAGAGACTGATCCGCCACAAGAAACAAAACGGCAGCCAGGAGTGAGAAAGGGCTTCGAATGATGAGTTTAAGAAAATTTAAAAACAAAACAAAACAAAACAAAACAAAAAAAAAAAAGAAAACTAATTACAACCAAAATATACTAAACAAAACAAGAAAAAAAACAAATTAAAACGACAGATAGAGAACACAAGAAAACCACATTCCGGCGCTTTTGCTCTCGCTTCTCTCCAGCAGCGCACCCGTTACAGGCCGTTCGGAGCCCTGCGGGACCGGTAACAGCAGCCAGAACTCAGCACAATCCGCTTCCCAAACGCTCCGGGGTGTCCCCACACCTTCGGCAGACGTGAGGCATTTGTGGGTTTTATTGACTATTTGCTTAAACTGCCGGCAGCTTTGCAACCCGGCCGCGCTGCCAGCGCGATCCCGCAGGAACAGCCCCCGTGAGAGGCGGGCTGGGCGCTGCCGCGGGGGAGCGTCCCGGGGGCGCGGACAGCGGAGCCGCAGTGCCGCGGGGACAGCGCGGCCCCAGCGCGGCCAGACCCGGTTCCGGTTCAAGAACCGGCCTCATTCCCGGCCCCGGTGGCACCGAGCCGCGGCCCCCAGCATGTGGCGGCTGTTCTGCGCGCTGCTGCTGCTGCTGCTGCTGCAGCTCGGCCACGGTCGCTCCCCGGCCGCAGGTAAGGAGTCGCCGGTCTGCGCTGGCATCGCCGCCGGGGAGCGGGCGAGGGGTGCGGGGGGCGAGGGCTCAGATCTCAGGCGTGAGCTGCATCACTGGTTGGGGTGGTTCCCTGCCCGAGCCTGATGGATGTGACGAGGGATGGAGAGCTCTGGGCACGCTCCCACCAGCCCAGACTTTATTCTCAGGCGCTGCGATCTTGGTGCCTGCCGTGAAGGTGGGGCATCCCGGGCAGCCGGGGTTCTGCTTTGCACTTCTAATCCAAAAGCTGCACTTCTGCTTCCTCCGCTGACCCCGCGCCGCGGGTCACAAGGCACCCCGGGCAACCGCTGTGGGACGTACAGAGCTCCATTCTGCGGAGAGAGGTCGGAGAGGCAGGAGAAATCCCTGAACTGGATGGAATGTCTTGCTGTGCCGGTCACTCCCTTGGTGACCTTGAGTTAGCCACTGAGCCTCCAGCTGCTGCAGCTGTTGGGCCAGTATGGCCCTGATTTGTAAAGCACCATGATAACCTCCAAGGAGAAGTGCTAGATAAGCATGAGGTAGTCGGCTATTTTCTTCCCGAATTCTGCTGAAAGAGCATAGCCCGAATCTTCTAGAGACATGAAACCTACCTGTGCCAGATTTCAACAAATCACAAGCATTTCTCTTTTAACTCAAAAAAAAAAAAAAAAAAAAAAAAAAAAAATGATAAAAAATATATTTAAAAAAAAAAAAAAAAAAAAAAAAAAAAAAAAAAACAAAACCAAAAAAAACTCAGGGCCGTTTCTCATGCTGTGAAATGGGAACAGTGGAGTTATTTCTCAGGCAGCAGTGTTACAGTTCATTTCTCACAGTCCTTCTGCCTCCAGAATTGCTCAGCACCTGTGACCTGTGAAATAAAATGCAGGCACAAATGCGGTCTCTTTCATCCTGTCCCAAGCTGATGGCTGCAGAAAAGCCAGCACAGAAGTTAGCTGGCCTCAGTGCTCCCCTTCACATTAGCAATCATGGAGAAGTGAGAAATGCAACTTCTGGAGGTCAAAGATTCAGGTCCCTGTTAGCAGTCTGGTGGCTCCTGAAAGGAAGGATAAGGAAAGGCACCAGCATCAGAACCCCCCAACTCTTCTGCTCTGCCCAGCACTGCTGGTGAGAGGAAAGCCAGGCAGAGCTCTGATACAGAGAAGGAAACATGCTCCATGTTGAAGGCAAGCAATCCTGTTCCCAGTTCTGTCCCAATTCACAGCTATTTTGCATTTCCTTTTGTTTTGGGCCTTGAGGGTTGATTTTGTTGTTTAACACATGCACATCCTTTAATGCTGCTGCACTGCTGGTGTTTAGAAAAGTTTAATGTATGCTTTCCACAAAACTCAACACTCTGCCCATTACAGTAATTGCAATATCTGAAGTAAGTAATTTGAGTAAACATGGCAGAGGAGATAATGGTGAGTCATTCAGAGCAGCAGAGCTGGTTCAGTATCACAGGTCCTGCCCCTCTCATGCCGTGATGTTTCATAGAATCATAGCATGGTTTGGGTTGGAAGGGACCTTTAAGGGTCATCTAGGTCAACCCCCTGCTGTGAGAAGAGACATCTTCAGTTAGATCAGGTAGCTCAGAGCCCAGTCCAACCTGACCTGGAATGTTTATGCTGGGCAACCGATGCCAGTGTTTCACCACCCTCATTGTGAAATATCTCCTCCCTTGACCTGCTGGCCACACTGATTTTTATGCAGCCCAGCATATCATTGTCTTTCTTGGGTATACATTGTTGGCTCAAGTCCAGTTTTTCATCCACCAGTACCCCCAGGCCCTTCTCTATCCCTTCATCCTTCAGCCTGTACTGAATACCAGAGGTTGCCCCAATCCAGGCACCTTGTACTCAGCCTTGTTCAACCCCATGATGTTCCCATGAACCCACTTTTTGAGCTTGTCCAGGTCCTTCTGGACAGCAATTGATCTTCCATTAGAGCACAGTACAACTTCCACTTGCCTTGGGATTTTTGGTCCTTCCCTGGAAAAGGAAGTTTAAGGTGGACCATAGCACAGAAAACGCTTTTACTGCGTTTTTTAATGTTTACTTATGAGGAAAGTTAGAGAAACTTGTCAACACAGCTGGCAAAGGAATATAGTGGATAAAATCACACCTGAGTTTGAAAGTTCACATTTTTTAGAAGAGAGCCTAGAGCTGAGCTTCTTCCAGTAGCTGGAAGTCCAGTGATCATGTTAGATGATTAGTGACAATGAACCCACAGCCAGCACCCAGCTCTGGGTGTAAAACCTCATCAAAGCTTTTGTGATGTTCTAGACTGAAGCTGTCTTCTACTAGGAATATTTCTAGGACTCAGTCTGACATGTTGTTTACTGTCCTTTATTTGAACTCATACACACATGCAACAGTTTCTGTTCCAGATACTTAAACAGTAAAAAATTATGGTGGTGAAGTCTTTGCTAGGATGAGTGTTATTGTGGGTTATACAACTAGAACTGACTAGTGAAAATGTATAAATAGATAAATGAAATTTAAAATGCAATACAACAAGGTTTCGTTTACTCCTTTTCTTCTGATTTCCACAGAATCGTTTAGTCTGGAAATAACCAACAATGGTCCAATCACAACTGGAGCTCAAGCTACTGTTCAGGCCAGGCTAAGAATGGAGAACGAAAATGTCACATCAAACTTGTATCACTTTAACTGGATTTATGCTCCTCTGATTCTGATAGAGAAATCCGAGCAGCGGTTTAATTCCGTAATTAATGTGACTGGTGAATTTCCTGGCACTTTCCCTGTGTCTGTCTGGGTGACTCACAAAAACTGTTGGTTGTGTCGGCCGGTGGCGAGAAACATCACCATGCTTCAGATCACAGGTGAAATGGCTTTCCACCCTGTACCCCTCAGGAACTCAGTATATATGCCCTTGCCAGCATCAGGAAGAAAGCCAGTGTAAATATGGCTTCTGACAACAGAGTTTGGTTTGTAGCCCTGTGGCTGAAGGTGGGTTAGGGTGGCATGGTACAATTAGTAACAATAGAGCCATGCTCTAGTCTCTCTATACCCAGGAGGAAAATGGGATCTTGCCCATGTTTTCCTGCCTCTGTCACTTGGAGAAACTGGATTAGAAACCAGATGCTTCAGCAGCTGCAGTTCACACATCAGCATGGGTCAGTGATGCCCAGACTCCTAGAACAATGTTTCTTCTACTGTCTCCCAGCATTTCTAGACCTAAGTTAGGATGAGCATCAGCATGACAATCTGCTGCTTTTCCCTGTTGCATGACACAGCAAATCTTAGGCCATCAGCAGAGCAGTGTCACATTTTCTTTTAAAGCTCTGTCCAAGTGTACTGAAATTGTATGTGAAGTCATGGCTGCATTTCCAAATGTTGTTAAATACAATTTCAGTTTGCTGAGAATATTCATAACCACAAATACACTTGGGTTTTTTTACAAATTAACCACTGGTGTGCTATGGTTAATCCCTGATACAGGGATGGACAGCCCCATTCCAACAGTAATTGAAATTATTATTTGTGCATCACCAAGAAAACTGTTCACCAGATTTAATGAATTGATAACAGGGTAAGAGTCTGTTACTGGTAATCAATAGCCCATTAATTTTATAATGAGTTGATAAGTGTCTCATCACAATACATCTTTATTTATAGGTTAGAGAGGATTTTTAAGATCAGTCCTTGCCACTCATTGTAAAAAAAGTCCAACATAGAACCTCTCATAGACAAGAACATATCCCCCTTTCTGTATTCAAAATATATAGCACATCTGTTATTCATAGCAGTCAAATCTTAATTTCTGTAGAAACAGCTAAAACTAAGGGGGAAAAAAGTTACATTGAAAAAAAAACAAACCACTAAACAAACAAAAAACACCAAGAGTGTGTGTACTGGCTAGATTCTGAATCTAGATGCTTGATATTAATATCTTTTTAAATCAATAGTAGAAATTTATATTGAGTTCAATCAGTCTAGGATTATTTCTCTTATTTCTATATGCTGTTATATCATGACCCATAGTATAACCCTAAATAAGTATTTTAATTTCACTGCCTCATTAACACACATGACAACACTGAGTAATAGATATAAAATACACTTAACCACTTGGACTAGGACACAGAAAGACTTACACGTTCAACTGAAAGAATGTTTCAGTACACACACAGAACACGCTGTGGAAGCATGCTGTCATTCTTCTGTCATACATGCTGTCATTCTTCTTCCCCCTTTTCATTCTGCAGAGTTTATCACAGGGAACCTCACCATTGCCCAGATAGAAGATAGCAGAGTTACCAAACACAGTTCTAGCTCCTCCACGGACACAGTGACACGGATTTCTTTCTCTCTTCATGACCCAAGTCATTACTTCAAGTCAGCATCATTTGTTTACAGCTGGGATTTTGGAGATGGGTAGGTGTGGTTACTTTGCTTGTTTTAATGAGTAATCAAGATGACTCTGATTCAGATGTTCATCTAGAGAAAAATCCCAATTAAATCAGTTAGCTAATAGTCCGCATGCTATAAAAGTTGTTTTCATAATTTACTGACTATTTCTATTCCAATTTGTGAATTCTTTTAGCATTGTCTTTAATTAAGAATGCAGAGATTTACTCTGGATCTTATACTAATTGTAGTTCTATAGGTAATACCACAGACATAAATCCTCATTTATATGGACATCAAGCAGAATTAGAATCATAGCTGCTGAAGCATTGTCTGTAAAGAAAATATATTAGAGCTTTTTAAACCAGAAATATGCAAGCATTTGCTAACAGGCAATTTTGATTCTAAACCTTTTCCTGTTGCACACAGAGTTTACCAGATTACCAAGGAACCCTTTGTCTACTGCAACTGCTCTTCCATGGGGAATCGCACGGTGCATCTGAAGGTCGTGGCTGAATGGGAGCAAATTGGAAGCATCATACATGAAAGAGAAATTATGCAGAAAACTGGTGATTTTACCACAGCTCTGGAGCTCTTAGGTAGTTTTGCACCTCCAATGCAGAACTATTTGTATGTGTACAGATACAATCTAGTATGTATAGATACAATCTAGCTTTCAGATGGTAACACAACTTCAACAAAGTTTCATGTGCAACGACTGGTCAACGTTAATCAGTGAAGTGTTTGCATTGCAAACTTCCATTCTTCTAGTGCAGAAAAATGGGTGGAAACAGATAAAATCTTTAGTTTCTTGTTAATCTACAGACAATTTTACTGTCTTTTGTTAAAGCCTCACATACAACTAAAGCAATAAACTATTTACCAAAACTTATGGTGGATTTGTTTGCTCAATTTACACCAGCTATCCCTAAAAAATAAATGAGTTCAATCAAGCATTAAGAAAGCTTTCTGTCAGAAAGTTTTGGTCAGCTTCAGGAGTAAACAAGCACAGAATTAAAAATGTAAAGAATTAATAAAGTTGATTATCCATATTGAAAAGAAATCAGGAAAAAAAATCATAAAACTTACAACATCTCTGCTGGTAGGTTTCCTTTTGGGATGTGAGACAAGTAGTATTATTTGTGTGACTGATGGAACTCAAATCTGAAAGTCTGTGGAAACAAACCATCACTGGGAAACCAGTGAGACTCAGTCTTAAGTGTGGAGTGTGACATGCTGGCTTTCCATTTCTTTGCAGATGCTGTTAAAAGTATTAACATAGTGGGCTCCAGAGAGACTCATGTAATGGAAAACTTGAATTTATCTCTTCACATCAATGGCACGTAAGTAGCAAACACAACTTCTTTCCCCCAAAAATTGTCTATTTAAGTGTTTTTCTCCAGTGTTTCCTAAAAATAGTCAGTTGAACCCCACAGAACAATACTTATAAAAAAACCCAATCAAATAGAGCAAAACCACCCCCTTCCTCCAAAAAAATACTGTTGAATATTGCATTTCCTGACTTGAAATACTATGAGCTCTAAGACCCCGAAAGAGCCTGCATCTTTAGAGAAAAGTAGAATCCTCCTACGTAAAGACATTTTTTCTTTTTTTTAAATCTTTTTGAAGAGAATGTTAAAAGACAAGTAGTCAGAGAAATGAGGGGTGAAATACATGTGAAAACTTCTTCCAATTTCCCCACTATATTCTATATCCTGTTGCATGGCAGCAAAACTTGACTGGCACAGGGGATTAATAGGTTTGGGGAGTAATTTTGGCAAAGTTCAGATTGCCGCAAGATGAATAAGACGTAGAAGCTCCATGCAGTGAGGATTATAGGAAAATAGAAGAGTTGTGAGCACCTCAATCCTAACACAAGCTCTCTTAAGTTGCAGCTTTAGAACACATTGGAGTTTTGGAGAGAGCAGCATCCAAACACAGAGCCATTTACAAAAGGCATGAACAGTCCCAATACATAAAGCAGCACAGTTTGCTTTCAGAAAGTGAAAGGCACATTGGCAGGAGTGGGAACTGGAAATGGCATATCAGTGAATGTGAACAACCAAAAACTATGACAGGCAAACCTGAGATCACCCAGAGCAGGCTTGGTGACATCCTAGTCACAGGACTGGAACTAATGCAAGAGGAATTTAAGAAAGAGATGCAGAGACAAAGAGATGGGTTATCAAAAATGAAGCTAGAAAATGAGCTAAACACATAAACTCCAGGCTTTCTTTAGCAAACAATCATTGCAAAGAGATAAGAAATGAAATACTAATAAAATAGGGTAAAGAAAAGCTCTGTCTGTTGTCAGAATCAAAGTCTACAGTGCATAAGGTGAGTTCAAGCAGAATCAGTTGAAACAGGGATCTGGAAGGGTAAACAGAAGGCTTCAATTAGACGTGGTGAGAAGCCACGTGGCCATGAAGTGGGTTGCACTAACTTGCTTGATAGCAAATAAAACCCCTTTTGTTAATGTAAGGGAATGATGTGGTCCTTGAAATTTACTTATAGTTTCCATCTATTAGTCCTGCATACAGAGCTCATCTTATATTCTTTCCAGTTTCATTTGTGGGTTTTTTAATTAGAACAGTCTTGGGTGTTCTTCAGTGGCATGGACAGTGATTTCTGTAAGAAGGACAAAGGAAAAACAACCTTACCTTGGAAGTGCAGGGAAAACGATTCCTTTTATCTTTATTGAAGAAGGACTAAGGAGTTTTCTACACAGTGGCCTGCTGATGACCCTTGCAGGTATTCAGCTCCCAGCTGAAAGACCTGCCTTTATTGGAGCATCACAAAGAACTTTTTCATTCGGTAAATGCTATAAAGGAGAAACGCTGCAGTTAATTATTTCTTTATTTGTATTTAGATTAACTGCATTAGTTTCAAAATTATTCTGCTATTTTAACCAAGCTCTTTGCTGAAATTTTTGCAGAGTTTTCACCTTTCTTTAATTCTACATTTTTGCTCCTGTCGTTTCAGCCCGCCGCTGGCATTGTGCTGGCTTATAAAATCCGAGTGCATTCCACTTGAAGGTGACAAATGCCATCTGGTGGAGATCAGTGGCTCCTGCTACAACCTCAGCCACACCTTCAGGGACGCGGGACAGTACTGCCTCAGCGTCAGGGTGGAGAAGGGCGTGACGGTGCTGCAGACGTACCACGGGATCAAAGTGCGGCCAGCAGGTGAGGGGCAGGGAGTCAAAGCAGCACGGAGAGTCCCAAACACGTTAGGGACAAACGTGGATTAACCAGCCTGCAGATGAGGTTTCAGGAAGCTGCAGTAGAACCCCAAAAGGAGATGAATAAAAAAGGAAATGAGAACTTATAATGTGTCTCCTGAAACTGCTCTGAGCTAATTGTATTCTGCTGGACCCTAAGTCCCAAGAGTGTCTTGAAGCTGCTAATTACCCTGGGAAGGCTGTATTATTTAAATGAAATATTTGTCAGTTTAAATAGTCCAGCTTTTGTACTTAGAGAGGATAACTAGGAAAACATATGTCTGTAACACTACGTTAATTAAGCAGTCTCAATCCTTTTTGCTTACTTTAGTCACAGATTTTTGAGGGTAGATTTTTCTTCCATTTCATTACAAGTCTCTGTCCCTGCCAGTGACCCCAGCTGGCTCCCCCATGCATGGTCACACATGCCCCTCTTGGGTCCCTAAACCATCTGGGAGAGCAGTCAGGTGGCCAAGTGAAGAGGATGGGGGACAGGCAGGCTGTGAAACAGAGTCGTCACACCATGTCACTGTGAGCTAGCTGTGTACAGACAGGGCAGCTCACTCCAGAAAGCATTCAGAGCTGAATCCTCTATGCTGGAGGCTCTTGGCTGCTGTGGAGGTGAGGTACCACAGAGGTACCAACACCCTGGGGAGTCAGGGGCTGACATATGTAACTGGGTGGAGGTTTTTCAGCTCTTCAAGAGAAAAGAGGGCATAAAGGGAAAGACCTTACAAACTCCTTTCCCACTCCTCAGATTTCTGAAAAACCTGGAGCGATCTCAGTTGAAAAGTTTATTCCTTCTTACACACATCTCCATTTTTCTAAGAATACTCCTAAAACTTCTTCATTGTTTCCTTCTCACTGTTGGCTCTATCTGGGGCATTGTGTCACTCCAGGAGTGTGTCCTTGTGCTTTTTCCTAGGAATCCACCCAGCTTTCTTTGTCCTGCTATGCACTGCTCTGGTCTCAGTGATGCTGGCTCTGGTGCTGTACACAACCTTTCGAAGTAGCACACAACAAAAAGATCTTGTGGAGGTATTCAGTTACTCTTACTTTGAGCTGGGATAGTAATTAGGTATTTTTCAGCCATGAAAGGTATTTGATATGCAAGGTTCTTTAATCCCCAGACAAACAGAGCAGGAGGGAGCATTTCCCTGGTATGTGTGATCTGTTCCACCAAAAACTCCAGGCAGTGCAGGCAAATGAAGAAACCATGAACCAGAAGCCATGCTTCTGGCCCATTGCAGAACTCTAAATTGCCAGAATAATAATGGGCAGTTTGTAAATATTTCCAAGCAGATGCTTACATTGAAGTATCCCTTCCAGAGGATCTACCTCAGAGTAGTTACATGAAAGAATACAAGGAGACAGTGCAAGAGGATACAGAATAATAAAAAAGGAGGGGTATGTTATCTAAAGCAGCCCTAAATTGTTACCTACCCCTCATATGTGGCCTTCATCTCCTCAGCTCCCTTCCATCTTTAATAGGCCTTTCACTTGCTACAAAAGATATTTGCAATAACTATGAGTTCTTGAATCAAAAGTAGCTTTCATGGTATTTTGGAAAGTACCCAATACCCTTTACACTGTGCCACAATATAAATTATATACCTCTAGAGACGCTGCCTGTAAGCCATGTGCACAGCAGGTAAAAATCAGATGTCTGTTTGAAGTTAGCAACTGACTGAAATGGTTGAGGACCAAGTGCCATTTTTAGCCCAGTGTGTTCTTGCTGGACTTGAGCCAGTCGAAACTGAACTAAAAATGATCTTTTTGATGTTCCTTTTCCAGGTAGCTGACTTTGACTTTTCTCCACTGTCTGAACACCAGTCTAATCATTCCAAGTCAGGCTGTGGCCCAGTATGTTGCAGATCATGTTTTCTTCAACCATCAAGAGAAGCTGCCTGGGAGAGTCATGAACTTCTACATTCACTTTACAAGCCAGTCAAAATGTACACACTGTGAAGAACACAACTGCACTTTGGTTGCACTAACTGTCCAACTTTTTCACTTAGGACAAGCTAAAAGCCCAGTGCTGCATGAATGATTTGATATTGCCAATGCAATGAGGTTCACCATTTTAAGTCCAGCACTTGAGTACTTCATTCTCTGAACTTAAAAAGAACAAGAAACACAGCAAAAGTAGCTTTGTATTTTTAATATATACGGGTGTGTATTTACAGCTGTAAATGCAGCTTTTTATTCTTATGAAAGATTATTTTATGTGCAGGTTTGCTAAATTCACTACCTCTTGTAATTTCTCTGTTCCTTCTGCTGTCTGTTTCAAAGAAGAAAATGCCTAAGTCCAACATACCTCCTTTCCTTTGTACAACAATAATTCTGGAAATGGAAGTCACCCAAAATACTGTTGAATGTGTATTTCTTCTATCAAGGACCTGATGTGTCCAGGTTGAAAACAGAGGAGGTGTTTCCAATAAACCAGACTACCCAATTATGTTGTCCTTTGTCCTGTCTCAAAAGACCCCTCTTTAAGCTAATGTACTTCTGTGAGATTGCAGTGGTGGTGACCCACTCACCTGCTAGCAGTATTTTGGTCCTGCGGAAACCTCCACATGCCCACCACTTTCTAAAATAGAACACCAGTATAAGTAATAATGTATAAGTAGCTTTTTTTTTAGGCTATTCAGTCTATTTTTTTCTCATAGTGCTCCCCATCTGGTCATCAAAGGTCCTCTTCCAAAAAATGCAACAACCAGTAGCTCAAAGGTGCTCAGCAAAATATATTCAATTGAAATTCCTAATCAATGTTCAAGGCTGTATAAACTCCATGCCTGTTGCAGACTAGCATCTACTATCAGCCTCCTGCTCAGCCAGGCTTTGCCTGCTGGCATTTCACAGTACCCTGGAGGCTTTGAAACAGAAGTGCCTTTGTGTCCACTTCTTTTTTTACATGTGACACACTCTCCCAATCTCTGCTTAAAGCATATAGGTATTTTGGGCTTAGGGTTTTTCATAGTTTCTCAAATGATTAGAAGATAATTGTCTGAATGTCAGGGGATTTATCAAGAGGTTTTGGGGGTACTCATGTCAATGTTCAACTTCTATGCTTCCCCAAAGAAGCCCAGAGCTTCAGTTCTCCTGTGAAAGAAATTACATGACCCTTAATTAACTTGATACATTTAAAATAGAATAGGATCATCTAAGATAACAAATCCTATAAACCCAAGTTTTTGTCAAATGTACCTTCCAAAGCAGAACTTCTTTTGGCTTTTCTTCCAAAGAGAAACTGTATTTTTAAGCAAGCTTGTTGATTAGGAGTGGTGTCCTCTGTATTCTTTCTCAGTGCTCTGGTATCAAACTCTTATCTTCAGCCATATTCAGTTACTGTTAGGAATGTTCCTCTCTTTAGCAAAGAAGCTACTGTGCCTGAGAGCTTCAGTTTTATTGTTTATTCCTGAGATCCCAGCTCTCTGAGCCACTGCCAAAGGCAGTGAGTTGTTCTGGGACGCCAGTGTGGTTTGTAAATGGCCACAGGGTCCTTGGGCACTGGAAAGAAGAGATTTCTGATATGCAAAATGCTGCTCAGAGTGACAGAATCCTGAGAGAGACTGCACAGGGGTTTCTGCAGCCAGAATTCAGTTTGGGCTTCTTTTATTACATTTGTGAAAGACATGGCCCTTGCTGTTGTAATACACTTAAAGACAACTCCTTGACATGTTAATGAATGCATAAAAAGTCTTTTCTTCTCCTTATTGTGCTGCTAGCAAAGACAATATCTGTGAGAGCAGACTCAGTTATAGATACATGAAACTGGGATCATTTGGGTTTGAAACAGATCATATCAACAGAGTGACACTTATGCTTGGGCCCCTTTTGAATTTATATCCAGGTGACCCAAACAAGGTCATGGGGTGTTAGGCCATGAACTTTGCTGCTTTGGGTTTTTTGCATCTGTGTTCTCCTCCACATGTCCAAGCCAAGATACAACTGAGCATGCCAAACCTGCAAAGTTGGTATCAATCCCCCATCAAAAAAAGTAGGACATGAAATTTGAGGTACAAAAGACAGGCCTAAGAAAATCCTCAATTTCCTAATATGAGAAACAGAGCAAATGTCCTCCAGAAGAATATTGGCTCTTACTCTCTGCCTAGAATGAATAAGGAATGGCAAAGGAGTCAAACAATTCAGGAGGGTAGAAAAGATAAGGTGCTGCAAAGTAAAAAGTCAACACTATCAAATACTGGAAGACACTTCTTCAAGAGCAGAAAAGAATAGAGGTTAGAAAGAAAGACATCTCTGGCAAAAAATAAGCAGTGGAGAAAGTACACTTAAAAGGGTATGTCAAGAAGCAAATTAACCAAGAAAATTTAAACAGCCTTAGCAAATTGAAATTTAAGTATGAGAAATATTCACACAAATATGTTCTTGAATCCAATATGAAACTGCTTCCTGCACAAAAGACTGATCAGTGGGTTTGATAAATGCATCTGAAATTGAAGACAAAAGGTAATTGAGCAGTTCAGTATATGGCAATGAGATTAGTGGGACATAGCAAGGATCAGTAGGAGGATTCATTTTGTTAACCTTAGAAATCAATGACCTGAAAAAAGGAATGTTCAGCAAAACGATCAAACTCAGTGACTCAAAACAGGAGTCCAGTGAGTGCAAAGCCAAAGAGCCATTAAATCCAGGTGATAAGCAAGAGTGTGGGCAGATAAAAAGTGATGCAAGGAGAATTATTTACAAGGAAATGCATTTGAGCTCAAAAAGGTTCTGGAAATACATAGTAGAAAAACACACAGTAAAGCAAAAGAACTTCTGTTACTCTGTAATTTGTCATACAAACAATGGTGTTGGTTTATGCAGTAATTGTTGGGACAAATCAGCCTTTTATTTTAAAAGCAGAGCATAAGGCTCCATGGCTGAATGGGTCAAGGCTGAATTTTGTCTTTCATCTCTGGAAAGGAGATTACACAGCCCGAGCTGTGACTACAATTTGAAGACATGAAGCCTCTATTGCATTTGCTGGATACTGTAGGAATGGAAGTTTTTTCAGCAAAAGGAAGGTGAAGAACTTCATATTTAAATGTTCAGCTTTATTATTAGATAATCAGCCAACACTTCACCTTGATTTTTGTGCCAGTTTCCGTGGAAACTGAAATGCCATCCTGCAGCTGTCACAAAATTGTTCAGATCCTGCAGATCTCAGCTTTGACAGCACACTGTGCACTACAAAAGTAGATTTTTAAATTGCAGCCATTAAAGTGGGGAATGCAATAGTTCCAGAAACTTCTTTCAGAGCTGGGTATACTCATCACCAGCATGTGTAGTTCCTACAGCAGTGTGCACAAAGAGAGCAGTCACAGCAGATTATAACATCACAGAATGGCTTGGGTTGGAAGGGACCTTACAGATCATTTCCTTCCACTCCCCTGCCATGGACAGGGACACCTTCCACTAGACCAAGTTGCTCCTAGTCCCATCCAACCTGGCACTGAGAATTTCCAGGGATAGGGCATCCTACCTAGGGGTGCCAGGGCCCCAACACCCTCACAGTAAACAATTTTTTTCTGGAATCTAAATTAAACCTCCTCTCTGTCCATTTGAAACCATTCTGCCTTGTCCTGTCACTCACTACAAGTTCTTGTAAAAAATCTCACTCCACCTTTCTTGTAGTCTCCTTTCAGGTAAGGGCATCAGGTCACCCCAGACCTTCTCTTTTCCAGGTTGAACAATTCTCTCAGTCTTTCCTCATAGTAAAGTGGTTCCATTCCTCTGGTCACTGTGGTGATCTCTGGACTCATCCAGCAGCTCCATGTCCTTCCTGTGCTGGGCCCCAGAGCTGGGGGCAGCTCTGCAGGTGGGCTCTCACCTGAGCAGGGCAGGGGCAGAATCCCCTGCCTCTATCTGGTGTTTTATACAACACTGCAGTTGTACAACTGTCACAACTACAGGAGAAAATCGTACTAGAGCACTAGGGAAAGACTACCCCAGACAAATAATTTTCTAATGCATTTACTCACAGCAGTCTTGGAAGGCAGGGAAATGATATTATCACTGTTCACAGGAGGCAGAAGGGAACCGTGCAGAGATATGGAGCTTGCTCGAGCAGGGACAGCTGCAAATACCTGCATAAAATTGGAGATTAAAAAGATTAGGGCCATCTACCAAATCCTTGTCCTTCTGATGGAAATTATATAACTTTTCTAATTTTTTAGTTAATGGTTTTAATTAATTTTAATTAATTTGTTTTATTTAATCATAGCCAGTGTGTTAATTATAAGCAATTCATTATCTTAAATCACTTTTAGCCAGAATTTAGCAAAATTTAGCATGAGCAGGTATTGTGGGCATTCAACTTGGGAAAATTACAGAAACTTCAAGTTTTGCTAAGCTAACCTTGATAGGCTTCAATGATCAAGGCCTGAGAGAGAGTGATGTCTTTTTGAAATTAGATACAAAAACTGAAGAATTTATGGACTACAAAGATGTCTTGCAGGAACTAGAATGTAAAGAAGATAACAAAGACTCAGTATGTATGTGCTGGAAAATCCCTGCTAGAGGAAAAAAGATACTTAAAAGACTAAAAATAACGATTAGGAGGAACAGGGATAAATCCATAACCAAGAGAGGACAGAATACTCACTAACAAAATAATTGTATAATTTCGAATCCGTGAACATTAACTTCTTTGTTCGCTAAAAATATACAAACAGTTGAAGAAGTTTTATATCAGCGTCTTGTGTAGAGGCCGGAAATTTTGTCGGCCACACAGACGCAGACCTCTTGAGCAAGAATAAAGTAACACCTCACTCGCTAGCACGAAAAGGCGGTGTCGGAGGGTTTATCTGTCCCGGAGGGTTTAAAAAGGCGCTGTTAGGGTTTATTTCTCCCGGTGGGCTCGGGGGTTTCCTGCGGCCCGCGGAGCGAGGGCCGCTCCGGGCCCAGGCCGGGCCCCTCGGAGCACGGGCCGGCCGGCAGGGGGCGCCCGCCGCGCGGGGATGTCCCTCAGCCGCCTCAGCGCCATGGCCGCGCCGAGGGACGGGACGGGACGGGACGGGACGGGACGGGACGGGACGGGACGGGGCGAGCTGAGGGGCGGCCGCCGTCCCAAAAAACAGCGCCGAGGATCTGGTGGCGCCCCGAGCAGCCCTGAGACCACACCCGGGGTCATCACCGCCCCGAAGGTCGGGCTCATCGCTGTGCCGCAATGCTGTCCTGTCCAGCTCAAATCTTCTGTCCCTCGCTGGGAAGCCATGGATGGATGGATGGGTGGATGGATGGATGGATGGATGGATGGACTGAGCATGTTGTGTGCTCCTCAGAGAGAATTTTCTCTACTTTATTCAGTGCACTTGAACGCCCCACCCCACTGGCCCTTAGTGGGACGTGCTGCAGGATTAGGAGGAGCAAGGTCCATCCTGTGAGCAGCAGCAGCTCCACTCTTCCTGGAGGAGAGCAGCTGTGAATTAAAGAACCACAATATGCTGGAAGCAACATCATTGCGTCCAACCATTCCCCCAGCGCCTCCAAAGCCACCAGTGAACCACGTCCCCAAATGTCACATTCACACATATGGATGGACCCCCCAGGGATGGTGACTCCATCCACTCCATCCACTGCCTCTCTGGGCAATCTGTTCCAGTGCTGGACAGCCTTTGGTGAAGCAATTCTCCCCAATACAGAATCAAAACCTCCTCTGGTACGACTTGAGGCCATTTCCTCTTGTCCTATCACTTGTTAATTTGGAGGAGCGGTGATGTTAGTTAAGTTTCAATCTACAATGACTTATCTTAATTTAAGGAAACAAAGAAAGCAGCCCACAGAATAAAACACAGCTGAGTGTAAACATTTATGGAAATCACCTGAAGGTGCCCATGACTTCAGTGGAAGGTCTTAGGGCAGCAGAAGATGCAACAAACAGGCATGTTCTGGTTTAAATAACTCTGTAAGACTGGTCTTTTGTGGTAATATAAATTAGGACTTTGTCAGTTAAGGAATCTTTTCAGGCATAATTAAGATACAAAATGAGAATAGACCACAGCAATAAAAGTTCTCTTATCTGATCAAAAGCACACACTTAATAGCAAAAAAATCAATATTGTGCCATAGGTTTTTAATGTCTTTTCAGTCATCTGTCCTTAATCTATTCTTCTTTCATTATATGCAAAGCACTTACAATATTTTGAATAAAATCAAAAAGGAAAAAATAATCTAAAAATCCAAATGTACTTGCTAATTAAATAGCAATGCCCTTACTTCTATTCAGGCAGTCTCAATAAATTACAGTCTTCCCATACTAATTAACTTCAAGTTTAATGGATTTTTCTCACCACCGCAAGCTATGCAACAAAACACAACATGCTCAACTTTACAAAAACAAGTCAATATTGAAACTGGTGGCTTGATTCTGCTCCAGCAGAGCACTCAAACACGTGTGTGAGTACAAACACAGAGGGAACAGCTCCTTGTGGTAGTGGAAAGTGCCTGATGGAAAGGGGAGCAGCCCCACTTCAGAGCCCAGTGCTCAGGACCACATTGAACATGTGCAGTGAGCTCCTGCACCTGCAGAGCTCATGTCTAATGCAAAAACATCACTTTTAACCACGATCAGATTTTTTCCACCCTCAATGAATTCACTTGCAAGGAATCCAGAGTATTTTTGTGGGTCACTGGTTTCAGGGGACTGGTTTATGACAGGCAGCATGGCCTGTCCTCTGCCTTCCCAGGCAAGTGCCCCATGCACTGCAGCCACAAACACAGATAGAGCTGCACTTCTCAAATGAACCCCATCAACACAGAACACTTCCTGGGAGGCTCTATATTTGCATGTAGGAGTGTTTTTTTGTATTTAGTCAGACCATTAAAGTAAGATATTTCTGTTACTAAATTATCTGCTCAATGGGGAGTTCATAAAGATTACCAGAAAGTAAGTTTGAGTTAAAACACTGTGAGAAAACACGAGAGCAGTCACCCAAGATGGTGCCAGAAAATGAATGCCAGCCCCTGATCCTGGGGAAAAGAGATGGGTCAGTATAATCTCCCTGAGCCACCAGGGAAACACTTGGAGGAAAACAGTTTGAGTTTTGAATCTGAAATTACTCCAAGTAGCTCTTATTGTGGAATTTTGAGTTCTTTGAGTGGTATTTTTTTTTCCGTCTAATGGCAGAAGTATATTAAAGCTCTACCCTGTCAAACAACTGCAAGATTCCACTTATGGATAAAATTATTCATACTCAGTAAATGTGTGTTTCATATCACAAGTCCACCTCCACAGAAGAAGTGAGGCATCTGATAGATGCCACAGATACCTCAGATAGGACCTGTATTCTGAAGAATCCCCAAGACCAATCCAGACCACACAGCTTGGATGGGGGTGGGGGGAAACTTTCACAGCAAGTGCATTTGCAAATAGCCATTATTTTATTCAGGTACTGTTATCTTTCCTGTTCTGTTCTTTCATTCTCTTTGGCTTGGTAATAAGTAGTGGGGAAAACCTGCTTGCAGACAGGAAGACACAGTACAATTAAAGTATTCTATTTAATTCTGTAGGAACAACATCAATTTTCCTAATACAGTGTGTGAAATGTGAAAAATCAGGTGAGCAGTGCATACATTTTTTATGAACATGAGGACCCTGAACTATTACTAATGAAGTACAGAAAGAAAAGACAAGACTCTCAGTAGGAAAATACCATCCATTATAATGTCTCCCTGGGGATCAAATGACACTTACAATTGAAAGACATTAACTACCTCCTACATTTCAATTGGTTACCAGCAGGATGCCTATTTGTAGAGATTTGTGCTGCCTGTACTCTGTTAGTGTAAGATGCCACATTAATATTTTCTGACCTTTGCAGTAGATATTGCCCTTTTTTTCACAGACCAGCAGCCTGATTTTACCTTTTAAAACCGTTGATCCTGTTAAAGAATGAGCACAAGAGCAGCTCTGTGAGTGTGCAGGGGCCTGCTGAAGCCATTAGACCTGCTGAACATGTTCTGAATATTTTCTGATACACGTTACCCTTTACAAGAAGATTTCCAGGGTTCTCTTTGTAAAAGTGTACCTGTCTTTTGCTAAATGCCTATCACCAAAGATCAAAAGGCTTTTGAAATGTTTCCCCTAAGAAAAGCGGAAAATAAGAACTTAGAAATTCTGTCATTTCAAAACTGATTAATCAAAGGCAGCTCTTTGATCAATAGAGGAGGTCCTTGGTTCCAAAACAATGAGCACCTTAAAAGGGAGTGATTACACCTCTCTGGGTGTGTTGTCCTTCAGGCATGTGTTGGGCTCTCCTGGGTGTCACTACCAGGACACCAAGGCACATCTACTTTTCATTACTGTACCACTTGAAAACTCAACATCTCCTTCCCATGCCTCCATATCTGTTGCTTCTATTTAGCTTCACAGTATGTGGTAAAGTTTGCATTAAAGCTCCCTGTGGTTTTATTTACATATATATATGTGTATGTGTGTATAGATACACACACACACAGAGGCATATACATATATTCTTGCAATATCTAATGCCATTCAAGTGAGAAATGTGCAGTGATTTCTTCCTGCAGTAGATTTTATGTGACTCCTATTACAAATAAAACAAAAATAAAATGGCAGTCACAAATAGCAGGGATTGAACAGCAATGTCAAGGTCTGAGAGGAGAGATTATAGATCCCTTATCCACAGATGTTTGCAGCTGCTGACAGTCCTGTGATTTAAGGATCTGTTCTCCCACGTCATTGCAGGACAGGCAAACGTCTGCCATAGATAGTCATCAACAGATTCTACCCTTAGAGCTTCAGAAGGAACCTGTTCACTACTTGCTGTGCCCATTGCAGAGGTAGTTGCAGGTGAACTGGAACTGTTCTCTAGAGTCCAGAACCCTTCAGGGCATAAGGGGCAATGAGGACACTTAACAGCCACCCTAAACCATCAGGAATTCACCCCTTGCACGCTGGCTCAGTAGGAGTTACTACAAGATGATGAATTGCCAATGACTTTGGGGAGGGTCACAGGGGCAATAGGAAAGCACTGGATATGGTTGTTACTGACAGTCAGCATTCTGCTAGTTTTCACACCACAGACAGAACACAGATGTGCACATTATATAAAAGCAAAAAGAGAAATAATTCCTGGGGAGCGACTGTCATAGAAGGTGAAAAAGCTCCCAAAGCAAGCTTTTAAATTAAAAAAAAAAAAAAAAATGTCTGTGGTATAAGGACGTTACAAAGGGACTTTCTGTCCAGAAAGATGTAAGAAGGCATTGCATCCTTCAGGGAAATATCAAAATGAAGCTAAATGCATTAGAAGTATGAGGCAGTTCTACAGCTTTGGAATTTTCTGGGTAACATCTGTGCTTCAGTAAAACATTCATACTCCTGAGAGTCAATGAGGAAGACAATGATAATCGAGGCCTGTGTCCAACATAACGGAGTTTTCAGGAAAGGTGGGTGGGTGCCTTCGTTCACTGACAGTGACAGCAACCCAATCACCCTCTGGAACTGAGAGGGGTGTGAATTCACAGCTCATCTGTTCCTCGGCACGCGTTTTTCAGGTAGATGCGAGGTGCTGCTGGCGCCTGTCCCCGCACTGGATGGGCCAGATAACGCAGAGCAGCCCACGGGCCATCAGCAAATCCCCTGGGACCAGCTCACACCCACTGCACGGCCAGTCAGTGCCAGCTCTGCTGATGTTGCCTGACCAAAGGTGTCCGTGCTCGGGCAAACCCCTTCTGCCAGCAGAGAGGAAGGGGCAGCAGCCTCTGGCACGGGAGCACTGAGGAACACCTGCATCTGTAGCACCTTCTGTCTGCTCAGCTGAAACTGCAGAGGGGCATCTGTCCGGGGCCTCGCCGCACCTTCTGAGTGAAGTCAGCTGCTTCACACAGAGGAATTCAGGGCGTTAGCTGATGTGCTCTCAGTTCACACCCTGGTTTACTTGCTACTAATTGTTTACAGGAGCTTTGAGACAACTTTTCTGTTTTTGTCCTTCTCTCCCTGGAACAGCAAATCTACTATCAGTAATTCAGGCAATAGTATCTGCTGGATACGATGAAGATACAGATATCCCGTTGCAAACCCCATATTCTGCTGTTCTGCATATTCTGTGTTTCCACAGTTCCTGCATTTGAGCCAGCAGAGATACTTGAAAGAAAACAGAGCTGAGCAGGCCTGTTAGACTCAGTCAATAAATGTACAGCAACGTTGTCATTTTACAGAGCTGCATCTACTGTTATGTCTCAGACTTTGGGAGACATGAAATACCAAATCCTGAGCTAATATATGTAGGTCTGACTTCCCTGTGGTCAGCTCTGGTTTACATCACCTGCAAGCCTAAAAAATATTCAATCCCAAATGTTAAGCTCTCAGAGGATCACACAGGGTAATTCAGGTTGGAGGGCAGCCCAGGAATTCTCCATGTGCAACCTGCTGCTCAAAGCAGTGCCAGCCTGAGGTCAGACCAGGTGGCTCAGAGCTTTGTTCAGTCAGGTCCTAAAAGCTTCCAAGAATGGAAACTTCACAGCCCTTCTGGCAGCCTGCTGTACTGCTTGAGCATCATCCTGGGGAAAACAGTATTCCTTACACTCAGTATCAATCTCTCTTGTACATTTTATATCTGCTGTCTCTGATCCTTCCACGACTTTCAGTGAAGAGCCTGGCTCTGCCTTTTGGAACCTTTACTGTTACTTCCCAGATGAAGGGTTTGTATTGATCCTTATTGAATTTCATACGGCTCCTGCTGGCCTTTCAGCTTATCAAGGTCCCTCTGAATGGCTGGTTTGCCCTCAAGCTACAGATAGGACCTGGAAATTGGTGTCACCTGAGAACTTGACAAAAGTATGCTCCATCCCCTCCTCCAGGTCACTGATAAAGGTCACAAACAGGACAGGTCCCAGGACAGATGATGAAGCACTGCACTTGTTACATCTGGGAGTGCGCCTGGGATAAACAAGTTAAATTATCCAGTTCTTTGAGTTCTCTGTCCATCCAGAGTGTAATGTCCCACACTACACAGAGGACTGTCTAGGAGACTGATGAAAGCCTTGCTGAAGTCAAGGTAAGTGACAGGGAGGTGCCTCACACACCCACAAATGCTGTTGTTTCATCACTGAAGGCAATCAGGTCAGGCAGGCCTGCTTCCCCAATCTGAGCTGGGGAACCTGACTATCTTCTCCTCCTTGTGTCCACAAGTGTGTCCCAGGAAGAACAGTTACCTGATGCACAGGCTGTGGAAAATATAGATATCACTGGAAATTCCCATTCAATCCCAACTGTGGGTTGGCTGGTGCCAGAGAGAGCCCTGTCCCAGCTGAGCAGGACCTACCAGCTAATACAGCTCGGCCATGAGGTGTGACGGACACTTCCATCAGACAATCAGACTTGGAAATAGTTCACAATTAACATGAAAATCTTAGCATACTGTTTAAGGCAATGAGTTCATTTAATCAACTGCTTCAAGAAGAGACATAAAAAATAATTTTTTGGAAATCTTCTTTCTACCCTAGAAATTGCTGTTTCTTATACAACATCCCAAATTTTGATGTATACTGCAGCTGGTTCAGAGTGCTGTATAATTTTTAAAACAGATGGGGCTTGTTTAGTTCCAAAGCTCTTGAGTATGCTGGTTTTAAACACAAATCTGGAAAATTTCCACCTAATTTGTGCTTCAAATTTAGCCTGATTCCACAGCAGCTGGATACATTTCCCTAACTCATGTAGTCTCCAAACACGGCCTGTACCTGCATAGGCACATTGATCTTCAAGACAGATACAGAACCATGGAATGCAAATGTTTTCTCAGAGTACATGTGGGACAGCATTACTACTTTCATGAGATTTTACTTGGGTTTTCTAAGGCAGGCAAGGCATTAAGGATTCACATTCACTCCTTTATCTATGCGGCACATAGCACACTTGTGAAACTGTTGTAGAATTTTCTGAGAATTTACTTTCTTATTTTAAACAAGACAATTTTTCACATTCCTTTAACATTATAACCAAGTGCCTTTGTACCATCTGTCGAATTACTCACATAGAGCCATAAAAACATTCTAAGACAATCTAATATACTTTTTGTACGCTGGTGAGTGCCACAATTTAAAGTATTTCTAATTCAGATTTGACATGGCTACTAATCAGTACTCAATATCAGAGGACAAATAAGTACTTTCTCTTTCCAATGATATACAACACTGCAACATTTCAAAAAATACAACATATAAGTTACCAACCCTGCATTGAATCTTACAAGTCATGAAGTTTTGGAGCATGACACTGCATTGTTCAGATGTGGGAGAGCCAGTAGAGCCAAAGCCACAACAGTTTAAATGTGATATATTTTTTAGCCTAGAAATGCTGGGGATATATGTGGCTATATATTTTTTACAATTGCTTCCTTTCTCTTGAAAGGGAAGAGAGATTGTTAAGTTTTATTGTGGCACAGAGGGAATGGGATCAGCTCTGAGAGGATATAACACTGCAATCAAAGAGCCTTCAAGAGTGCATCAAGGATCCAGGAAGGTGCACTGAAACAATTCCTTGCCTTCCCTCTGTGGATTTGAGGAGGATGAGCTCCAGTGCTCAGGAGGAGTCAGAGACACCATGAGGGGAGGGAGGAACACAAGGGTCCTCACACTCCAACACCTTGAATTCAGTTTGTCTGAAAACCCTCAAAACATCCTGAAAGCTTCAGTACTGATAGCTACTGTTGACATTATTCTGCTCTCTAATACCTTAGTACAGCAATTAATGTCACAGCCTGGAAGATGAAAGTCACATAGAAAATCTGACCAGAAAACAAAACGAAAAAGGGGCTTTGTTTTAGTGGATTGAGAGGAAACTGCACATAATAAAGGATTTTTATCTTTTATCACAAAATTGTGTCAATAGTGTCTGGACATTTCCAGAAGCCCAAAGAGCAGGTAAGGCCATGGGCAGTCCTGAAAGCCAACAAAGCAGGAGGGCTCCTGCCAGGAGCAACCCTACCTCTGCTTTGGAAAGTTGTCCTACTCTCCTGCTTATAAACATGGTTTTTATGAAATAAAAAAAACCAGAACTGCAGAATTTCACTTATTTTGAACACACCTTTGCAGTTCTTTGTCCTTTTTGGGACTTTTGTAACAAGTTATTAGAAATACTTGTCAGAGTACCTTGCTAGCTGTACAATCCCAGGTATTTGGAAGCACTGCAGATCTGCCAGTAACTCAGGGCAAGCAGAAAAGATTCTTTTAGAATACAAGGCTTTACAGACACACAGTAAACCTATATGTGCATCATGTGGTAAAGGGCATGTTCCACCTGTCTCTGACTATGCCATAAGCACTGCAGATGAATTCTCCCAGTCTCTGTTCTAATATTCTAAACAACACAGATTTTTCAGCAACACCAAAAAATAATACAGACCTCTAAGCAAGAATCTGAATTTCCAGTTTTCTGTACACTCTGTGCAAGGTCTCCATTAACAGCATCTCAGGTGCCACTCTCCTGTCCCTGGAGAGCTCACTCAGCTATGCTCCTACCCCAGAAACCTGTGGGAGGGAGGGATCCAGACACTGCAGATGGAAGTGGCAGCTAAGTAAAGCATTCACTTCTAAACCTACCCCACTGCACAGGAAACTCCTGCATAGACAATCCTTAGTCATCATTGTTTAAACCCAAGTCGAGGATTTTCATACACTTCCTCCTCGCTCCTTCATATGTACTTTCCTTCAGAGCCCCAGACAACACTCACAGGCGTGACACATAGTCACACTATTGTACTCACACAATTTCTAAATAGTCTAAATAATGTTTCAGACAAAGTTAATTTTTTCAGAACTCACACTGATGTCTAAAGGCTCCAAGGACAGGAGACTGGAGATGAACCAGGGATGGGAAAGAGGATAAACCTGGTATTTTGAATAGTGAGCTGCAGGGCTGGTGCAGGAGCAGCAGCCTGAGAGGCACAAGGCTCAACAAGTAATGGTCCCTAACCCGTGGTTCCTTTATCTGCCATCTCATGTGAGCCAGGTACTTCAACATGCTGCCTCCCCAAGGGGAAGATACTGCCATGAGCTGGATCAGCAGTATGTTGAATTTTGATTGGAAACATGTCACATTTGTACCAGCTTTCTGCTAACACACTTAGTGTCCAATTTGCAAAAATATATGTGCATACTTAAAGACTATCCTTGACAGGCTTCCAGCTCTTGTGCTGAGGAATGCAATCCTGAAATCCAGAGTTGCTAGGCTGTGTGACTTGCTGGTTAGCTCCCTCTCCCTCTCCCTCACACAAAAAAGAGTATTTCTCTTCAGAATAGAAGGTTCTTACTGAAACTGGATCTGTTATGGAAACCTGCCATGCCTCCTAAGGGTGCTGCCTTGTGGAAAGCCACAGCCTAGAGCTGTGTGTGACCAGGTCACACCCTGCAGGCGTATCTGCACCACATCCAAGGGCTGTGGGTGTTGCTGCCCTGGGGGACGGCCCTGCCTGTTTCTCATGTAAAAGCACTGGGCCCTGGGGCTCTGTGTGCCAGAGGATGTGCCTGTGCTATTTGAGCTTCTAGAGAAACCCCAGCAGTTCAAACATAGGAGAGTGTTTGGTCTTTGTGTTAGGATGCTGACACTGGGCTGGGGTATGGTGACCAGTCTTACATTAGACAGGATATGTAATAAGCCAGATGAACATTGAATAAATAGGGACAAGTTGCAAAGCCCTCCCTCATTTGTTATTAAGAGGCCTTGCACACTCCATACCTTAAACAAAGGTGGGGTTTTTCATTGTTTGGAACCAGTCATTAAGATGCTCCTCCACCCTAAGTCTCTGCCTATTATCAATACACCACAAACTTCTGTTTTCAGGCTTGAAATGGCATGTTCTGTGTGCCTTTGCACTCCTGTGCTCCAGGGGGTGCCTGAGAATTGTGGCCTCACAGCGGTTTCAGCCCAGGTTTGAAGACTCTATGACACTCAAATGGATGAGAGAGGCTTCAGAGAGGTGTCTGAACTTTGGGCTATTCCTCTGAACTGCACTCAGATGTCAGCCCCTGAGGAGTCCAGCCATCATTTTTCAAACCCTATTAACTAGAGCTTAAGGGAAATAGCTATAGATTTTATTCAGCTGGGACTTTCTGCCATGTAGAGCAATGCTTTCTGCATTCATTTCTTTTTTTGCAACGTTTCAGTATTGCACATTATTTAGGCATCAGACCTGAACACAAATAATTGTACAATAAAAATGGTGACTCAACAGGCTATTGCCACAATAACTCCTACATCCCCACTGTGTGCAGAGTTAGCTTGGTTGCTTACCCCAGAGATGAAGGTAGTCCCACTCCTAATCACTGAGAGCCATTTATCATTCCCAAGGCAGAAGTGCACGTCTCTCAGTCAGTGTTATTGAGACCATAAGGTATGGATCCAAACTGAAGGAGAGAGGGAAACCTCTGCTTACAACTATTAGCAAATCATTCATACACATCTCTCTAATGTTGCTTCTCCCATTCTTTAGTTTGCAATTAGATGCAGAGCTTATGCAGGGAAGGTAGAGCAGGTGGAAGCACTTCCATCCCATCGTACTCTTCACTGTTCTGTTTTCTCTTTTGGTGCCCTCTTCTGTTTGACATTGTATCCCACAGACAGAGGGATGGGACAATTTCCTTGTCTTTCTTACTAATTTCTAACAGGGCCATGAAACTAAACAGGAGAAAAGGAAGAAGGAAGCCATGGATTCATTGATATAAACACACACTACACCTACAACTTTGCCTCAATACAGGTGGGGGAACACAGATCCAGAACCCCACAAAGGGATTGTGCTTCTAAAATTTTGTAGAATTGCAGAGCCTCACAAGCCTCCCAGATTCACACAAAGTGATGGAAAATCTCCTATCTCTGCATTACAGCTCCAGCCACAGTTACAGCACACTGGAAAAGAGAGCTGTGAGATGGGGAAATAACCTAACAGCTTTCCAGTGGAGTACAGGAGCCTCACTCTCCTCCTCTGTTACAGTATCAAAGTCTCTGCAGTTTACATTTAACGACAAAGAAAAAAAACCGAACAAACAGCGAGCGAAGGTGGCCAAAATGCAGGGCAAGCCCATGTGGTGCAGCAATTCTCCTCTCTCCAGACCCCTCAGAGACCCCCCCGAGCCCCAGGGAACGACAGAGCCATACCAAGGAGCAGGACTGAAAGGCAGCGTGTGCACAGGCAGCCCTGGCACTGCTGGAATCACCCTGCCCACAGTCGTTCCTGTTCATTTGACTTTTGAGTGCTTGTGACTCCCCTTACAGGAACTCATTACAGCTCAGTGCAGCAGCAGCCGCTCTCGCTGTCACATCTCATCGTGCACCGGAGGGGGCTGCCCTTTCATCTCTCTGGTTTTTTAAGCTAAGCTTTAGCACATCAGGGGGAACATCTTTGAAATCCTTACTGATTCCCACTGGAAACGGTGCCAAGCGAAAGAATCATTTCCCACAGACATTTTCTTTCCCTGGGGACACAGACAGGCTCAGCTCAGCCCTGTCCTCGGTGCCATCTAGAAATAAAACGAGCCCAAACCCAGCTTGCCCTCTCTTCTGCCAACATTTTCTGGGTCTGTCTGGAGCCAGAAAACTCCCACCTCAGCCCAGCTGAAAGCATGCTGGTGGCAGAGGGCAGCAGCAGAGCTCCCAAGACAGCTCTGACAGCTTTTTGGGGCTCATTTAGCCTCAGCTTGGGCATTTTAGCCCAAATTCTGTGCCAGAGCTGGGCAGGAGAGGTTCGTGGTTTGGTGCTTTGCGCTGGAGCATCCCCAGAACGAGGGGCAGACACGGGTGCAGCTCAGAGCACTGGCCCTGCCTGGGGCACACCAGAGCCCCGGGCTCCAGCAAGGCTTCCCCACCACCTCGGTACTTCTTGTTTTGGAGCAGCATTGGGAAAAAATATTTAGCTACAGCTAGGAACCTGGTCTCATTATCTGTGTGGCCTTTTTGATGAATTATAAAGAGATCCTGCTGCTTGCTAAGCATGTTCCAGATGCCACGCCACAGGCAGAGTTTTTTGGGGTTTTTTAAGTGAAAGAAATATTTTTCCAGAGGTTTTCTGTAAATTACAGAATTATCTTTGTGCACTGTGGACCGGGTGCTCTTGCCAGCATGGAAACACTTGTACAACAGTCATGCCAAGCATGTATTCCAGGATTTGTTTTAGGGAATACATGATCATTCTCTGTATCACACCTACATAGCCTCATAGTCAATTTTTCTGGTTTTTTCACAATCTTTAATTTCTTCTCAAAACCTGTGAGACAAGTTATTTTATGATTCCCTTTATTTCCAAAGAGAAACTTTAAGATTTTTATGGATCACAAAAGATTTAGGTACTTAAGTAGAAAGTGGAACCCTAAATCCCACTGAAATGAACCAGAGATAAGCTCTCAATAGGACTGAAATGCTTGAATACTTCACTAAATTTCTGCCTAAGTGCTTTGACCAAGGTCGTGAAAGACTTCTGGAAAAACAGCTCCCAAATCCACAACTTGCCCAGTAATTACTCTCCCTCTGAAAGGTGGAAATTCAGCAATTTTGCAAGGTCTTTTGGGAAAACAAGACACACCTGTTGTGTTAGCTAAGCTCCAGTGGGCAGCAGGTATCTTTGCCAGAACACAACATATCAATGCAACTATTTTGCTTCCCAGCTTATTTGGGAGTAGCCTGGAAATCTCAGCACAGGAGTGCATTGTGTCTGGCCAACATCACCTAGAGCAGAGCAGAGGCTTGAGCCAAAATCCCAGGAGTTCCACCCAGTTCCTTAACCACAAAGCCAGTTCTCCTCACGTCATCCCTCTCCCATCTCGGGGTCAGGATGAATGAACAGTGCTTTTTTCAAACACCAGAGAGAGTGTTTGATGTGGTGGGGCCTGAATTGACTCTTTCAAAGTCCCTGAACCTCTCCCATCCTCATAGAAATACAAAAATCTTTAGATTTTTTTGTTTTAAATTCAGATCTAGTTACTGCTGAGCTCTGGAAGCAGCATGCACACACAGAAAGCTTTGTGCCTCCCTGACTGGTGTCAGGGAGAAGGTAAATTATTAATGAAAGCACTCCATGCAATATTTTTTTTTGATTTAAAGGGGCAGGAGTGATGGGAAGGAAAGTTAAAATGCATTCAAACCTGAGTCCTTTTTTGTTCAGGAACCACTCCCTGATAAGAGTGGTTGCACAGAAGCATAAATATGATCTCATCTCTATTTACATGAATAATCCCATTCAATTCACTGGAGTTGCTCCTAATTACCACAGCTTTATAGAGGATAAGATTCAGGATTTGCCAAAAACTTCTCTGGTGCCAGTGCTTTGGGGCTGAGTGTGTGTTTGCAAACACAAACCCACTTTTCCTCCCACAGTCTTATCCACTTGTAGTTTTTCATTTTCCACGCACAAAGTTCCTCAATCCATTGCTTAAATTAGCAGTAGCCAGACAGGCCCCAGCAGCCTTTGCTACATGAAACAAAATGACTTGAAGTACTGTGCTGCTGCAGGACTAAGATCCCAAATAAAGGAGTAAAGCTGCCAGTAATATCCCAAAGTTTGCTAAGTGTCATAATACAATCAAATATTTCTAAGTGATTGTAACTCAGGACAAAGCCCATCACAAAAGGTTTAACTTTGAAAAGCACCCTAAAGACAGGATTTTGGAAAGGACAGAGCAGAAGTCACTCCTTGAGATGAAGGCCTCTACCTGTCTGGTACTTGCATATACAGTAAGCCTGGCTGGAATTTCAGGGGGAAGTTAAACGATAAAACAACTCAATAACTTTTCAACATGTCAGGGTTAGGCCACTGAAACAAGGCTAAGCCTCACAAGATGTGGAGTTGTGCATCAGCTTGCCCAAACACTCCAGGAGAACACTCCAGGGAGCAGACTCCAGTTTGCCTCTCTCCCCATTGCCATGATAAATCTCTGTCTCAAAGCTGGGTTTAGATCCTTAAACCATGTGCTTTTGCAGGGTTTCCCCCATGCCCATGCTTAAGCAGCCTGGCTGTGCTCACACTGACTACAGTCAGAGCTGCCCTCACTTCTCATGAGATTGTTGTGTCTTCAATAACGTCTTCCTGACATTGTCCTAATCCAAAAATACCAGTCAAAAATAAGGAAAGAAAAGAAGGTGTACTGTCATTACACTACACATGGCAGGTTTTACACTCCCACAGCAGCTGTGCAAGTGATAACACAGCCTGGAGATGCACTGAAAGGCTTTCATGTGGCCCCAAACTCTGGGGGTCCAAGGCTGGTAACACCTGGACAAAGGCTCCTGGGTTGGTATCACCTGCAACATTTGGATTGGCCCCACCTTTGAGTTTTAAAACCCAGAGACTGTGACGTTCCACCTTGTTGGGATGCATGAGTTTGTTTCCTGCAACACAATATATAATAATTCAAGTGTCCTGGAGAAAACCTAAGAGACTGGCACCTTCTTTTGGTCATGAGCACCAGCATCAGCAATCTCTGTGCTAAAAAGGGCTCCTGTCCCTGGCTTGGATTCAGCTTCTCTTTCAGAATGAGCATTGAAAACCACTGTGCAGAGCTTGCAATGTACCCAGCACAGTGGGTACATTTTTTATTACAAAGCTTCTCCAATCTCACATGGAAAAGCAGCTCCATATTTCTCAAGCTGCTTTGATAATTGAATTGGTGCTGGGTTTTCTTGAGTCCAGAGGATGCACACAAGTGCAGACTCTACTTCACAGCAGATAAATGAACTGGCTTGGCAAGGTTCCTTTCACCCCTACAACAGGATGAGTTGCCAGGGCCGGGCTGTCTGTCCATGATGGACAATACACCTGAATGTTGAGGACAAAAAAGCTGTATTTCCTTGTCAATTTACTTCTTTGTGTCTACCTCCACTGTCAACCACTGGTGACTCTTCAATGTTCTTACCATTCACATGCCAGAACTGAACAAGGAAACCCTTCCTTCCTGCTTAAGAAAGGCTGCAATAAACTTTTATTAACTTTTTTTTGACCTTCCACACTTTATGTCCTTTAGTGTCCACTGTGATAACTAAACTGAGGCTTCTGCACTCTGAAGCCCAGAGTTTACCTTCTTGTTGATGTGTGGTCATGCAGGCATTTACACTTTTGATAATTTAGGGCCCATTTATTCCAGCAAGGAGGACGTGACATTTTGTGCCAAATCAGCCCCAGGATGTGCAGGCAGAGCATTCAGCTCTTCTTTCTCTGCTGCTCACCCACAGACCAAACAGCAGATTTGGCCCTGCTGGGAAAAAAATGAAAATTCTACCGTAAAGGCAATTTATTTTTTCTCTCAAGCACAGCTATAACTGTAGAATTGGGATATCAATCCAGTATGAAATAATGCTTTAATTTAAAAAATCACTAACATTTAAAATAAGATTCCTCCAGTCAGTGTGCATAGATCCTTCTTCCCCATATCTTAGTTTATTTAGGTAGGAGGGTGTTTATTTCTGCTGCTGCTCAGATCCTGAATACAATGACTTTGACAAGCTTCCTCCTTTCCTATTTTTTGGGCTGCATAACAAGTATGCCACCATCTTGGCAGTAAGGCTACAAGATTTCATGTCAGCATAAAAACAAAAAAAAGAGGAAAAGTGGAGCTAAACTTTCCTATAACATTTCAGCAGCTGTTACCATAGTAATAATTCGTTTCACAAAGCCAGCAAACATCATTTCAAGGATTTCTCCAAGTGCCCGTGGAAGAAGTAGCAGCCATCAATAACCTCCTTCTATAAAGCTTCCTAAAATTGTCACAGACCTTCCTCTTCTGTTATTTGCTGAAAGCAGAAACAAAACAATGAAGGCCAGAAATAACATCACTGTTAAGATGGATAGATGTGGGGAGAAGTAGACATGAAAAACAAAAGTGCTGCATCTTTGTGTACCCAAGGCCTGAGTTTCTCAAATAGTCACTGACGCCAGCTGTCAGCTTGAGATGAGCTGGTACCCAGGCATCCAGGATCCTGAATAGGAAAAGCTTTATATACCAAAGCCAACTCTTTTCATTGCCTGCAGGGTGTCACCCATGGGGCAGTATCTTGTAAATCCAAGCAATGCTAGAATAGCCTTTTCCGCTGCTGGAAGTTTCTGGGTGGGTTTTGGGGCATGTTATGAAGAGCACAGGGCAGAGAGGATCTGCTACTGACCTTGTTTTCCAGTGCTGTAGGGGTGCAGGTGTAATTGCAAATAGAACCCCCAGTCCTGGTGGCAGAAGGACTAACATCAAGTTATGCCATTTCACCTGCAGACACAGAAGGCTGAATCATGTACCCACTGTTTGTTTGTTTTTTCCCAAATTCCCTGGGATTGCAGGGTTAGAGAAAGAGTGGGGTGGGCAGCATTAGAATCTGCAGCACCTCACAGCACTTGGGGAATACACAGGAAAAACTCCTTCCCAATTTGAAAGTGGTGATCGCTTTAACTTTGTGTGTCCACCAGAATGACCACAGTTTCTCCATCAGTCTCTCAAGCACACCAGGAAACATCACTGAAGTGCCAGCACCTCAGTCTGGGTTTCTCAAACCCCTGTAACTCAGTTTCTGTAAGTGTCTCCTGGGACAAAGAATTATGAAGGGGAGAAGTCCTGCCTCTTCAGTTTAAAAAAATGACATAAATACACACTCAAATATTGGCTTTGTATTCTCAGAAAAGTTAATTTCCCACAAAAGTTTACTTCATACAAGTTCCAGGGCAGAGACAATGTAGGGTTAAGTACACTCCTAATACCTTCCTCAAATATACTCTCATTTTTCTCCTCTGTTTAAACACCACCAACACAACAGATCCTGTGCTACAACTGCAGTACATAGCAACTAGCAGACACAAATAATAAATAGAAATATTCAGCAAAGCTCTGACCTTACAAGAACTTAAACATGCTTAAGGAAAAACAATGCAGAATCTAAGCCATGCTCAGAACCAATATCCTCCTGACTGCTTTGTCAGAAAGTATTTTTTTAGCACTCCTGATATCTCTGGAGTTTGTATTCTGGAACTTGCAGCATTAATCATTTCTCTACATCATTAGAGGCAGAGCTTGCAGGGAGCTGTCTCAGTGATCATCATCTGCCTGTCCAAGGCTCCTTTTGCATCACTTCAGCCTCACCCTTGTGGCAGTGTGGGAGTGCAGCCGCCGGGATCCTGCACACAGAGAAGGTCTCTGTGTGAGCAAATGCCTGATTCCACCATATGTGCCTGGAGTCACCTGCTGGGAGTGAGCAATCCCGGAAAACAAACGCACCATTTGCCCTCCTGTTGCATGTCAGCCTCTGCTGAAAGTCTATAATTAAACTGATACAATGATAACCAATAGGAGACTCACAAAGCAGATTTGGGAACGGCAGAGACATAAAGACCTGCTTAATTATATGAATTTTCCCACTGGGTGTTACTCTGTAGCTTCCATTGGCTCTGTTTAAATCAGCAGAGCTGTGGAGGCTTCCAAGTCTGCACAGGGGGGGCTTCTGGCCCAAATCCAGTGTCCTAGTGTAGAACCAGGCTCTGCTGCCTCCCTGCCCTCTGCTGTGCTTGGTCCTGAAAGGAAAAACAGGTTCCTGTGAGCCAGTGCAGAAAAAATAAACTCTAAGTTTGGCCATAATTTTTCTGTAAAATCAGGGTTTACTGTTTTCTCCATCTTCACGTGGTCAAAAACTGAGCATTAAATGGGCTCATGAAAACAAATGAGAAAAATAGACTATTCTATTCTAGGTAGAAGAAGTATCTGTTCAATTGATACTAAAAATGTATTTTTTTGCATCTGGGCAGGTTTTTTTTTATTTTCACAAGAGTACATTGACCTAACTTTTAAAAGGAAATCTGGTTTCAAAGCAGAAAACAAAAATATTTAACATCAAAAAAAATTACCCAGTGCTCAGATAGCAGAAGCAGGTACAAGACTGCATTTGCTTCAAACAAGTCTATATTCAAACCAAAATTTCATTTTTCTGTAAAACAAAATTGAAGCAAAAATAATTATTGCCCAGATTATTAAACTCTTACAAAAGTCTCTAAAACTACAAGCATAAAATGCCACAGCCAGGCTGTGCTGCTGCAGGCTGGAACAGACTCATGATCTCTGCAGAAAGATGCAGAGAGGAAGCATAAAATCCATTTCATTCAGGGGTCACACACATACATCCAGCCTTAAGTCAAGTGCAGATCAATGATTCCCAAGGATTTCAGTGCCCATATAATATTAATACTAGTGAGACATCACTGATTTTGTGTTACTTTAAAGATATCACATTAGACAGCAATAAATAATATTTGTAAACTTCAAGGCAGCTTGTATGCAATGCTATTCTGTCAAAAGATCTTTTTCCGTGTCAATCACACAGCTTCAGGATAAGGAATAAGAAAGTGGTTTAGATATTCATTAATTAGTGCTTAGCTCTATTTGAAAAATGCATCCCTCACAATATGCCATGTTAATATGCCATAGCATTTTGAACATTATTAGTTTTATGCTTATTAGGCATATCCTGCTAGAAGAAAGCATTTTAAATTAGATTAAATCCTATACATGTTTAATGTGGTGTTCTCACAATTTAAAATGCTACTCTATTAAAATAGCAGAGAGAGAAATTGACTCACAGAATAAGAATGTGAAAAGAATAGATCATGAGTGAAATGAATAATAGATTAACCAAATAATCATATTACTACCTATATGAAGAGTATAAATCACAACAATCTAATGCTGTCACAGCAGAAAAAGGGAGAGCAGGCTTTCCACTACTTTACTATGTTTATTATCTAATATGAAAGTAAGAGGCAAGTGCAATTAGTGTTAATGAAGGCCATTTCATTGCAGCTGATGCTGGGTATCAATTCCAAAGCATATTGGATAAGAACATTGTTCTGGAGATGTTCTTTCCAGTCTGTGGAAAGTCATTCCACCCTCACTCATCCTTAAACAGCCCAGACTGTCCATCCTCAAGACTGAAAGACCAGTCTCACTCACCTTCCTGCATCACCAAGAGACCCTCACTTCCAGGACCATCACCCCAGCAGAGCATCCTCCAACCTGACAGCCCTGAACTACTCATGGGAAAACAGCCTCTGGATAACTTCCAGTAACAAAACCAAATCATTAGGAAGCCAAGCCAAAGGCTGCCAACAACTGGAGTGGATGATCTTAGAGATCTTTTCCAACTACAATGTTTCTATGATTCTATGACAGCAGTGGAAATATTCCCAAAAACCTAAAATGGGTTTGATTTAAACTGTAAGTCTCCATATACTTCTTCACAACACAATTTTAAATCACCATATATCTTTTATATAAACTTTTGATTTATTCACTTATATAATTGCTCTGGGTGCATATCCAAAGCCAAGCCTGCAGCACTAGGTTAGAGATTACTGTGGTCATTAGGTGACAAGAAAAATTAATCAGGTGACAACAAAGCAGGGCTCTTACTTCAGCCTATTACCCAACACCAGTACACCAGGGAGTTTGTTTCTCTTCCTGAGCAGGATGCACAGCTTTAAGGTGCTCATTTGAGTTGGAGTCCCTGGCAAACTCCAGTGGCCCTTAGCCAATGGTGGGTTAGCAGAGGATGCTGAAGGTGCAGTGTAAGAAAACGGGAATTATGGAACCTGCAACCAGGACTCCTCCCCACAGAGGAAGTTTCACTGTTACAACATGGCTCTATGCACCACTTGCAACCTGTTCATGATGCTCTCCAGCCAGCCAGCCTTTCCTTCCTCCCCTCCCTGATGTCCCCTGCTCTGCCACCTCATCCCTTCTTTCTCAAAGAGCAGAGAATATTTGGGGTTACCTGGAAAATGAGATTCAAATACAAATTCCTACAAAATCCATGAAGAGCTGAACATGTGCAGAGGGAGCCACTGGTGCTTACCCCTCTCACTGCTCTGGCATCACCAGCTCTTCAAGCACAAAGCTTGCAGAAATGATTAAAATGGCAACTGGCACACACGAAACAGAAGCTGCCACCCAACAGTCTGTCTATTAATGAGAAAGTAACATTTGTTAGAAGTTTCTAAACTTGACCTTGTCAGCATCAGATTGAAGGAAGAGGATACAAATCAGGAATAGCTGCTGGCATTAGGAGCTGATTGTCAGCTGAATTCAGCATCAGAAGGATTTGCAGTCAATCTGCTCTGTGCTCACTGAGTGCTCCTGGTAGGACGTGTTTAGATAGCCAGGGACTCAAGTTTTGAGGGAGGGAAAAATGTAGGGACAGATATTGCACAAATGCTAAATAGAACTCAACATCACAGGGACAATTAGGGCCAGATTCCACCTTTCCAGCTACAGCTGTGGGGTAAGAAAGGGGGAGAGGAGAAGCTCAGTGGCAGCAGACCTTAATTAGAGACACCCATCAAGTCTAGGGCTCCAAGAAATATTCTGTGAAAATAAGAGCTCTCCCAGGCATTGAAAACCACATTGTGAATGCTCTGTAATCCTGAGCTGGCTGTCATCTGTCTCTCACACAGACTGGTTGTGCTTCAGGGTCTCCTCTAGGTAGGTGTGTAACTCATGCAACACAGCACAGTGACCTCACTCACATCTTGAGAGCTACCAGATGAAAAATCATGATGCACTCTCACATCCCAGAGAAGTTCTTCAAGAAAGAAACTTCTGAGGAGACTGCTGCAGGAAATTACGATTGTGGTGTTCAATGTGACCACACTCAGCCATTCTTTAGGGTCCATGGCTGGGTGCAGTATGAGGGAAGTAAAGTTGTCTCTGCGTAGATTGGTTTGACTTGAAGAATCTTCCCAATCAGTCCTGGAGTCCAGGATCACTCATCAGACCTCTGTGCAAGGCCTGACAGCTGTTGTGTAAGAAAAAGCTCTCCAACAATTAAGTGTCAGTGACTCAGCCATGACAAGGCAAGGTGACTCAGCAAGGCCCTGCTCAGGGGTGTGAACTCAAACTGCCAGGTTCTTGCACAGCACTGGGTGCCTGGCTTCACAGCTTGCTGCAGAGCTCACTGGACAGCCATGCAGTAAGAACAAGATCGTCCTGGCAGCTTGGGCTGACAGACAGTACCCAAAATCACTGCCTCCAGAGGAGCACATTATTTCATAGCAGTTGGTGCAGCATGGCTTTGGATGCAGGTTTATGAGCAAAAGTTGGTTTTATGCCAACCCTCAGCATCTCACAGTAACAGGTCTCATAACTCAGCCCCTCAAACAAGAGGTTTTATCCCTGGGATAGTTTCTTCCACTTATAAAATTACCATTGCAGATGTATATTCCTACTGTCAGGAAACCTTGTTCAGTCCAGTCTGCTAAAAAAGGATTATAACTGAATCCTATTTTCCAGCAGTGTAGCTGCCTGAAAGTAAGGATTCCAGGAAGGTTTGTACAAGGAGGAATATCTTTTGTTATTCCAAGTGATATAGGTAGAAAAGAAACACAGTTATGGCCTGAAGAACCTGAGTGGGTACTTCTTCAGGGCTGGAATGAAAACAACAAATTGGCAACAAAATTCCTTGGAGTTCAACTTCCTTGCACTAATTGAGAAAATCATAGAACAGAAAAAAGTCTCTCCAAAGATTCTGGACCACAAAAAAATAGGACATGATTTTCCAAGTGCTATTCAAACACATGGGTAAGACTGTCACTTATCTGGATATTGCAGTTTAATGTCATACTATGCAAAAAAGTGACCAAATAAAGATATTTAAAAACGAGAATAAAGAGAAAGGAGAAGGGTAAATGTGACACATTGTTCAATTTTATAGATGAAGCCTCAAAAGGACAGTTGCCCAAAAACTAAAGAACATAAAATGCCCAAAAACTGACTGAAAAATAGACAAGATTGGGCTGGGGAGTTCTTGGGGGAAAATCATGAGATGGACAAGAGACACAATACCACAATTAAAAAAAAAAAACACCCAAGTTTGGCTAAAAGCAACTTCTCATTTGATGAAAAGTAAAGGAGGCAATTAGGAACAAAAAGCCAATATAAAATGACTGTGAAGGAGGAAATCAATAGGAATTGCTGTAAACAATATTAGAAAAGATAAAATATTTATTAGGAAAACTGAAAATAACAGAGGAAAAAGTCATCTTGGGCCTGGCTGAGGAGAGAATTTACAAAGAGCAAAGAAGGGAACTTCAGCAGTAGCTGTAGCACAGCAGCTACACAGCCAGCAAAGTTTTCAATAAAATGGAGAAGACTTAAAACATTCAATACATATTTCTATTCTATATATGAAAAGGGCAGTAGAAAAATTGATTGTTTCCCAATCCTTGAGTAACTAAAGAGGAAGTTCTAGGAATGAACATTTTAGGCCAGTTAAGGAAAACCTGCATAGAAGAGCTGGAGCAGAGTTAGATGAGGTCTTTTTAATTTTTAATAAACCTTGATATCTCAGTGGAATCCATTCATATTCATCAGGTTCATTTAAAGCCAGATTTGTGGTTGTGTATCTAGGAACAAGAAGTGTACTTAGGCACAGCTACAGAATAAGGGACTGCAACCTAGAAAATGATCCTTAGGTGTATGAACAGGTAAGTGACAAAGAGGGAGGTAAATATACTTCCATTTGAAGCAATTGTGAGACTGGTGATGAATATTCTGTAACCCTCCAGTACCTCAATTTTAAAAGATAACACTGAAAACCAGCAAAGGTGCAAACCAGAGGATAAGAGAACATGCCTGGTTTTCTAATTAGAGGCCAAAACAGAGACCAAGACCTGCCTGGTTTGCAGTGTATGGAGACCTTGGAGAAGGAGAGAAGGAAGGGAAATTGTTGTTAATAAAAGGTTCCTTCATCTGATGAAACCAGACAAATTCAAAACGGTGCCACGCAAGGCATGTAACATAGAGAATAATTAAATGTTTGAGCAAACACCAGGGAAACAGTAGATTGCTTCAGGGTGATGGAATCTCCTTCCCCCCGTTCCTTCCTCCCTCCTGTGATGGAGACACCAAGGCTGAAGGCACCAAGAGTCAGCCCGGGAGCAGCACAAATGGCGCAGCTCGGCACAGCCGCTCCCTGCCCCTGCACGGCTGAAGTGAAATGGGCTCCAGGCTGATACAAGCACTGTCCGAGTACAGCACCGCCTTTGGGCAGCCCTTCCCTGATTCAACAGGGCCTCGTCTTAACTGGTAAGAAAATTTTGTCAAGGGCAGCAGCGAGGTACAATGAAGCCCATCAATACCTTTGTACTTGCAATCAACAACGTCTCTCTAAACAAAGGGGAGATTGGACACTCCCTGAGCCCTTTGCCTTTTGGTTTTGTGTTTGCAGAGCAGGGAATCTGGCCCCTTACAGTGACATTGCTACCACAAATGCCCCAAACAGAAACTAAAGGGAGCAGAATTACAGATCTTTAGAAGATGGTGAGCCATGAGACAACTTGTGCATCTCTGTCAAGCTCAGCCCAAGAAAGCAGCTGGAGGCAGATGATTTGAATACAGGAAAAGAAATCAAAATGGATCCAAGCCACAGAAACACCAATCTTCTATCTCCAGAACAATAACTTAGCAGAGCAGGACACAAATAACCCTTCCCTGAGTGCTAGCACAGCAGCGTGCTGCTCATTTATTAATTTCCTGGCTCCAGGGCCTCAGCCCTTGTGGAGGTCTCTGCCTCCAGAGGCACCTCTCTGCTTCTCACCATCACTTGCTCTTTCTTTCAGCTGTGTTTCATGTGGAAACAGCTGCGTTAAGTCCAGTGCTGTTTTCTGCAAGGCACAGGTGATAAAAAGCCACCCGAGTTACACAAACTTAACAAAGTGTGGAATTGGTTACAGGAAGGCAAAGGACCCGAATAATTTGCACTCATAAATTGGAAAACACGTAGGCTGCTCTGAGTGTCCTGAGTTAGTACGTAAGCACTCGGCTCAGCGAGGCAGAGATGCAATGATTGAGCCCAGGTAGCACCACTGAGCATTGGGCTGCCTGTGATGAAACAATAAAAAGCAAGGAGAAAGCGTGTCCTTTGTGCATTGAAAATGATATTTCACATTTCATTATGTGTAGCAAAACTTGCTCACGTCCTGACAAATCTGCAGGGCATTTCTTTGTGCGGTTGGCAGGGTTGTGCTGTATTAACACTGATGCAATTACCCTTACATGGGCAGCTCCCCAACACACTGGGTGCAAGGATGAAAGACATGTCAGCTTTCAAATGTTCTACCTTGTAAAATTAAAGTTATTAGAAAATGTAATCACCCACCATCTAGTCTGTGTCTAGTGGATATATTTACTCTCCCAAGAGGGGTTAAGACAACATTTTTAGCAGCTGCCTTGAAACACAAATCAAATCTTTGTGAGATGCTACATTGATTTGCATATTATTAAGCATGATCCTTCCCCTCCACTGCAGTTTTTCTCCACTGTTTTGCTCCTGTGTGAAGGTTGCCACTCTCTGCACGTGTGACACCGTCCCCCGTGGCTGCCTTTGCCAGCAGCGATGGCAGTGCCATGCTAATGAGTCCCAGGGAGACCCAGGGAGCTGGAGCTGCAGGCTCAGCTTCAGCAGAGAGGGAAAGCATGAAAATGCTCCTGGCAACTTTTGGGCTTTGCTAGAATTTAGTCAGTTGGAGAGTGTTTACACAATGTTAACATTGAACCGGGCGATTTCTGGCCCCAACACGTTGGGTTTTTGTTTAATCAGTTCTGCAGCATGCAGAGTCTGACGAGGCACTGCAGCGGGCCAGGCTTTAGGCATTTGCTAAGTAGGGCACTGGGCACTTTGTCTGCCTCCTCCTCCTCCTCCCTCCCACCCTTTTGCCATGAAATTCTGCAGTGTTTACACATAAGACTCAGATGGGTCTGAATAACACTCAGCACAAGCCTTGGATGTCAGACTCCAGCTCAGGGCTGGGCTGTCGGACACAGCACTCGCTCTGTGGATGAGAGGTTCTGGCAAGGACATGTGACAGCAAAGGGTTCCAGCTACCAGCCAGGGGCATTTCCTGCTCCTGCCAAGAAACTGAGAGCACTGAAGGGAGAACACCAAGGGCTGACAGGCTGCACACAGGCTGCTGACAATTCAGCAGTGTGTGGATGAAATGAAGGCTCACACCTGAGCAGAGGGCACGTGGCCACTCTGGGAGAGCTGTGCAGAGCCAGCCCACACAGCAGTGCCACAGCCCAGGCACAGGGTCCCACCTCTGGGGCAAGTAAGGGCTTCATGGGACAAGAGGACATGTGATCCATATCAAAACCTGAATTATAGTCTCGTTTGGGGGGAAATCCAAAATGACTCCCTGGCAGACAAACCACTGTGCTACTCCAGTCTGTGGAATGTTTCTATTACCAGATTGAGTTTTCCTGCTGTAACCATAGCAGAGGTCCCAGCTGTGATGTAGGTCCTGATTTTCAAGCACAAAAGGTCATGTAGCAATTGAAGACTTATTCTCCTGAGCACAAATCTGGCCCCACACACTGGGCTACCCACCCAACATGCACACCCTGATACCCTTCCACAGGAGAGGGAGCCCTGTGCCTTAGCTGAAATGTCTGTTGATGGCATTTATCTACCTCACAAAGCTGTTGTAAAGCTTAATTAACATTTGTACTGCAAAATGCTTCAGGACTGTCAGATGCCAGGCACTACAGACATGTTCCTGTTAGAGACAGGATGGCTTTGCTTTGGCAAGTGGCACTGCTGCAGCTGAACATTGACTAGTACATCTTCGTTGCAAGTAGCAACAATGATAAACTCAGTTTATATGCACATATGACAGAACTATAAACTCAATTTTCCTTTGCTGTTTGCTGGTTGGTGTCCCATTCTTTTTTACACCTACAAGTACTTTTATGATATGGGTCCTAAATAATGGCTTTCAGCCCCTGCACTCCCTGGCATGAAGCCTCTTGCCTGGTGAATGGTGTATAGCCGAGCCTTCTGCTGCCTGTAGCTCCCAAGACTGTAATGGGAACCAAAGTTAAAAGCTGCTTAGCAGAGACTGGAAAGTCACAAAATTGATTCAGTTGGAAAATTGTCTAGTTCACCCCCTCCAATGCTGCAAAGGATGGTACCCGATATTAAAAAGCACCTCTAGATCCCATTTAAGTGCCCAGTATACACCTCCATGGAAATAATCCCTCAGAGCACAGAAATGGAGACTCCAGGTAGATTTCTCTTTATTTTTCCATCAAACTAGCAAAGGGGAGCACTTTTCAGCAGGAGTCCCTTCTGTGCCACCACATAGCATTTTACCTGATAAAAGCAGGTACTAGCAGAGGCTCAAACCTGGAATCTCTATAAAGTCTGACATGCTAACACTTCAAACAAAAAAACAGCTTAAAAACGCAGAGACGGATTCTGGTGAATCATCCATCTGTACACAGCACTGACGTGCAAAGCCAAACTTTTTTCATGTTGGAGGTTTTTAATCATCCTTTTTCCCATCAGTCTTTTGAGGGAGAAAGATGAGGAGCTGAGGGAGAGAGGTGTGATTCATTTCTACTAGAGTGAACCAATAAAGCTCCTGTAAAGTGTGGTCACCCTGGTGCTCTGTTCAATAACAGCAATAACATCTAACCTGCTGCTACTGCTGCCATGCTCTTACCCTTCCCATGCCAAGCTGCTTCTTTCTAATCACAGGCTCCTATTGCATTTATAAGGACGTGGAAATTGTATTATTTCTTTTTTTTCTCTTTTTTTTTCCCCCCCTAATCATTTGCTATGATGAAGTGAAAAGCATTCAGTGAGTCACTGATGGATCATCATCTCTTCCATATGCACCAGGAAGGTGCCACTGGGAGAGGTACCCCTGCAGGAACAGCAGCCTGGCAGCTCTGCTCTGGAAAGCCCATTGCACCATTCTCTTTTTCCTACCAGCTTCTCACATGCAGTGCAGAAAAGAGAAGCATTCCAACCACACAATCCCTAGATAAGTCAGTAATTATGTTGCTCCAGTGCTGCAGGTTCTGAACAGGGGTGATAAATGACTGCAGCAGGGCCTGCACCTGAGCCCTCAACCTGACCCAGCTGCCAAGCAAAAGCCAAATAAAATAAGGGATCTGATTGTGGGCCTGCTGCAGGGCAGGCCTTTTCAGCAGACATCCCTGGGGGAATGGAAAGTTTCTCCCCACCCCAGACAGGCTCCTACAGACCACTTTCACCATGGGGTTTAGCCATGTCTCACCCCAAAAGAGCCAACAGGGACAAGATGTAGGCTCAGAGCCTTTTAAATCACTGGATCTGCTCCACCTACACACATCACAGCTGGGAACTGGCCCTAGCAGCCCCAAATCACTCCAGATCACCACCAGCAAGTGGCTGTTCAACTTTGTTATTCTTGCTGGAAACCACAGACTCACCAAGCCCAATCCCAGCAGCATGGCTGAAAGTGGAGAAGCTCAGAAATCTGAGAACCCACTGCTGGAAAACAGTTTTACCCTTTCTTTTTGCCCTCCTCTCCCATATTTCAGGCACAGATATCACTTCTGTTTCCAGAGCTGTTTGTCAAAGGTTCTGAAGTATTTCTGTGGCTCACACAGGTGCTCCAAGGTACAATATTGCTCCTCTGCAAAATCCCTTCCTCAGCAACGCTCGAGCTCACACAGTCTGATACCACACACTTTGTCAAAAGCCTTGTGCAGAAGTATTAATCCTCCAGCTGATTCACTTTGAGCAAGTGCCTGGAGGAAAGGCAGTGATTATGGGAAGGAAAGCAGGGTCTCATGTTTAGAAAGCAGTTGTTTTCCAAGCCATAGGGCATCAAACAGCCATTCTTTATTTCTAGGCCACTGCGCTTTTGTTTTGGTTCCTCACATAACTTTACATAGTTCTTGATTTCTTTTTAAAGTTCTCTAGAAGCAAATATTTATAGCATGGAAAAAATCTCAGTATTTTGAAAAATTTCAATTGTACCTGGTTTTATGAGAGTTGAACCCCAACAATGACATGATCTGATTTCTGGTAATAAATATTAACTTTTGAAAGTTCATTACCATGGCTTTTTATCAGTATCTACTTGGCTTCTGTTGAATCAATCCCATTGTTTTACAAGCCTGACAACTCAGTAGATCACATTCTCCTTTGGTGAAACCAGTGGGCCCTCAAAGTGAAAACACCCCCAGGATTTATCCTCCAGACCTTTCACCAGCTTTGCTGCCCTTCTCAGGACTTGCTCCAACACCTCTGTGAAGGTGACATTCACCTTTCTTGACATGAGGGACCCAGAACTGGACCCAGCACTCAAGGCGTGACCTCACCAGTACAGGGGGACAAGAGTTAACTTCTAGGGGTTCCTCATGAAGACAACAGGAAAATATCTTTTTATTGCTGTTAGTTTACGTTTATAGTGCAGATTTTCTTTCTTTTTTTTTTTTTTTTTAATCTCCACTAATCAATTTCTTGCATAAGTGATATTTATGCATTTTTCACCAGCTCTAGTCCTGCATATCCTGTTATCAATTCTACACAATGCCGGAAAGATTTCCTCCCCACTGCCACCACCACCTGTCCGCTCCAATTAATGTCAGTCAAATCCAGTAAAAAGCTTTGTGATATTAAAACTATATTAAGACAAATGTACATCTGCTTAAAAAGACAAATTTTCCTTCTGCAGGAAAAGCTGCCATTTCAAAATCTGGTTTTATTTTGAATTGGAATATAAAATCAAAATTTTAATTTACCTGCAGAAAGAGAATTCTGATAAAATAATTTGTTACCAACTATAAATATTTTAAAAGTGACAAAATTTTATAAAATATCAATACTGTTATCAAAGGTTCAAAGTATATACTATATTATTTAAAATATAAAGTGAGATAGAAGTGCATGAAATCTAGAAAATTTTAAAATTGATATATTTATATATATTCTGGCTTTTCCTTATCAGATTTCTTGGTCAAATGTCAACATATTCTAATTAATATTCAAGCTATATTTCATAGTGGAAAAACTGTTCCATTAAAACGTTTCCAACTGGCTTTAGTTTGTGTATGCTGTTACCAGGTCCCCACTTTCCCTATTACAACTTCTCAAAAAGACAAACTGTATTTCATATCTTTCAGCAAGAATTATTACAATTAAAAGTTGAAATTTAAGAAATGAAGAAAACCATTAGATTCCAGTTATGGTCAGTGTGAGTGAGATCCTAGCTCTTTGGAAAACCATGAACTAATAATCATCTGAATATCTCCAGGGTTTTTTCCTTTTGTGAAGAATAGCTGAGCTTTACTCAGTTGTTTCTGAATCTGCTTGATGAGATTTTTCTCATCAGTGGGCAGTTTCTTCACTAATAAAAGGCCCACTAACCACTGGGATAAGAATTCCTGCTTTTAATTTCATCTCCTTTGAAATGCTCATGGGTTTCAAAAGAGTAATTAAGCTGCTATGTATATCAGAAAGCAGAAACAACTGAAACACTTCATTTGACAGAAGTAGAAGAGGAGCAGTTAAAATTCTACTTAAACAATGTATAAATCATGTATGAGTTTCATAGATTCCTGAGGAAGCCACTACAGAGCCTAAGCACTTTCATTTACCTATAATTTACATATAAACTGTAAGAATAGCAGTTTGTATATAAAAAAAAAAGCATTTTCATTCACTTGTAGTCCTCTACAAGACCCATAATGGTCCGAGCACTTGAATGCACGTGTGACACATTGGGACATCTGTAGCATCACTTAGTGACTTAATAACTGCCTTGCAGCTTCTGTGAAGTGTTAGTGAAAAGCTGATGAAAGGATCTTCAGGTAAATGTTTTGACTTCTTCCATATCAGATTTGATTCAACTGATCAGGAAATAATTTGGTTCTTCAAGGTTTGGACTGACAGCTGATGGTGGTCTGAGGAATAAGCATTACAGTATTTTCAATTATCAGAAATGTTTCATGTCTTCTAAAGAGCAAGAAATTCCACACATCACACTCAGAATCACCCATTTTCCTAATCACAAATAATTTGCATAAGAAACAGAGTGGTCATTAATATTTCATCCACTGCATATTGCTTTCTGGATTTTCTACCAACTTTTTAGCATCAAAAAGTCCAGGTGAATTAATTCCTGTTGAGATTTATCCCTTCACTAAGAAATTAAAGTAATGTAATTAGAGAAAGTGAGAACACTTTTAAAAAATGGTTAATTGAAAAGCTCCTCACCACCACAAGGAATAGCCTAATTAAAATATTATCATGCACAGGACTGAGGAAATCAGCTCATGCTGGCCTACAAAGGTACTTTCATCTTTGATAGCTATTCCTGCTGAGAGGAAGGAAAAGGCTGCCACTCTTATCAGTGTGACATGAGACACATAAATCTCTTTTTTGAGAGCAGTGAACATGGGGAAGTCCTTTTCTCTCACACAAATTCCTACCCATATATACCCAAGTGATATTTACATTGTGTCCATAATCTCTCAATTGTTCCCTTCATCTGCTAAGCAAATAATTTAAGGTATTTTTCTCAGTAATACATTTCTTAAGGGCCCTGCAGAGATCCCATTATTCAGGAATGGGAAATCTAATCAAGAGGCTACTCCAGAAATATTTGCAAACCGTGCAAATTAATGTAATGTGAAATCTCTTGGTTTGCTTAGAGGTACCAGGGGACACTCACATCCTACTGATGTTCTTACAGGGTGGGTTGGTTTTTTCCTTCTAAGAATCAGAACAAACACAGGAGTAATTTGGAGCTCAGAATCAGAACTGAAAATCTTTTTCTGTCTTTAAAATTTTCATGCACTGCTTAGATTTTTAAAACTCATGTTTTAGAAAGAAGCCTTTTAAGTATCTGCCATTCAATTTAAACTACCTACTGAAGCTTCTATTCTGGAAAATGGGAGCATATAAATATTACTTTATGGATAATTCTTTCCTTTTTTTCCCCTCCTCTTATTTAAGCCAGAAGTTACCTCTATTCAGAGCAAGAAGAGGTCCACAGCTGGTTAAGTAGAAGATATATCTATTCATAAGTGTATATCACAGTGGAAAATTACTGGAATTTTCTGCCAGATGCTAATACAATAATTATAATATTATGGTATATATAATAATAATAATTACCTATCTTCAAGCCCACCTGTTCTTCCCTCCCAAACCTGAGCAAAACTTTCAGATATTGCCATGGCTGATGTACTCATCAAACTTCTTTTCCACCACCAAAACCACCTAGAATTCTTGATGAGCCTTTCAGAGTATAGCGGAAAAAGAAAAGTAGTATCTGTATAACCCATAAGGAAAGTTCAGTTGTTAAAAAAACAACAACCAAAGAAACTGTTAAAACTATTAAAAATGTGTGAGGTGTTCAGAGGCAGCCAGCTAAATCTCAGCACCAGAGGAATCTCAAGCAAAGAAGCTGTCAGTAAGTCAGCTTGCAGTGAAACCTGATAAATGCTACAGCAGTCATGCTTCAATTTGTTCCAGCACAGGTTAATTTTTGTTATATGCATCTGCCCTATTCCACAGTTCTGTGCAGCCTCCTGTGATTTTCTCTGTTGTCAATTAATGCCTATTCCTACAGGCACTCTGACTGGGGAAGAAAAGCTTTACCAGAGATTTCTGCCTTTTGTTTCTAGATTTTTACAGTCAGAATTAGCAGGTTGGTTGCACTGCCTGCACCACACCACTGAAATCACTGCTTTCAGCAGTTGTGCTTCCCAGCCACAGAGCTCTGGGCAGGGGCTGAACTCAGTGCAGGGAAGCTCTGAGTGTTTCCAGCAACAGCCAGGCTCTCTCTACTCCTGCTGATGTCTCCTCAAAAAACACTGACTTTGCTTTGGTTATTAACTGAGTTTTTCTTAGCTTGGTCCCATCAATAAACCAAACTGATTGTAAATTACTGAGCATCTCAGTTCTGAACTCTTCCACTGAAATGTTGAATAAGGTAAAAAGATCAAGAGGAGAAAAACCCAGAAAAAGCAGTGCAGAAGAGGACACACACAGAGCACACCACTACACCCAAACTACAAAACATTTATTTTGCACAGGATAAACAGAAAAAGAAACAGAATACCTCGTTTCAAGGAGAAAAGGAGAATACAGCTGAACAATGAATGAAAAATCCCTAGGACTTCATCTCATTATGGATCTTGGGAAATAAGATCAGACTGGAAAGAAAAAAAAGAACCTTTTTGTGCTGCAACGCAGCTGAGACTTTCATCCATGGAGGGGCTTGTAAAGGAATAACTGGGTCCCTCAGCTGGTCTGGGCCTTCCAGTGCAGGCAGAGGCACCACGTGAAAAGCTTCACTGCCCTGAGCCCCAAACCCAGGTCACATCTTTCACACCAAGGATCTCCAGTCCCTCATCACCCACAGATTCCCATTATGGCCGGGCGCGCTGGGGCACGGCAACGTGGCAGAAGGGGAGGGCTGACCCCCCTGCTCTGAACTGACAGAAAATACTTCTCCTTGGTGCTGATGACTGCAGCCCTGCTGTGCACACTGCTGTAGTGTCCATATTATTCCTGCAGTAGCCAAGAAGTCAACATCTCAGCTGTTCCATGAATCTCTGCCAAGTACCTCATCCAACCTCCTATAGCAGTTCATGAATACACAGCAGCCAAATCCTTTTCACTTTGACATCCTGAGGCAACAGCAGAGGAAAACAAGGCTCTTATCATGAGACTCTTCGTAGAAAAATAGAACAAAACTAGAGATTTCTATGGACAGGGTTGAAAACCTCATGAAATTCCATTTCTGTTGCAATTCATTTACTATTATATGAAAAAGAAGTTTAAAAAAAGTTCCACTTCTGTTAAAATGGAAATTAAAAATATTCTAGCTTGGTGTGTGCAAAGACACGTAGAAAAAGAATGATCTCAAAGTGAAGGCATTAGACTGTATCTGCAGAAAAGAGAATTAATTCCCTGCCCTATAGAATACTGCATTTATCATGTTGGGTCTGATCCACAAACCTTTGAAAATAGGAGGAGAGTACATATCTAACAGGAAAAGAGGTAACTTTGGGTTTTATCATCCCTCTTCTCTGTGCCCTCATGCCAGTTCTTTTATTAGGAGGAAATGAAAGCATTAAAATCTTGAAAAAATACAGTACAAATAAAATCATGCTCCTTTTATTCTGAGTAATTCTAAATAAACGATGAGGCCATTCTCACTTGCTAATTGGTTTTAAAAAAATCTAATTAAAATGGACTCTCACTAATGCACATAATGTTCAGGATAAGCATTACAAATTACTTGTTAATTTGCAGAATTCAGCAAGGAAACTCATAGAAAAGATCATCAGAAAATGTGCTTCCTTCATTTAGATCATCAACTCTAATTTATGGTTTCTTCAATTATTTACAGTGTGATAATACCTCCTATGATAAAAACTAATGTATTACATTGCATTTCACCAGAATAATTAAATCTTAATTTTCTAAGAAATTTCTACTAGAAAGGCACTGCTAATAGGTAGAAGAAAAGGAATTTTGTGTCACAGTTTTTGAATGAGTGTCTTGTACTGATCTTCAAAGGGAACCTGGAGGAGCAAATTCAGATCCCAGCAGAGCAGCCAAGCACTCAGGTGCACCTGTGCTGAAGAGAGGTCATTGGCCTCCTCGTACAGGCTTGTCTTCCCTACTTGAGCAAAGTAACAGAATGCCAGCAAAAGTGGTAACAGTCAACAAAGAGGAATTTTAGGTCACAATACGAATTTCAAATACGCCTCTTATTTACTTTAAGGATTTTTAGGAAGGTTTTCTAAGTGAAATGTGTTTGTAGATTCACATCATCCAAGACACAGTCTGAAATCTGACTGAACCAGGTAAATTTAATTATTGGGAAGTAAGAAAAGCCCAAGACTCTAGAGAGAGCTGTTAACTTATAAATCTGCTCTGTCTGAGAGACTGATGAAAATCTTTTTCTTTTTTTCACTCTGTACTGTCCTTACACACAAAAAAATTCCCAAACACTTCTTGGAAAGACCCAGTGGAGACTGAAGCTGTTCATACTCAAGTTGCTTAGAAACTTCATTCATTCTAAGAACTAATTATATATGTATAGTTGAGACCATCAAGGAAAATTAAATCTCTGAAGGGTCATGCGAAAATTCCATTTACAATACCCCCATAAAAACCTGCCAGAGCAGATAAGGAAAGATAAAGAGATAAAGAAACAAGATAAAGAACAAGATAAAGAAACATTTGTTTCATCTTAGTTACAGAAATTTTTAATTATTTCTGCTCTTCTACCATTCTTGCACTAATTTCATTAGAGACATTTCTTTTACAGCTAAATCCTAGCAACTCTAATCCCTTGTTCACCTAGACCGAAATAAACCCAGCATTTTGAAATATCAAAAGAAAATATTTAGACCTTTCTCCTCTTTTTGTTTGCCAAAATCTGTTTCCAAATAACCCAAATCCTGAATTTTGCAAGGAAAGCAATATTGGTAGATGAAATTTTACCCCAAATGCTTCTCAAGCTATTTTTTATTCACCCCCTCTATTCAGCCTCTGAAGTGAGGCTGATGAAGATGGGAATGCCAGGCTCTTCTTGGCTTTAGAGGTGGTAGAAAAACACAGACAGAAAATGTAACCCAAGTCTGCTCTTTTACAAGGGTCAGGACATAAAAATGAAAGTTGTGCAGAAGACCAGAACTATATTGCCTTGTTTTATTCAAGCCTTGTTTTGCATTAAGTGATGACAACTTGAAAAATCCCTACAGCAAATGTCTCACTAAGCACACTTAACCAGTGAGCAGCAGTGTGATGGCTCAGTAGGAAAAGACTTAACTAAAAGTTATGGCATAGTAGAATTGTTATTTGCTTCCCTGGAGTAAGAACTTCAGGTCTATAATATTGGAATAAAAATAATAGACCAGACAGAAACACAGTTACAGCTGATTTACTGACAAAAATGGTGCTATAACAATAGGACAATAGTTTTGTTTTCATATTAGTCTGATGTAATCCAAGATACAGACAATTATTCTGGAAGATGAGTGATTAGACTTTGATTTCTATCAGTAAAAAATTGCATTATTCCATCTGAATATCAAAGCTTTCCTCTGAAATGAAATACATACAACTTGCACCAAAAAACCAGAAAACCCTCTGCAACTGCTTTGGTGCAAATGTGTCTGGGCACAAGTGCTGGAGAACTGTGCTGAACCAGAAAGACTCAGCAGCCCCAGGGAAAACATGGAAATACAGACCTAGGGGAGCATCAGCACAGATGAATGAGTCTCCCCACTGCCAAGAGCAGTTCTGTCAAGTTAATGCACATTCCAGAGCAATTCCTAAAGGTTATCACTGCTCTCTCCTCTATCAGCTTCCTCCCTCCTCAGGTCATGGTATTTGGGTATTTACAGAGCCGTGGGACAAGGAATTAACCCATCCCTGATGACCACAAATGCTGGTGGGGGATTTTGGAGGGGGTAAATAAATTGGAATCAACAGAGTCAGGAAGAGCTGATTCAATCAGGATTCAGCTGTGGTGCCTGGAACCAAACCCACTGTACATGGTGAGGAAAGCAGGGGCTGTTCTCTTTCATTCACAGCCACAGCAGCTGATTCTCTGGCTTTGGCAACCCCACTGGGGAGCAAGCAGGGCAGCCTGAGCATTGGTGTGGGATGGGTCAGTCTAGAGGGGCTACACTCAAACAGACACAAAGCAAAGGCACACATCTGCCCAAGAGTCTTCTACCTATGGCTGCTTTCCTCTGGAAAAGAAGCCACAGCTGGGAAATTGAGTGGTAAAGGTCAGCAGAGGTTGATTACATACCCATTTAAAGAAGAGAGGGCAAAGAGTTCCTCTGCAAGTACCTCTCATTTGATTTCTCTCCCAATTTGTTTCAATATTGTCATTTTCTTCTGACGTAAATGTTTCATAAAACATTAAATAACCTATATAAGGGCCAAATTAAGGGCAGACTGTGCACAGAAGCCTGGAGTACTCACATAAAATAACTCTACAGAATATTCCCTACAAGACATTTCCACCTGAAAGTCCTGCTGCACTTATGTCCTCAACCCATCACAGCAACCTTACCGTGGAAGCACCTACTTACCCTTCTCCCCTTGTTAAAGCACCTATTTGCCTATCACCTGTTTATCATCACAGGGGCCTGTGACAGATAAAGAAAACTACTCCTACCTCTGGTATCCAAAAGAGACAGACCAAACCTCACATGTTTAAGTACCCACACAGCCATGTTTCTTTGCAAATCAAAAAACAGGAAAGGTTCAGAGGTGTACACAAGTAGACGGGCAGGATCTTCGTGTCTGGAAGCACAGCTCCAAACTCAACATCACCTGGGCACTCACAGAACAAGGACAGAACCAGGCACTGCATCCAGGGAAACACAGCAAGTACCTCTGTAGGGGTTCCACATGGGGACTCTGCAGGCATCTCCATCGCCACTCATATTTCCTTTCTTGTTTCTTTGTTGTTTGTGAGGTTTTATCAGTTTCAGAACTATCCACCCCCACCCAAACTTTTGTAGAGTTGAGTACAAACAATGCTCACTTTCATTAAACTTTTTTTCTTTTCAGGCACGTCACTGTTGCAAGTTTGCAGGACGTTCCTTAGTCTTTTTTCCTCTCATATACCGAACAGAAGACTGTTAAGAATGTGACAAATATTACTCTCCCATCCCTTTATTCTTTGTGGATTTTTTTTTATCACTTATTTCATTTTGCTGCAAACAGCACCTTTGTACCTTGGACAAATTCAATAACCATGACTCAATCTAAACCCTTACTGAGCTGTCTTCTGTTTCATCTTGCCTATTAAAATCAGCACAGAGGGTTTGATGAGTGGAGAGGGGCCCGATTCCAGCTAGAGGAATTCAGCCCGAGTGGAGGGATGTGTGAGAGCCATGAAAGAGCTGCTCTGTCACACAGGGCCAGGCTCATCACCCCGTGCACCTTTCAACACCAGCTCTTTCTTTGCCACTCTTTCCACCCCTGGTTTCTGAGCAGCCTCTTTCAGTAATTGTGCATCCCCTTTTGAGTTACTTTCCATCAGCTGGGAAGGATGACTCCTCCTCCTCCTGGCCGGTGCTTTGCAGCCCGCTGTCCCCCAGTGCCACTCGTGTCACCTGCCAGAGTGACAGGAGTGACATTTCACCAGGGCACAGGTCCTGTTCTGAGCATTAAATGTCAGCAGTGGGGTGGCACCAGGAGGGGGGAAAGGGCACCATGGTTTTTATTACCCAAAGCCATCATCCTTTCAACAACAGTCAGAAAAGTACCCGAGGGCTCTCCTTTTCATGGAGGTGATTATTTCCGCTGGGTTCAGTCCTAGACAGTTTTTTCTTTCTTTCTTTTTTTTTCATCTTATTTTTCTTTCCTTTTCTTTTTGTTTCTTGGAAGGTTTTTGCTTGGTTGGTTGGTTTTTGGTTTGGGTTTGTAGCTGTTGGTGGGTTTGGCTTAGGGGTTTTTTAGGTTGGGTTGAGTAGGTTTTGGGAGGCAGGAGTTAAACACTCCATTCTAAACCATGCAGCTGCTGGAGAAGAGCCCACCCCAGACCTGTGCAAAGAGGGTTGTGACAGTAATGCCACATACCCACATTCTCAGCAAATATCATTGCCTTTCCCAAAATAATTCTTCACATACACACCTATATTGCCGTTTAGCATGTTTGACTCCATGGATACCGGCTGGTCTCACAGCACTTTTCCTCAAAACCTCAATCAGAATCAAGTAAATATTATTTCCTTATACCCTTATCCATGTTTCTGCTTAGAAGGAAGAGATTTTCATTGCCACCAAGGAGTATCAGATGAGTTTCAGTAGGATTTGGGCACCAATTCCTAATACCATTTTCAATAGCTGTATAAATGGTGCACTCAGCTCATAACTACAACTGATTTTCTAGCAAAAAGTTCCAAACCCCTCATATCACAGGCAGCTAAACACAAAAAAATTGTATTATCTTTAATTTTCATCAGCCCATGGGGTCAAATATACTTTGTGCTATTCAATTATACAGTGTTTGGTTCTACAGTTGCCTATAACCAGATCATCAAGATAGCGTCAGTTTCAGAAAGAGAATTTTTTGTGTTTATACATACACAATATCAATTATTTCTATTGTAATAACATAGTAGCTTTGTGTCTTTAAAATGGTCATTATTTTTAAGAAAATGATGACAGACAAAAATTAAAGAATCTTTTGCAAGCCCAGCATTAATGGAAGGATAAAGAAAGGATAAAAACTGGACTGAAATATCAATGTATTCAAAAGTCTCCTAATTAATGGAATCTGTCAGCAAAACAAACAAAACCAAAAAACCACAAAACACCTCTACAAGCTAGAATATTCTTTTAGGTAAGTCTCATATAAATTCAAATATAATAGACATCTCTCTTGAATTATAAATACTGCATAGAAATCCAGGAGAGGATACGTCCTTTAGTGGCCTAGAATGTTTCAGGTATGGTACCCTCACAATTACAGCAAACATTCCACAGAAGAGTTATCAAATGCTACTTGATCCTCTGATTATTATTCCTTCTAAATGTTAATTGCATAAGATTTTACAGCAGACTATGGGTAAAGCTGCAGCTGGAGGATTTCTAGAGTTCTGCAAAGACTGAGGCATCAGAAAACTTACAATTTACTCATCTAATTTCTAAGACTATGTCCAAGATCTGCTGCAGCGTGTAAAGAGAGGAAAAAAAAAAAAAAAAAAGAAAGAAGAAAAACAACAAACAAAGGCACAGCTAACAAGGTACACAATGAAACAAGCCAACTGTATTGTGCTATATTGGTAGGAAGGGGAAGGTCAAGGAAAGTCAGTCTGCTACTCAACAGGAAAGGATGGCTTGATAAATGATGCTGAGCAGACCAAAGCTTTTACTCTCTCTTCTGCCTCAGTCCTCACTAAAAAGGTTAATTGTGATCAGATGGATAAAAAAATTGATGCTGGCACAGAGAGATTAGCGTATCCACTGTGACAAAAATCAAAAGAGTTTGAAAAATCCTTGGCTAAGTTGGAAGTTTTTATGTCTTTTTCAGGGGAAAAAAATCAAAGGGGTATTTAGGGAACTAGTACAGTTTTTGTAGCAGAAGTTGAGAGAGGTGAGAATGCAGAATGCCACAAAATAAGCAAGAGAGAGCCTAGGGATTTATACATCTTTCAGTATGCAGGGAAATACTAAAATATAAAACCTGTAGGAAACCAGAAGGTGACGTGAAGATGAGTAATAGCCAGCGTGGATTTGCAAAGAACAAAACGTGAAGCAAAGGTAATTTCATTTTCTCTGGCATTTCTTTATGTTTTTCTACCTGACAGTTCATAAGCAACCCTGGGAAGCACAGCCTAGATATATTTCCTGTAGCCTGGTCAAGAAAACTTGTTGTGAGCACTATTCCACTGAAGCAGAGGGTGCCTGAGAAGCTCTTTAGCACCTCTGCCATTCATGGCTTCTGTGGCAAATGGATGCCTTGGAGTAAAACACACTCCCCAACAAAGATTTCTTGTCAGCTCTCAAGAACTCAGGAACGTGTCATTAACTGGGAAATGTGCTTTCAGATTAATTGGCTCTTTGGTTTGAGTTGTTTGCCTTCTCTCAAGAGCTGCATTTATTACTTCATATGTGAGTTTATTGGACATGTGAGGAAGGATTACAGGGAGATCTCTCCATAGAAAAGGCTCCAGTTCATGCAGGGAGATAATGCTCATCAGCTCTTCAAAACATGTAATATTTCATAGCAATGTTTTCAAACACATGATGTCACAGTGGGTGCCACCTGTCTGGATGCAGGTTTCCCACCTGCAGCTGTTGGGGAATGCAGAGCTGGCAGTGACAGTCTGAAGTTTGTCATGCAGCCACTGCACCAAATAAGTTCATCTGAGATCATCCTGCCATGATCTCAGAGGTTGTTGAGTACCCTCAATTCCTAAAATATTCAGCACCAGCTTAGGACCCATGGCAGCCCCCAGAGCTCAGGGGGTGACTCAGTGACTGAGTTTTCCAGTTCAGTAACTGCACTGGTGCTTGGTGCAGTGCTGCTGAGCCTCCTGCAAAGAGCATCCTCCTGTTTGGAACAGGGCCTGTAAAAATGGCCCAAAGCCCTCCATGACTCCATGTGTTTGCCTGCTCTTTCAAATGTGTTCTCTTGAAGACAAATGCTCACAGCCAAGTTGCTGTATGGACTTTCCCCTCCACAGGATGCAGACCTGCTCCCAGCATGGATCCCACCTTCTTCCACAACCATTCCCCAGGTGAGGAGGCAGTGCTGCAAATCTCCTCAAGCCCCACTCTCAGAGATCCCTGCAGGCTGCCCTCAGACTTCTCTGCAAACACTGCTTAGAAGCTCTTTGGAATATTAAGCTCTTTTTTTTTTTTTTTTTTTTTTTTTTTTTTTTTTTTGTGTGTGTGTGTTTAGGATTACCAAAGGTTTACAGGCTCTGAAAAAAAACTCATCCTCTAGATACGCTGTTCAGAGTGGAAACTGCTCATCTCTCAGGGCTGGCTATTTTTGTTGTCTTTTTTGTTTGTTTGTTTGTTTTGGGGTTTCTTTGTTTTTTTCTTTTTTAATTCAACTTCTTAGATGAAATAGCATTTTCTCCATTAAAGAAATAAGTTGAATACATTTCGAAATAAATATGGAATATTTATACTTCAGTTTCCCTATAGCATAATTTAGCAAACATGTCCATAATTTAGCCATAATTCTAGACTCATTTTAGAAAGATTTTCCTTTAACTACGTAATATTTTGCAGACCCTGATACATTTTCTATTGTGCTGGTATTTAGTTGGGTTTTTTTCACCTCAGAAGAAAAGGATAACTCAGGATGCCATTTCAACAATTCACTGTGTCTTCTTTATGCTAAACACAGTCAATTCCTTCAGTCTGTATTTGTAAGTTCTAGCCCTAACCATGTTCTTCCAGATTGATGCAATTACTCTTCTTGAACTTTTGAAGACCAATTTTATCTGCCCTCAATGTCTCAGACTCCTTTTCTTTTTAACAGGTTTTCAAATAAAATGACTCAGAAGCATGATATGAACAGAACTCCCAGGTTTCAATATAACACCTTTCAAAATATGAACAGGTCTCCAAAACATCTCTGGGGACAGAGAAACAAGTAAAGCCTGTGAGGTAAATGAATCTTTATGGCTGGTAGACTATAATGGTTACCAAGAAGTTTGAAAGCAAAAAGTATTTTCAATACATATTAAAATAAACTCAGGCCTGTTTCTGAATACTGATCTTTCTCATTTGTGGTAAGACATGCAAAAACCACTTCAATTTTATCACACAGCAAGGATTTTCACATAATTAGATTAGCTTTTTTTTTTCCTGTATTCATACTTCCTACTAATTGCTAGTGCTGGATATTCCTAAATGAATAGCATCAAATTTCTTTATATTTATCAGGACATGATCATATGTTTTATGCTGAGAACATTCCTTCTGCAGAATAAATGAAGTCCCAGGCACAGGTTAATGGAAACTTCGCCACTAACTTCAAAGGAACCAGAATTTCATCCACAGATCTAATGGAAAATCCTCAGAGGTTAATGAGAGTCTTTCCACTGACATCAGTGTGGTTTGAACAAGGGTAAGAGAGTTGCTCTAATTCACTACTTAGGCCCTGATGAAAACACTTAAGCATTTCTCTAAGTGTATGCTTCAATGCTTTCCTGATTTGGCCCATATTTATCAGTGATAGGAAAGGGAACCAGATATTCTCTTTCAAACATCTTTACTTTGCTCTCTGGGCTGAATATGAGAGTAGATTCTGGTCATATTATATTTCTGTAAGGTTAGTTAGAAAGACATATGGGAACTTTCATTCACTAGTGCTTTAATCTAATAAAAAATTTTCTCAACTTAGTTATCTAGTTTCTAACATGATATTTCCTGAAGTGTATCATTATATATGCTAAAATATAACTTATCCCTTGATTATTTATTTTAAAAGGAATTTTTACAGAAGTGTCAAGGCCATGTAAGAATTAGCATTAATTACCCTAAGGCATTTCAGACCAACACTTGTTAAGCAGATCTATTAAAACCAATGATGAGTTTTGAGTAAAACCTAAGAGATTTACACATGACCAATTAAGTATAGAAGCTTTAAATTTCTCTTCCTCCCCTCCCACCCAGCCCCCAATGAATATAATGTTTTCAAAATTCAAGTAGGACAGCACTGACTAGAAAACAGTATCATCCTTAATGACTAGCACTCAGCAAATAGATCTGAACCCCAAAATGTTTTCTTATGAAAATTACATTTCGAATCTCATTGTAGAGAAATTGCCTTCCTGTTACTTATTTGAAGGACAGTAGCAACCAAAAGTTCTATTCTGCATTACTGGCTGTTTGCATGCATTAAGTCCATGTTCTTATCATATACATACAATAGACATTCATATATAAAAGGAAAGGGGCCATTATCTGGTTTTCACACAGGTGGATCAAGGCAGAGGGAGATCAAATGACCCTCTGCAGCTTGCATAGGAAGACCCTGGCTGAAGAAGAATGCAAATCTTCAAAACCAGTCCTAAATCCTCTTAACCACAGCACTGTCCTTCTTCAACCATTTTGTTCCCAAAAGCTTGCAAGATTAAGCCTGACCAGTAGAGTTAAAATAAACCAAATATTTGAAATACTGCTGAGGAAACAGAGCCAAGCCATGAAATCTGCAGAGTAGGGAGCCACTCACTCTCTGGGGCAGCAGCAGCAGCAGCTCTGAAGGCAGGCTCAGCCTTTTCCTACAATTTCTATTTCTTCATAATTCTCCTGTGTCCCAGCTGTCCTTTGCAATCACATGGCTTGGGCTCATCAGATCATCGACAGAGGTGGTTAAACAGCACAGAATTTGGGAGCTTTGCAAAAGCACAGAATGGTTATGCTTGCCCAAACTGAGGCAGTAAGTGCAGAGGGAGGAACTCAGCCCTGCCTGGAGAGGCAGTTCCTGTGAGGGAAAAGTCTCCCTGCCCCTGGGTCCCTGTGCAAGGCCACAAGTCCCTGCTCCAGCAGAGCTCAGAGACCAGCAGGGACAGTGCCCTTCCCAAGGCAGCCAGGCCCTTCCTGCCCTGCCCCACAGGCCCTCCCCACACCAGCAGCAGCTGAACCCTGGGACAATGTTTTTCTGCAGATGATGCAGCAGAGTTATTACAATTGTCCTTTTAATTTCCAGCAGCAAAAGGATGGCTGCACTGCCAATCTCTATACAGAGCATTTCTGAAGTATATGAAATTACTGGAGGTAGGACCAGAGCAAACAAGTGTCTGTAATGAGAAAAACAATGTAAAAATTTTACTGTAAGCACCATCCTTGCCATGTCTCTGGTTCTGCCATCTCTCTGCCATTCTGCCACCCAGTGTGACTGGCAGCTGCTAGAGGGATGTCACTGCTAGAGAAGATCAGAGCATTCCCTCCCAGGTAACAGCAACCTGTGCTGAAAACTCAACACTGATTTTCAAGAGGACTTGTGATGTCCAGTCTCCATCCTACAGGGTCATGTCTGATCATGTGCTCTGAGACATCAGCCTTTGATGGGAGTTTTTAGAGGTGCCTGAGCCACAGAGACAGAAATGCAGGTCACAGTCAGCAGCTGCACAGCCCAGTGCAGCCAAAGGAGCCTCCACTCCCCTGGCATATCTTGTAAGTCACTTGGGTTACATTGCATTAGTCACACTCCCCAGTATAAGTTGTTTTGTTTCAATTTAGAAAAGCTATCACACTTATTCCGTTGAGCAGGAGGGGGAAGGATTTCTGCCCTGCTCCAACCTTATATAGTGATAGGCAAAAAACATCACCATATGTCTGGAGGAGGCAGTTGGTAGCATGTGGGCTGGGCTGAGTGAGTATTTTACTGGATTTGTGAAGTCCTTGGGACATTAGGCTCTTTGGGCCCCATCCAGTAAGAAATAGTTGGAGAAGAATCCAAGTGGAACTCGAACTAATTTTTTTTTTTTTTTTTTTTAACTCTGGTAGTACAGAAAAGATGTTTGGCTATTTTTAATCATTTTTCTAGATGCAGGTCTTTCCAGGGATCTGTGCAATACTCCAAAGGACTTGAAGACAAACAGTTCAAAATGCTAGAACACAACAACCCAGTTTCTAAGTATAAAGCCAATTTTGATAAACATAACAACGTTTGGAACAGAGAGATGGCCACAGAATTATTCTCCAGAAGCAGGAGAAAATGTGAATTTCAAAAGAGTAGTATTTATCTCTGTGCAACCAAAATTAGTGGGTTTTGCCCTGACTGGCCTCCAGGGGGAAAGCAGACACCTTTGAGTGCCTAAGCCCTGGCTAGTGAATCCCAGAGCAAGGCAGCCCAGGGCTCAGTGTGAGTGCCACTGAGGGTGCCACTGCTCCTGTGGGTGGCACCTGGAGAGCCACATGCACCCAGTGAGGTGCTGCTGCATCCACCACTGCTGGTGATTCCCCAGTAAATGGAGCTGGGAAGCCCAGATGTAGAAAATCAGACGCTGAGTACTCACACCTTGGCAGAGCAGAGCTGCTAGGGTTGCCAACAAACACATTTGCATTTTGAACCGCTGGGATTTTGTGATTTGCAAGCACAGAATCCACAGCCAGGGAAAGCATTGTTCTCCTGTTCAAAGTTATTTTTCAATAATTAATGAATAAAGCTAAATTCTCTGTGTATAATGAAATGGAAGTGTCACTTAAGCAGATGGCTAATTGTTTTACAGTGTCACCAGCCAGCTCCTCTTGGTGCCCACTGCATCCTGATTTCAGGTATATTTCCTGGTCACTCCATTTGTTTATTTTTCTGATATATAGCTCTGCAAAGATTTACATAATAGCATGAATGTTTGCTGGTAACATAAGCCCTGTGTTTCACTGCAATACCTCAAGCAATTTGCTGACAGTATTTTTCTGCAAAATTAGATATGGAATTTGGAGCAAAAAGCTGCTGCCTTGACAGACACAAATTCCCTTGTTACTGAACAAAGGGTTCCCTTATTTTCATGGCAATAATGAACCAAGAAGCTTTAAGGGAGGGAAATAACACTGGAAGATTAATGATGATGAACCGATTTGGAAAAACTCCAGCAGACTTGAAGCTTCCTTCCCCCCTGCCCCTCCAACCTCTTCCAGTATTATTAATGCAAAACAAAATGAAAAAACATCTACAGAAAGAGGCTGAGAACTCCCCCAGGAAGATCTGAAACAATGAGACAGGAACAGAGGATGTGAGGACGCACAGCTCTGAGTGGGAGGAAAATACCCAGGTGGATTTCAAGGCTGGGAATGATCTTCAGACAGCCAGAGAGAACATTTCAAGCAGCTGAGGCAGAGACCTCGGCTGGAAGAGCTCAGCATGCCACAAAGTGCCTTTGCTCCTTCACAAGACCCAGAGAATCCATGCAAAGGTGATGAAGCAAGATGGAGACACGAGAGCCCAGCCCAGCTCAGCTCTCTGGAGTATCAGAGCTGCTGCTCATAAAAAGAAAAATGGGAGTTTAAAAAAAGAAAAAATAAATAAAATAAAATCCCTAACTGGTCAACATTTTACTTTTGAAGCTGAAATATTCCAGCACAGCTTTCAATTTAAATTCACTTTAGATACACAAACGTGGTTCTATTTTTTTTCCGTGAGCCACAAAGTTACCTGTGTCCACTTAACATTTGCTTTTACAGAAAGACACACATGATACACATGGCAATTACATTTCTGTAAGAGGGATGCTATTGCACCAAAACCTGAAAAGGAGAGATGGCAGATTAGAGCCAGGGCTGTGAATATGAGTGACAGATCTGTGCCTTGTCCCTGTGCACATCCAACAGGAAAAAAGTCACATCAAGAGTATCACTACAAGAGAAACCATAGCACAACTTTTCATCTTCTATTTTTCCACCACAGCATACACATTCCTGTGTAATTTTTTTCTTGCTCCTTTCCCCCTCATCTCTCCTAAAGCCTCATGATCCCCATGTCTCTCTCTCAGCAAAGCTATCTCCCTTTGACAGACCCTCTGACTGCCTCATGCAGTTTCCCCATAAATCCTTACTGATCACCTGTGGAAAATAATTTGGGGCCCATTTTCCTCCTCAGAGACATGTTTTAACAGAAATCAGAGCTATCCCACATCTCCAGGATAGAATGCAGGCTGAATTCTTCAAGCCAGTATTTAATGCTATTTCAAAGCCAGTATGTTCTGTTTGGATAGTTTTCTCCCCACAGGAAAATATATCAAAATAGTTAACTCATTAAGAAATCCCCACAACTTGGGCTTCAATGAAACAGAGCTTTTCCAGTCAGCTCTGCTGCCAGGAGTTTACTTACCCCAAGCACATGCTCCTAATAATACAGCAAATGAACCCCTGGAACAGACATTTTTCCTATTCCACCCGAAATCTCAGATCAGACCTTTTAAATACCCCCCGTTCTCATCTGCCCTCCAAAATTCTTCTCCTCACACCAGTAAAATTCTCAGATGAAGTTTTCTCAGGTAATGGGGAAATGGAAATGACAAGGTCAAACAGGTTTGGATACAGGCTCCCTTTGGATACAGACACAAATCCATTCAAGGTTCTTGTCCATCAGTGCTCACTCTCATTCATATTTTCACACATCTCTCACCAGAACAAAAGCTGCAACAATTGTCCTTTCATTTAGCAATACTCCTGGCATGGCTCATACATTTTCATGAGCTTTCCAAAATATAGATGTTACTCAAGAAAGCAATGACTGCACCTGAGGGTGCTTTGGATGCCTCCAAGGGAAATGGGAGAGAGAGGAGAGAGAGGAAACCATTCTGAGATGTCTCCACAGACTGTCAGCACAGTATAATTCTTCCCATGCCAGAATAGTTGCTTTTCCAACTGCTGTTTCTGTGCACGGTGGTGTCTGAAGGAATTACTGATACTGAAGGGGGCTACAGCATCATCTGAGTGCACTCATGTTATTTTTGGATTCACCCTGGTCATTCGTTTATGCTGTGACTTCAGTAAATGTACTTGCCTTGTGATGAGCTATCAAAAATATCTGAAGCACATGATAGTGGAATGGTTTCTATTACCAGAGATTTTCTCCTGAACATTTGTTGTAAAATGCAAGTATTTATTGGACTGGCTGTAAAATGCATTAGCTAAAAAGACCAAATAGACAAAAATACTATATGAAATTTCCTTTGCAGGATCACCTGCTATGCTCTTAATGCCAAAATGTTCAGCATAATTCCAAGATCCTTCCACCTGCAAAAGTAACAATCTAATACTCTTATTTACCTACTTACTGCTGTTGTTCAAGGTCATGGATATTTAAACAAGATTATATAATTACAGGGGTATATTCCCTTTTATTAATTGTGACCAGATTGGTATCACAAATACCAAGATATGTAGACAACTAGCCAAAATCTAATTAAATACTTGCTATCTAATAATGTGTAACTGCTGTGGAATAAGACACCAAATACAAATGAAAATTTTCATGACCACACAGTAGAAAGCAAAAGCTGCATTAAGGTGGAAAACATAGGATAAAGCCACAAATTAATACTAGAGGACTGCACAAATCCAGCATGTAGATGTGTGTAGGATTCAGAAAAAAAGCCCAAGCCAATTGCTGGTAGAAAATCATGAGAAAACCAAGAAAGTGGGGTAAACAAAGACCTGTCCCAAGCATGCAGAAATTCTTTGCTCATCTTTCTTTGCCATTCCTCATTCAGAGCTCTGCTTCTTTCTGCACTCTTCAGGGGAGGAGGGAGATGAGAACAAAACATGCAGTAAAGCAGATATCACAAGATACACCAACTCATCTGGTCTGGTTATCAGACAAGTCCCAAAACAGTAGCAGAGAAGGATTAAGGTAGGCAAAGGCTTGACACAAACCACAGCTAATTAGAAACATGGCAGGGAGAGCAATCTTATATAATTAACATGAAATTCATAGTGCCAGAGTGCACTGAGCCAGGAGTCCTCACGCTCAACTTCCACCAAACAAAGCAGGAGGGCACCATCCCACTGCAGTCACCTTCTCTGCAGGAGAGAACTGCAAAAAGCCAAACTGAATCACACTTGCCAGAGAATGTAAGACAAGTGACTAGAAGTCCTCTGGCATGCAGGTTGAAAGGTGAAAAAAGAAAAAAGCAAACAAATGAACAACAAAATCTGCCATCACTGATGAAGTTTGCCTCAGGTACAGCACGTTCTATGCAAGGTTATCAACCTAGGAATGGCTCTCTGGGTGATGTTACCCACCCAAATTAGCAACAAAAGGAGGTGGAAGAGAGTCTGTAAAACAGCCAAGCATGTTGGAGAGGTGTCAAGGTAGCAAGAGATTTTGAATTGTGACAATTTAGAGCAAAGATAAAAAATGAATGAAAATTTCACTCTGAAGTTACAGCTCTCAGCAGGTGAATTTTTGCTCATCCTCCACAACTTTTCCCCAGACAATCTAGAAAGTTCAGCTTCAGCTCTTAGATTTGGTTGTTGGCCCAGGTCCTAATGACTTCATAGGATTAAGAGAGCACTTCCAAATTCCCCACTGAATAATCACATTTAAAAAGAAAAAGCATCTCAGAAAAAACTTTGTGCATATTGTGGGTTGGAAAGAGAAAATCAACCAAAGATAATGATGTCTTACAGGAGGTCAAGAAGTGTAGAGTTACACAAGAGAACTGTATAAAATCAGTCTGAAACAGATCTTGGAAGAGACTTTAAAGCAAGTAACTAAACATCTTCAAGGTTGAGAGGTTAAAATAAGACAAAAATCATTTTAAAAAACAAAACCAAAACAAGGACACCAGGCAGCAAAGACAGGTAAGGGAGAAAATCCCCTGAGAGCCACTCAGTCCCTCCTGCCCGGCCCAGCAGCCAAGGAGGCAATGGGTCACTGCACTGCTTTGCCCAGCCCAAGGGACCCCAGCACAGCCCTGGGCTCAGGAAGGGGCCACGTTCCCACTGACCTGTCCTGCACTGGGCTGAGTTGCAATAAATTCCACTGCAACTTCTCTGGGAAGTGTAAAACACTTCATATTCAAAGGCAACTCAGACAAACACTGAATAAACAGTGTGATTGCTTGCAAGAACAGCTCATTTATCTGGGAGTCCTTCCCAGCCTTCAGCTCCCAGCTTTGACAAGGGATTGCCCCACAGCAAAGGCAAGAAGCTGAACCTCTGGAGAGCTGAAGTTTTACCTATACACAAAATTAGGGGTATGCTTTATTTATTTATTTATTTAATGCAGGTCTACCAAGTGCCAGGAGACAAATTGCAGATGATAGATCCTCCTCCAGACAGCAATTAAAAGCTTTTCATACCTATACAGGTGAAAGATGTGCTGGTACTGACCATTCACATCTCAGTGCAGTTCACGTGCAGACTTATACCTCACAGGCTACCCAGTGTCAGAATAAAAGTGTCTCAAGTCTCTTACATTAAAAAGAGCTTCTAAACTACTCCTGGTTAAGGGCAGGCCAATAGCAATTTCTAATTCTCTGTTATGTGCCACCTTTAATTCCAGTCCTTCAGCAAGTTTTCTTTAGTCACATCCACTATAAAATGCATGGCATGTTCCTGAGAGTCTTTCAGCTCAGCTGTGCTGGCTCCTACTGCATCAAAAATAGAACCTGAAGTAACAGAACCTAAAAAGATATAAACCTCCTTTATTGTGTCTACTTGACTATATTAGCAGATGGCCATGCCTGAGACTATAAGATGCATAACAAATATTCTCTTTACAAGGGGGAGGAGTGCATTTCAAGATGCAGTGAAACAAGCAGCTCCAGTTGCCACCAGGACCAACTGGTGGGTACCATCCTGGAGAGCTTTGAATCCCTGAGTCCTCCTCCTCTCTCTGCCCTCAGCCAGGGCAGGCTCAGCTCTGTCCTAGAGCATCCTTTAGCTGGGGACAGCAGGCAGCAGCTGTCCCCTGTGGGATGGCACAAGGCTCTGTGGAGGCTGCACATCCCACCCTGCCTGCCCTCAGCCTCACCCAGGGACTGACCCTGCCGTGGTGGAGCCCCCAGTGGGAGGGAGGGGGCATCTCTGGGGCACCAGCTGAGTGTCTGCTGCCAAACTGTTCTCTTTGGCACCAGCTCTTGCTGCCACTGCCAGCACAGGCACCCAAAAAGGGAGAAAGGGCAGCTGCTTGTGCAGGGAAGCGTGTTCCAAATCACACACAAAATAAATGATTATAAAAACAGCACAGGCTTCCCCAGCTCACACCAGGCAGAGGCAGGATCCTCTTGGGTCAGGCTTTGGCTTTAATGCTCACAGCATCAGCTCTCTGGGCAATACTGGTGGCAGGAGCAAGGCTGAAGGCATTATAATGAATGAGATGCTCTGTTAGCAAAGGCCAGGGCAGGGCTGGGCACCCCTGGCAGCTGCAGAGGGGACAGGGAGAGTGGGAAGGACAGCACAGCTTGGAAATAACCCACCTTCCTTAAAAATGGCTTAGTGTGGGGAAACTGTAAATTGGGTTCTTTTTCCCCAGCTACACCACTGAAACCCCTCTGCTTAATCTGCAGTAGCTACATCCTAATTTTGACTATCAAATAAATTCATTTAGAGATACTATTACTGCATGAAGTAGCTGTAATGTCAACTTAACTCATTAATTCTACTCTAAATACCTTGTTCCTTCCTTTGACTACATCTTACACTGTCCATCTCATTTCCACTGGCTGGACAGAGAACATGCAAAGGGACTATGAGCAGTGAGGCAGTGAAGAAAACTTGTAAGGGAAAAAAAAGCTCAATCTGCAAGTCCTTTAGCAGATTTCAGGGTCTGTTAAACTATTCTGGGAATCACAGAGTATCTCAGGTTGGAAGGGGCCTGTAAGGAACATCATGTCCAGCTCCCTGCTGCTCACAGGACAATCTGGAACTCAATCACATGGCTAAGAGCATCATCCAGATGCTCCTGGAACTTGGACAGGCTCCAACAGTTGTCCAAGAGCTTTGAGTTTTACTTTTTTNTGGGGGGGGGGGGGCAGGGAAGGATGGGAGTGGAAAAGGATAAAAACCTTTCTAAAACCTCAGCAAACCAATTTCTGAGGAGAAACTACAAAAATTATATGATCCTGCAGACACCAAGCAAGCCAAGGCCAGACCTCTTCAATCCCTCAAAGCAGACAATTCACCAGAAAGTTTTTCTCCACAAGGTTCTTCAGCAACAGGTTCATTTTACTATCAAACCCATAAACACCAGCTTTGATGGATTATTTCAAACAGATATTAATGCCCACATCCCTCTGTGTTTATTGGCACTTGGCAAGAGCACAGCATCCTCATCCAGCTGAGTAAGCCCTCAGGGCTGTTATATTGTGAGCTGACCTTTGAGTGCCATGAGAAATGTATCCATCCTTCTTTTCAGGGGTGTTTGTTTTACCCATCGAGGGAAGAAAAATCCATTCTGAAGCAATAAGTTGTTTTCACAACCTGAATGCATCTTGATGAATGGAATTTTCATTACAAATGTGTCTGACCTTTTGTAAATAGACCTACTCCTTTAAAAGCCTGCTCTGATATCTATTAAAGACAAGGGAAGGACTTGCAGAGATTTCAGCTATATGTTCATCAGACAACAAAAAAAATCAGATAACATTGCCTCTTCAGCTTGATATTTAAGACATTTTCATTAAATTTTAATATATTGTTAAACTTTAATATGCAATCAGTAGGTAGTAATTCACTGTCTTTAAAAATAAAATGCTAATAAAACCTATGGTAGGAAGATAATTTTCCAGATTAATTTTCTTCTTACTTTTTCCACAAGACTTTATTAGACTGTATTCCCCTCTCTTTGCTAACTATTTTCATGGCAAGAGGGGTCAAAGAGAGCAGAGATACAAATCAATTCTTGCAACCCTTGCCATGCTGCAGATCCAAAATTTCTGCAGAAATAAGTTTCTTTTCCATCTGAGGTGCTTGCTTGCAAAATGGATTTATGCATGCAAATGCACTGGGCAGCTGTCAGTCAGCAGGAATGAAATGAGAGCTTCTGCAAAGACACTTGCAATTGTAATTGTCAGATTTGGCAAGTAAGGAAAGTTGGGCACCATCAGATCTCCAATTATATGTGATAGCAAGGTGAGTTGTCATTGTCTGGTTCTTACTGAGCTTCATGCACAAATTCTGTCCCCTTAGCTGGAATTTAATTCATGCACTGAAGAAACACTGAACCCCTAATGCTTAGCCTCAATAACCAGATATTCTCAATTGATGTGCCAATTTTCTAGACAAATTCTTTGTCACTACTGAAGTATCATTAACTAACACATTTTGCTCCCTTCCAAAGCACAGATCTGGAGAATGAGTAATCCTAACACTTCATGGCATCCACAGATTTTGTTCAAAACATTGACAGCTTTCACATAGTCATTCCCACTGTAATGAAATGTATTGCTCTTTAAACAGCATTTCCTTACCACGAAGAAATATTCACAAAGATGTGCTACCTACATAAATATTTAAGTTGGTATTTTATATCTGCAGCCCTGCATGAACCAACAGAAGAATGTTGGTCATAAATTACAACTGTAAGGAGCACTAAAGGTACCTGAAATCCTGGATCGAGCTGCTATTGCTGACAATCAGCCTCTACTTATAAAGGGCCAAGGTGCTGGCATCAGTTTTCATTATAAATCCCAAAACACCAGAAGTAAACAAGTAGTTAATATACATTTTATGTAGGAATAACAAACCACAGATGGCAAAAAGTTTCTGATGGGGTTTTTTTACCTCCATTAGACATGTCAACTTGCTACATTTTTTCAGTAGGACTGATAGCAGTTTTTAGAACTCTCCATTAGGAAGTATTTGTTGCAACCTGGGTGAGTCAGTAATTTCAAGTGGGATGGTGAAGTCTGAGCAACAACCCTGCAATAACAGATAGACTTAAATACCGGATGGGGGCAAGGCACAGGCTTGGACCAAGCCTCCCACCTGCATTTCCCTGCTTGGTGATGTCTCACCCTTCTGCTGCTCTCAGGTGCTCCCCACTGCTCCCAGAAAAACCCTATAAGAGACAAATCAGAGAATTATATTGGGGGAGGCGTGGAAATCACAATGAGTTTTTGGGACAGGAAAACCCTTTCCTACTCAGCCCCATGTTAAATTCTTAAAATTAAGCACTGCATCCCATAAGCTGCACCACAGGTGATAATGATGATGCTATTTTAGACTAAATTATTCTGCCAACTGTCCTGGAGCAGACTCAAATTAATTCCACTGAACTCAGCTTGATTTGTTGCAGACCTGTGACAGTGCAGGGAGAGTTTTAGGGACCACATGCCAGGCACACCAGACCCAAGGCTGAGATTCAGCAGGTGGAGGCCTTTGGAGCAGCACATGCTCTCCCAGGCTTACCACACTCCTGGGGTAATGGGGGTACAAGATTTTAAAATAAATTAAACAGCAGTAAACCAAAAAAGCCCACATTCTCCTTGCCACCTGTCAACACTGCCTCTTTAGCTCTGCACAGCCAGTTTGCCCACACACTGGGGCCACAAACCACGCTCCATTTCAGAGCAGGAGACCTCAGCAGCCCTCCTCTCCCTCCAATTTCTCGAGTCTCCAGATGGGACTCACTGGGAACAGGAGTGCAGGGGAGCTGGGTTTCAGAACCAGCTCATCTGAGGAGCAACAGCCTATTTATTATTGACCTGCTACATCACACCCAAGAGAAGCATTTCATCCTGGAGACTGCAAACCCTCTGTGTGTGAGCTGAGCACCTCCTCGTGCTGCCCAAGGGAGAGGAAAATACCCCACCTCTCCTGCCAGAGCCAAACTGCACTGGTACAAAAGCCATCAGGAAACTCTCCAAACCCTTAAAAATTAATATTACTCTTCAAGAATATATTTTCCCTTTGAGTGCTTTCTGAGTTGCCTGTTCCAGTGAGGCACCCACGTGGGATGGCAATAAGGGAGCACAAGGAGGAGAGTGCAGAGCAGGGGCAAGCCCATCCCAGCCTGCAGGGAGTGAGGGGAATGAACCCTGCAAGCTGCTGTCAAACTGGATGCCACAGGCACAACTTTCTTCATCATTTGTTTTTCCCAGACTGCAGTTTGCCACAAGGTGAGAACCTCTCACACCAAATCCCCTCCTCAATCACAAATACCCAGTGAAGGTACCAGAGCTCCCTGTGCTGGGGGATATAATGCAGATATTCCCTTGCCAAACAGGGACTTGTTTTCTGTGCAGATTGAAGTGTAGTGTATCATGGAAACAGCCTGGATATTTTTAGATGTAAAAATGCATCAATACAGTAAACTGGGGCACAGAAAAGAAAACTAAGGCAGTGTCCAGCAGCGATGCATTTTGAATGCACTAATTAAGAAATTGTATTAACTGAATTGCTGTTAGCTCTGCTCTAGCTGACACTGGTAGACGTATTCCTGGCAAGGCTCATCCTCTCTACAATGGCTTAGTGGTTTCACTGTGCATAAGGCTGCCTCAGGAAAGGCAGCCCAGCTCAGCTCAAATAAAAAGCAAAACTCTAAAACAATATTGCCTATAAAAGTTGATTTTACTCCAGAGTAAAATCTAAGCAGCTTGAGTGTCAAACCAGACCAGGGTCACCCTCAAAGTGGCAAAGCAAAGGACAGGCATCAACCAGCAAAACATTTTTACTTTTAAAGTGTACTTTTAAAGGGTAGATGAGAAAAGCAATTAATGGTAATGTCCATATTTACTGCACTGGTTTTAACTAAACTTATTACTGTATAGGACAGCACTTATTTATCTGGATACAATTAAGTTCTGGCCAAGCACTGTTAAACACATTACAAATTTCCTTAAGAACAATCCAGCAGAGATTCCAAACTGCAATTAAGAGTCAGCAATGTGCTCCAGGATTAATTTGGCTCCAGACATGAGGCTTCACTCAGCTCCTGCAAAACCTGATGTGATGGGATTTTAAGTCCTCTGGGACAAGAGTGACCAAGAAATGAACAAAACCTCAAGAAAGACAGGAAAATACTTGAGACTCAGTTTTCTGAGACACTCAGTTCTCGTGGTTCTGGTGTCAGCTTTACTGACATGGCTGATCACAGTGGAGGTGCTAATATTAATTATCAGAGTTTTAACTGTGCAAGACCCCAAAGGACTCAGGGCTCTTTGTTTTAAAGGCTCTCCACAGCCCATATTTATCACCAATTTAGAGGAAAACAGAACTGATGGGATCAGCAGTTGCTGTCAAATCTTTCTTCTGGTGAAATTAAATGCCAGGCCACTGAACTCCATGAGGACACTGATTTGAATTTATTGTTAAAAAGTTTTACTTATTAAAAAACATGACCTATTTTACCTTAGGGCCACTGAATAAGCACATTTGGCTATGGATAACTAGACACACAGGAGAGTCCTTATGCACAAGTAATAATAAAATATCTACATAGCTCATTTTAATTATGCTAAGTACAACATGAAGAGACCATGAGGAAACAAGCACGATGCTATGCTGTTACAATAAACAAAAGGACTGAAAAAATAGAAATAAAATAAGCAAGAGGAGCACCCAAGCCTTTTGGGAAAAAAACACTAGTTTTAGACCTCTCAAAATTAAAAGGTGTGGAAGAAAACAGAGACCTTTTCTCCTTTCAGTGTCACTTGCACTACAGTAACTGTGAAATCTCACCTAGGATAAAACTGGTATTTCTACTAAAAATAAGAGAATATAGACTCTAAAACAATGAGGAACAAGGCATTCTGTATCTTCTGTTCATGTTCCAAGCATGTAAGTTTTCCTCCCCAGCTCATTCCTTTCAACCATTAGCCAAGCAATCTTATGATAAAGTATTTGGATGACAGTTTCTTTTCTAACTGCTTTTAAAGAATAAAACTTTTATAAATATCAGAATCCCTTTGATAGTAAATCTTCTCTAAATTCCCCCAAGTCTCTTCTAGTCTTGAAGCCCCATTGGATCACTTGGGGACAGGCCAATATGACAAAAATTGAGTATGACAGTGATTTCACCAAGGAATTATAACAACTGAGATACTCCTAATCAAGGAGTGGGAAATACAGATGAGGAGATGCTCCCTCCTCATCCAGGTCTCCTTGGATGTGGGAAAAAATCCTCAATTTTTTGGTGGTGGTGGGAGTGGGACTCGAGGGAGCTGCCATGGCACAGCCCTGGCTGCTGAGCTCATGCCAGCCCAGGACACCAGGACAGCTCCTCCCAATGCTCCTCAGATTCAGAGCTGTGCAATTCCTCCACCAAATGACATTCAAGTCTGTGGCTTTCCATCCCATTTCAGACACACATAAAAGTGAAATGTGAAATTTCACTGAAACAAAACCTGGGGAGCTGGACAGGCTTACCTACGAGTTTTGTAGCCAGCTAGGATGTCCTTGAAGCTCAGCAGCCCATTTGTTTTTTTTCTGAAAGTTCAGGAATAAACACACCAGATGCTCCAAGCTCTGCCTTCTTTGGGGGCCAGGGCAAACCCAGATTCTGCAGAAGTAATGACCAACCACTTCAATTCTGCAACATCTACAAATATCTCCTAGAGGCAGCAAAGACAACGACTTCTACCTCCTTACAGGCCTTTTTCTCTCGTATGGTTCATGCAGAGTATAATTTCAGATGTTGTTGTTTCTCTTTTTCCCTGCTGTAAATATTTGGTTCCATTTTCTTTGCTCCTTGTTCCTTATCTTTAATATCTTATAAATAGAAACCTGCACAGTTTCTCCATCAACAAATACACTAAGATTAATTTGAATGTTGAAAGCTTAAATCAAATATTTTAAACTAGATATGGATAAAATAATAATCCACTTCTGGGCAGAAATCCAAACAAATAAATAAAATAGATTTCACATGAAAGCAATAAACAATAGCAACTCCAATTACTCATTAGAATTCCTGCTCTGCAGACATGACTGACAAATTCTTTATAAAAGGAACAAAAGTAACAATAAAAATCTCAAGTCGTCAGGCTGTCATTACTGTTCAAACTTTCCTCCTCATCTAGGCTATATTGATGTCTCCTCCACAAACACCTGGAGCTCTGAAGCACTTAGGGGTTAGGGTTCATGTAAATACTGAAATCAGCCTATGTGATGGGAAGGGAATCAAAGCATTTCCATTTAGATTCTAATTCACTTGTGAGACAGCGAAATGTCACGGCTCATTCTTTTTTTCTGAGCCGGTAACAGCATTTATTTTAAAGTTGTATCTGTACGTACTGCAAATATCCAGCTTTCCGTGGGGATGGACCGGGAGATTTTAAGTGCTGCTCTAAGCAAGCAATTAGCAAGCAAGAGTCACCGTGACTCACACACATCCCCACGTCTGAGTCACAGCTACTCCTCTGCTCTACTACTCCCTTCCAACATCCGAGGGAGGCAATTCACTCTCTCGCAGTAATTACACCCGCCCGGAAAACAGCCAGGCTCGGCAGTGCCAATCTGTAGTATTCAAATATTATGAGTCAGCCCCCTTCCCCTCCCCAAAGTCAGGTGGCTGGCTTAAAAAGTCACATAGTCTTAAAAATATTAAGTCTGTGGGAATTATTTTTTATTCCCTTTCTGATTGTTATTTTGAGCTGGTTTAAACGCACGCCTTTCCCTCCCACCTCCTCTCCTCCCTGCTCTCCTGAAAAATGAAAGGCGAGATTCTCACATATTGACTCGATTTCGTGCTTCAGCAGAGACACTTCATAATACATCACACAGGTCCAGACCATATGAGGTGACACCATGGGGAGAGAAAGGTCATTTTCCATGGTCCTTGAACAGAAAAAATTCGAGCCAGGAAGCCAAATATTCAGTCCAAATTTGAAATTTTTTTGTTCTTCAACCCCTCAATGCTCTGCTGAGGAATATTTGTCTCTGAATATTTAGCTGCAATTGCAGGCACCATATCTATTCTATATCAAGGTTCGTGGAGGATGGGGGAATTTATTCCAAGCCTCCAGAAGCAGGAATTCTGAGCAATAGCTGTCACCTGTGAAATCTCACTCAGAGCCTCCACAGGTACCATTTAAATTTCCAGCAGCACTTCCTCCGCCCTCTCTGCCTGGGCTGCCAGCTCACAGCCAAAACACATTAACACAGGTTGACCCCAGAAGCTCCTAAGCCAAAACAGAGTCACTTACCCCACTGAGAGCCCCTGTGAAACCACAGGGACACGAGCAGAGCCCAGATCTGCTCCACTTCCATGCAAAACCCACCCAGCCTGCAGATCCTCCCAGAGCAGCCCAGCCAGGGCCAAGTGGCCAGATGGGATTTTTTGGCCTATGGCCTCAGCTTGGTCTCCAGCTTAATGGAGTCAGACCTAAATGTTATATATTGGAGGGGTTATTCAGAATTTATATATGCAAGGGGGATGAGTACTCAAAAGGGCATTTCTGCAACAGGTGACTGCCTTTTGGAGTACCTGCCTTTAGGCACTTCTTGAAGGGACTCATAAGGCTTCTTGTAGCCTGGCAATGAAAATCCCTGCCTTGGCTGCTCTGTAATATCTCCCTACATGGCAGAGCTGAAAGCACATGCTTTGAGCTGCCCAGGGCTGCAGGAATCTGGAGCCTGGATCTCCTCACAGGTCAGAGCTGCTGTCCAAGGGGCTGCACACCATCGTGGGGACCCATCCCTGCTGCCTGCAGCCCTGGGACACAGTGTGGGTTCAGGGAATGGAGCTGGGCTGTAGCTTCATACAGAAAATACAGGCACAGGAAAGGAGGCAAGATGCTGATGCTGTTTCCATTAAAAAGTAAGAAATCCAGGATCCCCTTGAAGTTGTATTTGTTTGCTTTTTAAACAAAGCCAGCAACTACAGAATCACTGCTTGTTTTCTTTCTCCAAGTTCCCACCCAGGATCCTGACTCAGTTTGTCCTGAAATGCTGTTGTAAAGGTGGGTTGAAACCTCTGCTCAGGTGAACTGTCAGCCTTCAAACACTCAGTACTTACCAGGGCTATGTGAGCTGATTAACAGCAGTTTCTTTTCCTTTTCATTTACAAGAAGGTTTTCCTGTTTTGCAAACCCCATATCCTGAGAAAGCGGCAGAAGCTTTGAGCAGAACAGAATTTTCCTTATTCAAAACAAAAATCTTTACCAGCTGTCAGATGAAAAAGCTCTTTTTCCTTTTCATTATTGGGATCACAAGATAACATTTTTTTCCAAGAGTTTTACCCCCAGGTTCAGGCATCTTTGGCTTGTTCACCTGAAGTTTTGGCATTCTTCCACTGAAAGTGGAAGAGAAATCATATAGATATATATTCATGTAAATAGAAATCAAGGGAAATCATACAAATACAAAGAAAAACTTGCCATGGTGCTCTGTGTACCTCTATATTGTCATGACTGAACTAAGCACCTGTAAGATACAATTAAATACTAGTCAAGACAGAACCCTCCTTAGAAAAAGCAGACTATGATAGATACACATCTAAATAAAAGTTTGCCCCACCAATGATATTTTTGAAGGACCAAATAAGAACAGCCTCTCATAAGTGCTTAAGACTTCAGAACAATAACTCCTATAAAAAATAAAATCATGTTGCAACATGAATTTCAATAGATACAGCCACCAGCTCTTCCAACTGGACTTTTGTAGTCTCTGTACCAGGATGCATTTGTGACTAAGTTGTAGTGAACAAGATGTTCCCAAATCCATGAGTAAAGAAGACAATTTAACAATAGGGTAAACATTGAACCTGTTTGGTGGGCTGAGAATGAATATTCTCTTGTATTTCATTCCAAATGACTCACATAGTCCAGTGTTCTTCAGCAAAAAGTGTGTTGGCAATTTTTAGCCCACCTCCCCAAGGCATTATCTTGCTGTCAGGGGGTTACCATAAATCCCAAGTGTCCAACTTGCTCTCATCAATGTCAGAAAATATCCCTTGAGAATTTTTCCCCCTGCAGAGAACCTTTTTCATTCTCATATTAGAAACCCCTGAATCTCTTTTTTCAGCAGTATCAGTAAAAAATAATAACATTGAAATGCTATAGTAGATAATTTTTAATGTGCCTGCTGAGCCCTACATGAATCAAGTCACCAGCTGCACTCAGGCTCCACTCCCAGTCCCTCAGTGCTGCTCACAGCTACTGCAAATAAACTAATCCATTTATTTTGGTTTCAGACTTTTAAATACAACCATAAACACACTCACCTTTGATATCCCTCCTGACTCCCACCATGACTATTACAGAAGTCTGGTCCACTTTGTGACATGTGGAATGCAAAGGAAAAGCAGAACATTTCCCACTTCCTCATGGTGCTCCCTTTTCTCCCAGGGGGTTGCTCCCAAGGTGGGGGCAGGTCTCAGCAGCCCACCTGTTTCTTGATGGAAAGAAAACAAGCTGAGACCAATCAAGTGTTTCTTGGGTGCAGTTCTACTTTTTTACTACAAAAGGAAAAAAAAAAAAAAGTATAACTTTCTCAACACACAAGAGAAAAACCCCAAAAAATAAATTTTCCTTTCCAGAAATCCAAGACTCCCTTCCCAGAGAGCCCTGTTGCCACTCGGAGCTCTTGCTCATGGCTTTCTCCTGGGCTAAGCACTGCCTCTCTCTTTTTGTGGTGTTTCTCCTTAATTTTTTTACATCTCAAAAATACCAAAGGATATACCATTAACTAGTCAAAACAGAGTTTGCTATTAATTCACAGGAAAACCCGTGTTCATTTGGCTCCACTGCTCATTAGTTTTGCACAGCTCATTGCCTTGGGTCCCAGCTGGTTTTTGGTCCATCCATCACCACACAAAGGAGCATTTAATTGGTCTTTGTATTTACCATAAATGAAAGAGGTGAGTATATCCATCACCACTAAGCAGCACTGCAAATAAACAAAACATACAACCCCCATAACAGTGGCCATTAATACCTCCAAGCAAAGCAGTGTTAAGCCCTTTTTCATTTTGAAAGCATTAACAACACAATCACTAACTAATTTTAGTTATTAATGTTTCAGTCCCACAAGATTTATGAAGGGGCATAAGGTCCTACAGCAGTTTTATATACCTGGGTACAGTACTCCAAAAACAACACCACATTTTTTGATGCTGTACAGCATTTCATACTCATAATCCAAATGTCAGTTAAGTACTTGACTTTCTATACAGCATTACTAAAAGATTAAATATTCAGTAACATTAATTTTTTAGAAAAAAATATGTCACAAAAGCTGTACTTCATCATTTCAAGGGATTTGTGGGGCTTTTTAATCAAATAAAATTTTGGTACTTTTTCAAGAAATAAATCATTGTAGTTGTATAGTTTATACAGGCAATAAGAAATACTGTTTAGCATTCAGGGCAATAATAAATGATATGAAATGAAGTACCATAGAAACTTCTGCTCTTAGCATATAAATCATAAAGAATTCTTCTGGTCTGAAACTTGCAAACTCCAAAGTCAGAAAATGTCCTCATACATCATTGTTGAAAATGTGGCCAAGTGAAGACTTTTTGGCCAGTATTGTGAGTTTTACTGGTCCCCCCAAGGATTTAGAGGATTCTTGGACTCTCCAAGCCAACACCTATGTGTGTCTGTAATCTCCTTTCTCAGATGTCCAAAGGAAGGTATAGACTAATTTCCATGTCCTGGACTCCACTGGAGAATTCCCAGCTGAAAATAAATTGCCATCAGCCACTTTTCTCTTTACAAACCCAGCTGCTTGGCCAGTCTGTTTGCTCCCATCCAGGTAGCAAAATGAAAGCTTGGGTTTTCAGGCATGAATTTACACCAATCACAGCCTTACCCTAAGCAAATGCTCCCTCTTGTCTCTAAAAAGAAACCCAAAGCAGTAAATCACTCACCAACTTCTCAGGACACAGTGGCAGCAATGAATGATTTGATTGTCTGTCCAAACTAAACACAAGTCAAGCTTGGGGTGCCTTGAAAGGCTGGGAGTAAAACTTAGATTCATGTCTGGCCTCTACTGCTTTGTGCCACATGTCCTCACTTACGTCAGTGAAATATGGATGCAAAACATCATCATGGTGGAATTTTACACTCTCAGTGTAAAATTAACAAGTGAATTAAAAATCTGGCATTTTAAACCTCTCATTTTCACAAATACAGCAACTTTTATTCCCCCTTTTCTCTTTTTAAGAGAGAAAAAGAAAATACATTTTAAAATTAAAAAAAATTAACTGTAGTATAATTGAAAAACAAAGCAGATGGAAAAATCAGATCAGTATTAGGCTCTCCTTGGAAGAAAGTAGATAAGATCTGCAAATCTTCATGAACAGGGTCAATTTTTTAAACTCTTAACAAAAGTGAGATTATCTGCCATCCCTCTGCCTCTGATCTCAGTCCCCCGTTACTCTCAGTGACAGCCACTGCAAGGAAGTGTCATGAAGATACAAAACATGAATCTATATTGATTTTTCCTCTCAATACTGAGAGTATTCTCTCTGGGAGAAGGTACAGAAAGACACATGTAACACCAATATTAAGTTATCCTGAGTTTAATTTAGAGGCACCAGAATTGAAGGCCAGATCTTCAGCTGTCAAAACTGAAAGCCAATATATCCATGCTGATTTTCAGCAGCCATCAGTGTAGCCCTACGCAATTATTCCTGGCAGGATCTTTATAAATATTGATTTTTAGTTGAATAAACCTATAATTTGTCTTTCAGCTTCATACAGAGACATACATACACTTTAGAATACGTTTTCTTTAACTATTCCTGCTTTTCCAAAATGGAATCCTTAGAATTACTACGTTCAAAATATTTTTTTTATTGCAGAGAAATTTGAAAGTCAAAGCTCCACTTGGGTTCATTTGTCAATGCAAAGTAATAAAAATAAATCAAAGTTTAGCTATCACAGCAGTAACCACTTCCAAAATGTCTCCTTTTAGCTTCAGGTTATATTCCTTCTTTATGCTTGATGGCAGAGGAAAATTGCCAGTTAAATTACTGGCCTCCACATTGCCTTTTCTAAAGTTTGTGTGATTGTGTTGCTGAGTTCCTGAGCAGCTGAATTCCTGTTCCAACACAAGAGAAATCTGCTGCTTTGCTTTATACTGCATATAATTCAAAGTTTATTTTACTTCATTCAGTAGATTACTATAGGCAAAAAAAATTTAGAGACTGCCGTTTTGGGGAACACAATTTCTACTAACTCCTCCTCAGCTTTTCTGTTACAAGAGACACATTAGTACTATGCCATATTTAACAAAGCACTTTGTAAGCATTCATTAATCATGCAGTGCCCCTGAGAGGCACATTATGTAATGTTTAATCTGCTCAGCTGAGCCTGTAAGTACAAGAAACCTCTCAAAATTTTATCAGCTTTACAGTAAGAAGTGATGTATTTTAAGTATGATCAGTAGGAGCAACTGGTCACTCTCTGTCCTCCATCAGCAGCAGATTTGTCCCACTGGAACAGAGCTGTGCTCACAGTCACAGAACTGCTCCACTTTCTGCTTCCAAAAGGCTCTGCAGAGGTTTTGAATGCAGCTCCTGGGTGCCCAGGGGCTGATCCACATGGACAGCAACACCCAAGGAGTCACTCAGGATGGGGAAGAGGAGCCCTGAGCAGCGCAGCCCTCCCTGTGCGAACTCCAGCAGCTCAGCCCCACATCCCTTCTGTGGGGGTGTCATGGGAAACAAGAGCTCTGTGCAGGGCAAGGACACACCACGAGTGGGTCACCCACAGGCTGCCTCTTCCCACCCTGCCAGTACAAACATTCTGTAACTAAACCTCCCAAAACTCTGCTGCAAACCCCTTATTCCCCCCTTATCTCTGTGCAGGATCAGCCAGTCCTGACTCTGCACCAATGTCAGTGCAAGTTTTGAAGAAAAATCCATCCTTGGGAAACATTAAAAGGGAAAAGAAGGCAGCTCTGAGCCCTAGACACAGACTTCACATTGCCTGTGTCAAACAGGGTCCAAAAATGATGATGCATTAATTAATACGCTGTTTTAAATATTTTTTACTTATTATTCATACTTAGTGACAGAAACAGGAAATGCAGGGATACAGAATTCACCAAAAGATGCACAGAAAAGAGCTCCCTCACATCTTTTGTTTTATTCCTTTCTTTCAAATATGCATTATTTGTAAATATTTTATACAAGGGTATAAAAACCCCCTCTTTCCTTTTCCCCCTTATGACCAGCAGAAAAATTCTAAATTCTCAACATTTTTGCTTCCATCACAGCCAACAGATACTTTGAAATCACCTTGACAGAGGAATATAAATGATATTTGTGTAGGAACTTGAAGGAAATCAGGCTCTGACAGCACCTCAGGAGAAGAGTCATTTGTGCCATCATGGCCACCTGCACCCCCTGAGCTGTTATCACTCCCCTTTGGACATGGCCCTTCTCCCAAAATGAATGCAGGAAATAAATAAATAAAGACAGAGCACCTTGTAGCACAGAGACATATTGCATCAGAAATATTAAGATTTTCTAGTACATAGGCCAAGTCTAATCAAATTCATCAACACAGAATAATGAATTAGGGTTCAACACCAAGACCACAAGAAATCCAGTGGAACTTCGTCAAGTCAAGCTGGTATCCAGCTGGATTTGTATTTTTTGCTAAGAGCCAGCTTAAGCAGGATTGTGCTCAATGGAGTCCTGCAGTGTGTCCATGCAGCAGCAGCCTCTGGGAGGGAACCCAGGGAGCAGGGAAGGGAGAGGAAGATGAGGGTGAAGCACAGAAATGGCACCGCAGGGAACAGGGCAACTGCTTCAGGTGGACAGCCAGAAAACCTGCAGGGCTCAGGGCACTGTCAAAGCTCCCTGCAGAGATCTCAGGTCCTGCTGCAGGCAAGAGCAGGGAAAGGCCCTGGGACAGGGCTGGGGTCCCCCAGAGCACCAAAGAGCAGAGCCACCCCCAGGGGCTCCCGGAGGGGAAGGGAGGAAACTGCAGCAGGTCTGCAGTGGGGACAGAGTGGGGAGCACTGAGGGGAACTTACAGCCTGCTCCGTCCCTTCTGCACACACTTAGCTGGTGTTTTTCACAAAAAAAAAACAATGGACACTGTGTCTCTAAGGAGCTGTTTCCTAACATATGTGGACATGTTTCAGATCAGGAGGTCCTTTCAGCTATTACATTTTTCTGAAAATCGATGGAGAGATACTGAGCTGCCTTTTGATACAAACAGACCAAATTTAAATCACTCCTGATTTAGCAGTGGACAGCTGCCTTCAGTCCATAATGCATACAGCTTTCTGGGAAAGAAATTGCCACCTCTAGGCTCTCTCCATTTCTTATATTCCCCCCTGATCTCCCAGCTATCAATATTTCAGTTCCAGTACACAAGAAGTTTCCTTGCCACTTGTGTTCTCTCTATTACCATGAATCCCTATGTAGTCTTTAAAACTTCCATTTTAACCAGTTCTCTATCTCAAAATGTCTTGCTTTGTAGAGTACAAAGCTCTTCTAAACACTCATTTTGTAGTGATGGACCTGCTTCCTGTATTGCTTTTATTATTATCTGGTACATTCAGGCAAAAGCTGGACAATAGAATTAAGCTATCAAGACAACAGAGCTGTATATTTAAAGCTTGCTATCTGTCCTACCTGTCTTTAAAAAAAAAATCAGCAGGTTCACACTCATGAGCTAGTTATAAGGGTTTCTGCAGCTCTCCTTCTTGAAAGGATCTATTTAAATGTTGTGTGACATCTATTTTCTCCCTGGGAATATCTTTGTAGTGTTTCATCTTTCTTTGCCACCAAAAAAAAAGAGCTGGCTATGCTGCAAACCACTGGAGATTGCTTATTCTCAGGCTCCCTGGCAGCTGCTGGCTGGTTTCACGTTTTCTGACATCACTGGATCCTAGCACCCTTTTTTACCATTATTCAACAAAAAGTTCAGTGAAATAGCTCAGGGTTTGCTAAGTTTCTTGAATTCTTATTGTTCATTCATCACTACAGGACACCAGGGAGGTGCTGGCAATTAGCAAGAGCAGGAAATGAGGACACCTGAGCTCTAATCTCAGCCTGACCCTGACACTCAGCAGGGACCCATTCTTTGGGGCAGGTCTGGAGAGGGTTTCTACAGTGCCAAGGAACTGGTGGATAATTTGTTTGGCAGGGGGTGTGCTTTAAAAAACTCACAGAAACACTGGAAAAATATGAACCTGGAGTGTCCTCTTCTCAAAGCACATCATGTGAGGTCCTTGAGATCAGACATACCACAATGCTGACTCACAGTTATGCCACATTTTCAGAGAAAAAAAATAAATAACATAGAAATGTATGCAAATATCTCTAAACTCCAGAGGCTGCGTGACTGCCATCTATGCTTTTAGCATAAAGAGCACTTGCCCATAGTACAGGCAAGCTGCCTTCTTGTTTAAATAATTTATAGTAAGCCTGAAACACAAGAGTTGGGGAATGGAGGTTGACCAGAGTTTAAAGCAAGATATGACTCTTTAATGCTGGATAGGAAAGAAGTGGAGAACTTGTTCCCAAATACAAAATATCAGATCACAGGGTCCAGCTCAAGCATCACTCCCAGCTCAGTATCAGAGAGCAGGTCCTGCACTGGGTCGAGTCAACTCAGCAGGGGCTGCAGGAATATACTCTAAAAAGCAGCCACTGCCCTTCTTCCTCCTGGTATTTTCCTGTGCTCAGACAGACTGAGCTGTGGAGAGGAAGGCTCTGTCCCTGGGAAGCATCCCTGGAGCCACACAGCCTGGAGCCTGCCCCAGCCCATGGCAGGCACTCCCCCTGCCCCCAGCTCAGCCCATCCCTCCCAAACTCACCCTGCTGTGGCTCAGAAACACCAACCCTCCCAAAGCCTCCCCCAGGAGCAGCCCCAGGGCTCCCAAGCTGGACCCCACTTCAGAGAGCCATGTCAGAGATCCCCCACTGTGCCATCAGCCATTCATTCCCACAACCACTGGGCTTTTTCACTTGAGGAACATTTTTCTTCAAAGCACTATACAGCAAGATTTTCTAAATTGGAGCTCTGGGAGTAGGAGATTTCTTTGGTCATGGTAGCAGTGACAGAATACAAATGTGTCCATTTCCCTGAGAGCAATTCGGGTACCAGCAAAGCAGAATTTCTTCTGGTGTGTCTGCTTATTTATTCCCCTTTCCCCCTCCCTTTTTTCCTGTGCTGTTTGCACAACAGAGCAGAGTGTTGTTGAACAGGATGATATTATACAATATAATGTGTTACAGTAAGCAGTCTGCAAAGAAAAACATCTTTGCTTTAAGAGATCACTTCCAAATTGTATAAGATGTGGCAGTGGATGTGCAGAAGCAGATTAACCTCTGGGAGAGAAAAGCAACCCACTTCACTTATAAACTCAAATTACAAATATACTTTTCAGCATTTCATCTGGTGTTTGTATAAACACACACAAAAGCCTCACAGTAAACTGGAATGCAAAAAACTGTTATTAAATATACAAGCCCTCAGAAAATAATATTTCAGGCCACAGAACAAAAACAAAACAAAACAAACCAGCAACTAGAATGTGGAGAAACAAACCTAATTTCCTAAGGCCTGCCTCATTTCAGCCTTGCCCAAAAGCAGCAAGGACAGACTGCATTTCCTGCTCTGAGAAACTGCTGATCTCAGCAGGGCTCTCTGGAGAACACCACTGCCCTGATTGGGGGGGTATCAGTCACAGAGAAAAAGATTCAAATGCTACAGTCAGGTAGGTCTACAGCAGCCAAGGGAAGATGTCCCATTACCAGCTGTCCCAAATAAAGCAAGGCTCACCAGAAGGGAGCAACCAGTTCCCAGCTGTACAAGACATCAAAAAAGAAAGGGGTGAAATTCAGTGCAGCCAAACTGCAAATGCAGAGGAGATCCTGCAGAATTGGTGGGGACCAGGGATTTGGTGTTCATTCTCACCCTGGATTTCTCACCCCACTCCAAGAGAGTTTGCTCCCCCATTATGAATTAAGGATATGTCAAAATTCTCTGTGTGTGCTAAAGGAAACCAGGGTTCCAGATAATGGACTGAGCAGTGGCCTGGCACTCCTTGGAATGAATGCAGCTGAACAAGGGCTTTGTTGAAATGAGAAAGCCTAAAAGAGATTTGCTCAGATGGAGATTTAAGCTTTGTCAGACATGTGCACTGTGGCTCGGAGAGCTGCCCAGACAAATTGCAGGCAGCAGGGAGCTCTGGCGATTAGAGAGGGAAGAGGGGGAAAAAACCTAAAGAACAAGAAAACAAAATAAACCAGAATTGGAAAGCAACAGCCTCGCTCTGATGATGTACTCATACCCAGCTGTGTCACACAGCACAGGACACCTGTCCCCACTTTGCCCAGCCAGACCCACCAAGGGCCCCTATTGCCAGTTCCTGGTGACAGAGCCACCAAGACACTGCCAAAGCAAAAGGGCCATGGATGGATTTCACCCACAACCATCTCTGGTTGCAGGTCTCACCTTTCTATCAGCCAGAAAAGCAGCTCAGTGACTCAGCTTTGCAATATTATCTGCAATTCCAGGGCATATCTTCTGTCTCAGGCAAGGATGGGTTGCAGGACACAGCCTTCAGCTTGGTTTCACATCAAAAATAATACCACTAGCAATTTCCCAAAGGTAAAGTGAGCTCCAGAGCAGGAACAGCTTTGAAAACAAGAGAACCTCACCATGACCCCATGACTCTGCCCAAGCAATATTTAGGAATTTGCTTTCCTTTAGTCTACTCCCACCAGCACTCCATTTATAGACTGATGGGTCTCCAGTGAGATCCACAGCCCAGCTCCTGCTGAAAGCACTGTAGAGGATTTAGCCTGGATGTAGCCTAGACTTCTCTATCCCAAGGTTCATTCCAGCTGCTTCTCCCATCCCCCTGGCCTGAGCAGGCAACAGAAATTCCCAGCAGGGCAGGGCAGGGCAGGGCAGGGGCACATGGAGAGGTGCAGCTGTCACTCCCCTGCCACAGGTCGACTGAGGCATCCCTTGCAGGGTAACAAGATGAACAGGAGGGGATGCTCCATCTGCCTCTGCAATATTTCAGCTCTGCCACTGTGATGAGCCACTCTCCCACCACCCCTCCAATCCCCACGCTTGGGAGCCCAGTTGCTGCCTCTCATTCCAAGGCATCCAGCCTGCCAGCCCAAAGGGGACCCCTCTAATCAGCCATGCTACACGTGGAGCACAGGGTCCCTGTAATGGCTTAAACCTCACAAGACTACATTTTAATTATGACTGTGTTAGAACAGAATCAGTTGCCTAATCAAGCTTAAATTAAATGCATATTTAGCAATTTTCATGCTAGCATTCCCAGAAATGCAATACTTGCACACTGAATTATTTATATTGTCTAGATCTCCAGTATTTTTTAAGAACAAAACCAGCAAATCAACACTCCAGGAAGGTAGGTAAATAAATTAACCACACTTTTCTGAATGGCCATGGTTCCCCACTGCCTTGGCTGCCATTCACTCAGAGTTCCTACAGTAAAATGAATGAAGAACATTCAAACCCTGTCAACAAAATTACTGTGAGTATTTCCAGTGTAAACCTGAATGGAAGGATTCTTCCATTAACAACAGCCTACAGGTAAATATTTACTTTCTTTGCAAGGCTGGAGCTCCAGAGGGCAACATGCTGCAGTAGGTAGTGCAAAAATAGGTATTTCCCCATTAGTGGTGTGTTTAATGGTCATGAAAGTCACTGCCTGAAATGCCAGGAGGAGGATGGGAGTAGCCAGGTATTCTGCTCAGCGCTCCATAAGCTGCTTTCAAGGACATGCCCTCATCTGTGCCCAGCTCACCTGGGCCTGAACAATAAGCCTGAATGTAAATCCCACTGATTTCTTGTGAATTCTAAGAAGGATCATCTGACAGTAAATCAAATTGACCAGAAATTTTGGTTACATAGATACAGGTTTGGTAAAATATCCGAGTGACTGAACAGGGTTAGAATTAAGCACATGCTTCAGCCCATGCATGTAGATATGGCTTTCAAGGCTGAGTGTATCACATCCCTGTCCAGATCTCTGCTTGTCTTTGTTCCAGCTTACCTGTCTAATAAGCCAGGATGATAGCACTTACTGGGCTGTTATGAAGCATGAATAATATTGTTTAATACTTCAGATCCCACAACAAAAAGCGATACGAGCACCAAGTGTTGCTATATCAACATAGCATTATATTGTAGAAATAAGTATTATTGGAGTTGCACACAGGAGCTTTATTTTAATGCTGTGCAGTTTTCTACTGAGTCCATTAATGATCAGCCATTACAGCAAAAATAAATTACCTTTCACAGCAGTTAAGTTTTTCATGGTGCAAGCAGTAGTCAAAATTTAACAGAAGCGACAGGTTGAATTCCCAGGGACACCTGAATTTTGTACATCAGCTGCCTTTGACAAACAGCAACGCAGAAAAAAAGAAATCAATGTAGTAGAGTTTTCACTGGAAATAGAATGATCTTATTTCAGCTATCCATCATATTTCCCACTAAAATCATTAAGAATGAGGGGAGCAGAGGAATCTGTAACAGGATGTTGGCAAAAGCACAAGGGAATCTTTTTTCCAAACTCTTAAAGGTACATAGCCTTTCCTGAAGCTTAATAAGGAATATTTTAATACTTAAAGTTGATGCCAGTCAAACTCCACTGTGATCAAAGCCTGGATGCAAAGCTATATTTTCCCCGACATACTGAATCATTAGTCAAAGTCCACTTCTGAAATTATTTTAACATTTTGAGGCAGTTTCAGATAAGAATGATTCAGATTTTAAAGATCTTCCCTTAAATAAAACCCACACATGTACTTGACAGATGGTGTTAGACATATAGCATGTAACCTATAGTAATGTAGCTATATATATATATATCTATATTATCTGTGCATGATTTTAGAGATAAGTATAGTTTGCATCACTTGTATGATTAGTCACAAGTCTGGCAGGGGACCTGAAACCTGCAGAAAACTTGGACAAAGATCTCTGGTGTCAGGAGATTCCCAGGCACCAGAGATTTACATGTGGTTTGCTCCCTTTCTATCCCAAGCTTTTGAAAGCCAGTTTTAACCAAGTCACAATGACAACTCCAGAGTTAGAACGCAGCTGACAGTGTCCAAGCAAAATGGTGCAATCTGGTTTCTACCAGAGAGGAGCTGGGAGAGTGGCCTGGTCTCAGTGTCTCATTTAGATCATCCCAAAGCCCTGAATGTGCAACCTTCTGATCAATTTATCTTTAGACTTTCCTTGGCAGGCTCCAGGTTATATACAGACTAAACACACTAGTCGGGACTTCAGTCCAAAGTGAGATGTGAGACAGAGCAAATGGGACATGAATTTTGTTAGCAGCAAAGAATCCATGTAGTGAAAGCAGCTGAAACTATACCTGGACCCATTGTCCTTCAAGCAACCAGAATATGCCTGGGTAAGTGCTACATGAGGGACAGGAGGATTGACTCCATTACTCACAAACTAAGAGAGGTAGAAGATAATTTATGAAAAAGGGACACTCACTATTTTAATGCACCTAATCTTCTGGGTGGCTGGTAAACAAGTAAAGGAAATTTGGAACTTAATATTAAATAAGACTGCTTTTCCCAGAGTAAATAACAGATTAGTCTCTTAAGGCATCAGAAAACCCATTCCAGCCTTTTGCAGCTGTTTCCTTGGATATGGACAAACAAAAAACACATTGGGACAAATCTCTCCTAATGCACCTCTACTGGTGCAGATACCAGTGTGACCTATAGTATTTCAGTGGGGGTAACCCGAATACAGACTCACTCATAACCCTGATTCCAATCCATTTTTAAGGAACACAGGGGTTGAAGGAGATGTCAGGGACATTAGCATCAGGCTCAGTAACTGAGCCACTACATTTGATACAGAATCTACTTATAGCCCAGGTAAGTTTAACTGGAACCTGGGGTTACCTGTCAGACAGATTTTGGTACACAAAGAACAATCACACCTTCCAAACCACAGCAGTGAGAAATGCCACCTCCATCTCCTCTGGATGACAGGCAGCTGCAGCATTAGAACCAGCACTGAAATCAGCATTACATGAAACCAAAGTTCAAAATGATGTCCTCTAACCAGTCTGTTCACAGCAGTGTTTGTGATGTATCTGCCCTTTGCCTGACCAAAGGGGTTTGTTTCTGTGCTAGAGGTACACTGCTATACTGTTATACACTAGAGGTCTTTCAAAGACTTACCTTTATTTATCAGTTAAAATTAGAGTTCCTCCCCTAATCAGCAGGTTTCCCCTTGCAAATATTTAGTGCATCCTACTCTATTACTTAATTTATTCTGGTTTTCCTTTTTTTGAACCATCTTAACTTCTTCAGCTTATACAGGTTGATTTAATAAGTTCCCAAATCCTTGACGAGCACAGCTGCACCAGCCAAAGCCAGTGCAACAAAAGCCATTTGTGCATTGTCTTCAAGTGAATTCAGTGTGCACCTTTGCAGGTGTAGAGCTATTCCTGGGAACGAAGTTAAAGTAGTAGCAAAGCATTCCCAATTTGGTAAAGTACTCCTGCCTTGCAAGACAAAAATATTTAGAAGGAAAACCACTCTTAGATATAATGAAGCTTCAGGAGATTGAATTTAAATACGGAAAAGAACAGAAGTCTGAATATCAGACTGAAATATCCAGTAGGAAGCAGGGTGAGTTCACTATCAAGACTTTCTTCAGCAAACCTGCATGTGTCAGACATATCTTATCAAAAAACCACACTTAGAAATTGCCATGAATATTAACCAGTTTTTGTCTGGACTAAAGGATCAGATTTTGTCCATGCAATACAGACACACTCTTGAAATGCTGGAGAAGTAGAAAAGCTTCTAGAGGAGCTAAAACAAGTTTGGAAAGGATGTTGGTAATTACATGGAGCTGTTCTGCAATCAACCCAGCCTCTGCATCTTCCATTCCAGCATTTTGGTGGGCAGATTAACTGTCAGGGGCCTGAGCCAGAGCTTTGCTCTACCCTGCATGCCCAAACATCTCAGGCAAGATCCTCAGGAAGGGCTCTCTCACCTTTACCTACGCCCTGTGCCTCATTCTGCATTTTCATCCCCACGAAACCACAGTGCTGGGGGAGCTGCTGAAGCCCAGGCAGCCCCAGCCTGGGAGAGGCTGATGCAAGTCCCTTGGCAGGGGCCCTAATCTCCTTACAGCTGAAGGGATGCAGGGCATAAAGCACCAGAGCTCTGCAAATGTAATTAAAAATATGTTGTCTTCCAAATGACTTCATGATCTTGGAATGGTTCTGGGAGCATTTAACTTCAACTAGGCCCCGTAAAAACAAGACCACGCACCACAAAATTTGAAAAATATTAATGAGGTGCTGCCTAATTAAATGCTGGATTAATTAGTAGACTGCAAGTTATTTGTTTGTAAATACAGGATGTTTTTAGTACTGAGTATAGTTCATTCAGTTACCACCAAGGCTAATAACAAAATATTTAGCCAGGACTTGAGTTTAATAGGCATATGTGGTTATATATAAGTCTCTTTTTAAATTTCCTTTAAAGAAAAATAACTTTCTGGGAAGAGACTCAGATAATGGCCAAATGCTGAAAAATCTGAAGACAGAAACCCTGTAAAATAATATATATATATAATGTATATTTTAAACAAATATTGTGATTTCCTTAGAAGACCTAATGCTGATAACACAAAAATTTTATATAATCCAAAAGCATCCAACAATTTGGAATGGCTTTCTCAACACATACTGAAGATGCTGCTGAAGGACATGTGCCAGAACCACAGATTGCTGGACACAGATTTTTCTGTTGTGCACACAGCTTCTCTGATACAGCACTTTCGATTAGATATTAGCATAAACAGCATAGAAAGGGACTGTCATATGTTAGATCCTGCACAAAAAGTAATTTCATAGCTCTCTGTAAATCTAATTATCTGACTGTGCTTCCCAAAGAGAACTCCAACTTTTACTGCATTAAAGAAAAGGCAAAACTGCCACTATTGCAATCTATTTTTGAGCAGACAGGCTGACACAGAGATCACCCCTGAATGCTGCCACTCTCACTGCTTCAATCCAAGCTGGTTTAATAACACCAGAAAATGTTTTATTCATATTCATAATAAAGCTTTGGAAGAACACACATTTCACTTGTGTCACTGGCCAAGTGACTGTATTAAGGACCCAACTGGTAGAGCCTGAATTTGAAACAACGTTTGGAAACAAGAGGTTTTTGGTAACAACTTTGGGAGGGTTTCAAATCCAGGAGAATGACTTCCATCAACATACCTTTAACTTGGGTTCTTTTATCACTAAAACAACAGAGGGGCTGAATTTGACCACGGTGGAGAAATATCCCAAAACAAGAGGCAAAAAAGCAACTGTAATTCTCTGCCTTGAAACTCCCTAAGCACAGGACTGCTCTCAGCACAGAGCAAGAGGAATAAGCTTTAGGTGCTACTGTGCCTCAGAAGTCCCAGAGCTGCTGCAGTGGCCTCTCTGGGATTCTTTCCACAAGAAAAAGGTCAACTCTTCTTTTATTCTGATGGATTACATTGAAAGTTGGCAGGCTAAAAATTTACAGTAGTCCAAGTTATTCTGTGCAGGGTGCAAAAATAGTAACTCCGTGTTTGATTGCTTAAATGAACAAGTGAATGTGAGTGGATGGCTACACCCTACCCTGCAGGCAGTGATTGTAACCAACATCCCTTTCAGATCTTGAGGTTGTGAGATACACACAAAACACTTGGGAACTGTTGCTAATGTGGTCCCTGGTGCAATTATAAAAGGTACCTTAACGTCCTCATAACAACAGGGATTGGTCACAAGGAACACTTTTTCCTCATCACATTGTCCTGTGGAACAGCACTTAATTTCATCTCTGAGGCGGATGAACCTGAGTGGGAGCCCAGCTCCCTGGGATGTGCCCATCAAACCAAATCAGCAAAGACCTAATCTATATTTAACCTACTGAAAACTGCACAGACACTTCCCAGTGCTGATGGCAACGAGCCTTATGGGTGTCACATGAGAGCAGCTGAGGAAGAAAAAGCTGACACAGAAATGAACAAACGCTGTTCTGTGACAGAGTTCATCTCTGAGCCTAAAGCCTGACCATCAGCCAAAGGAGAGGTTTGTACCTCCAGGACTACAGAGGGTGCTACAGGTTGTCCTGCAACTGAAAGATTTTCCAGAAAGGTTCAAGCATCCTTCAGGTAAAAATCATCTTCTCCACACATTTCCTCCATTAGTCTTAAACAAAGATCAGCCAGAAATCCCACTATGGCCTCTGATGGCATAAGGCTGACAACCTCCTGTAACCTCAGTCTTGCCCTTAAAGCAGTGTTCATGACTTCCCAAAATAGAGTATGTGAGCAGATGCTTGGGAGGAAAGAAAGCAAACATCTGTCCCGTTAGAAATGTAAATCCTCCACAGCCAGCCCTGCCAGTCTGTATTTGGCACCAATCCAGCCCCAGCTCTGCAGCTCGTGGGTGGGCACAGGAGCAGCCCCAGCCCCAGGCCAGGGCCAGCGGCTCCGCTGTGGATTTTGGGGAAAGCAGAGCACGAGGCACAGCCCAAGGGGGCTGATGCTGGCCCCTGCATTATAGACCCTGAGCAAACAGGGCTTAGCTGGGGGTCCCAGCTCTGCTCTACCAAAAGGGCTTTTGCCAGGGCAAGGGGATAAACAGCTGGATTGTGCCGTGCCGCGTGTGCCCCGTGTGTGCACGGGATTTGCTCCCTTGTTTGTGACATGCAACAAAACTGAGCAAGTGCAACAAGTCACAGGAGTGCCAGAAGGAAAATTCTAGCTGTTACTTTAATTGAAAATCTGCTTGTTTGCTATGTTCTCTGCTGGCAGCATGGACATTTTAAATAAAACATGACCAGTAATTTATTTAGCAAGCAAGTATTTGAAAAGTTCTTTTTGCACAGCTCTTACTATTTTATACCAGACAAGATTAACCCTCCTTTCCCTCCACACATCCGTATGCTTGAAGTGATGGGAGGTAAGTTCCACATTAAATATTTCTCTAAAATACCACATTTGGACACATCCCTAGCTCAGTTCCACCACCTGACTGCCTCGAAGAGCTTCAGAAAAAATGTGATCCAGCCAAGGATTCACTCCTTTTGTCCCAAGATTCAGTTTGAGGCTTCTCCCAGTCAGTGGTCTTTCTTCAGGAATACATATTATTCATTCTGCATATTATGGTGCTGATCAAGAGACTGCAGAGCACAGACAGCTCTACAGAGCTGCAGCTGTTCAGCTGAAATTGGGTGAAAAATTCTATGCTGTCCACATAAAGTATTCACAGGTGCACTGACACAAAGTCCATGCAATCCTGGATAACCCACCACAGGAAAGGACAGAGCTCCTGTGGTTACCTGGAAACATTCCTGTGAAGTTTAGCCACAGCTCTGTAGGAGGGTTTGTTCTGCCAGGGTGCTTTAAAGCACATCCTGAATCTTGGTTTCAGTTGCTCCCTCTTCCCACAGACGTTTGCATGTTTGCATCTGGATGTTTGTGTGCACACAAACACACTTCATAAATGTATTAAATCTGTGCATACAAGACAGGCATACACACACAGTGCACATAGATGTTATTTTCCATGAAAAAAAAATAACCATGAGGAATCAGAGATTATGTCATTCTGAGATAATGGACACAGTGGCCAGCAATTTCTTTGGTATTTACAGTCTGGCTCGTTTTCCATTTTTATTTTCTATCTTTCCAATATTATTGTCTAAAGACATGCAGCCTTTGCTGAGGAGAAACATTAATATTTTGAAAATGTTATGATAATTTTATGCAACAATAGGGTTAAGTCATTATAACTAAACCTTGCTGAATCTTAGGAGATGCACACGTTATTGTGTAGCCTTGAGCCTTGGTATAACAGCAATAGTTTCTCATTTTAATCACAGCAGTTTTTTTAACTATTTAGTAGAACTTCAGAAATTTCTTGCTATCTTTGACCAAAGTCACCGCCTTGGTCAGCTGGGGGACAAAGTGTCCAAGGGAGGAGAAAAGTACATATGTCTCTATATATACCCACAAACTTGCACAAAATATACATATTTTCATATACTATGTTTCTATAGTTATTATAGTTTATAGTTATACAGTTACATAGTTTATGTAGTTATTAAACAGTAGTATTTGTAAACTGTGCCTCACTTTTTTGCAGCATTTCATTTCAGATCACATTTTGGGAATGTGTAAGACCCAGCTATTTGGATTTGTGTTTGTCCTAGCATATTTCATACAGAACTTAGGAGCAAGTAGTAAATAAACTGAAAATAGAAGTTTTAAAACTATAAGGAACAATGTGGTTGAAAGTCAGAACTGTCACCCCAAAGAGCTCTTCAACATTTGGAATCACCTCCCACTCCACACAATGGTGCAGGTCACAGTATTCATCTCAAGAACAGAATCCTTCTAGATACTTAAAGTTTAGTTTAGAGTTTAGATTGGGTAGAGAACTGTAAAGACTTCAACAAAAAGAAATCTATTGAGTCCTAAGTCTTCTTGCAAGTAGACCATCTCATATACAGATTCTTATTTTTCTGGGAAATGTCAATTTTTTTAAGCAAATTTCAAAGAAGTGTGTATCCCACTGAAACTCTTTTTATCTTACAACCACTCCAAACTTTTCAAGCTTCATGTTGTGACCACTGCATTTATTCTCAACCCTGCTCTTTGTGAGACCTCTCTTAGGTGAGCAGAGCCAGTGTGTGCACAGACACAGCACAGCTGATTGCTGCTACATTTCATTGTCAGGTACTTTACCTGGAGCAAAATCAGGCCTGGGGTGTTCAAGCAAACCACCAAATTCAGGAAGACCAGCTGGCAAGGACAGCCTGTGAACGCCTTAATAAGAATTCAAACTCTGATAACGTTCCAGAAGGAATTAGTTATATTAAAAAAACCCAAACAATTTGACAGCCCAAGACAGTATGGGCTTTCAGAACCATGCAAATGAAGATCTCAGCCAAGCCTTGGCGAAACTAAGAGGCGATTTTAGGAGCTAAACCCACCAAAAGGAAGCTGGTTTGTCTCCGCGGGAGCGTCTGAGTGTGCCGGTGCCCAAAGGCTGGCTGGGAATGCAGGGCAGGGACCGCCCTTCCCAGCTGCTAACGAGCCCTTCTCACTGCTAAACCACGGCAGCTGCGGAGGGATTCAGCTCTCGGCAAGCTCTGCTCATCTCCTTCCTGATGCCCAAAGCCCCTGTGCCTCTGCAGCACCCACAGCACAGCACAGCACAGCACCCACCTGTGCCCAACACCTCCCAGTTCTCCCAGTCCCAGCCTGGGCTGCAGCCTCAACCTTTGCAAGCAGCACAGCCCAGCCCACCCCGAGCCGCAGTGAAATACATTTCCAGCCAGCTGCACTCGAGTGTGGGGGTGCCAACGTGAAACATGATTTCTCCTAAAAGGTCTTTATTAGCAAATACAAGCATACTAAATATTTAAGGCCCAGTTCCATGACCTAGTGCTTAATGTACAGGGCAAGGAGAAAGCAATGCATTAATCTGTTGAATGTACAGCTGGGTTCAGTTTAAAGGATCATTGAGGAACAATCAGATGCAGCAGTGCTGGGCACTGGTTATTCCACAGCACAGCAGGGGTCATATTTAACAATAATGAAACAACAAGGAGGCCCATCTTTTTTTGTGGCTTCAGTTTTATTGTCTTCGGTAGCTATTTACAGGGAAATGATTGTGGAGAAGAGGGTTCAGCTCCACTCAAAAGAAATTGTGCAAAGCCTGGTTTAGGAAGGACTAAATCTCATTGTAAACTGACCAGACCAGCCAGGTGCCTCTCCACTGAAGTCTTTATAGCTGTGTAGCACAAAACTAGAAGAGATCAGCAGTAAGGACTACATTTAGAAATTAAAATAGGAAGAGGAGGTAAGAAAAACGTCATCCATCTCCTCTGTAGAATGTTTGTAAAATCAGGTGGGTTTTACACTCTAAAACAAGTAGCTACCAACTCAAAATGTTATATTTAAAATGCAGAGCTATTTTAGACATATTTTGTTTGTGAAATTGGTGGGGATGGACTAAGGAGGGAGAAATTCCTGGATCTATGCCTCCCCCAGACATTTCCCAGACATCTGAGTGCCCAAAATATGCACTGTTTTCTGTTATTCGATTCCATGGCAGCAACAGTTCTTTCTCCACAGCTACTGTGTTCACAGGCAGCAAAATCCCTTGGTTCCCTCCAGGCATCCAGCCCCCACCCTTATAGTGCTGATACCCAGGAAGTAAACCTACTAACTGCACCCTTATTGATTTTGCAGAGCTGAAACATCTTTGGGAAACAGAGTCTACAGCTCGAATAAAGATGATCTCATTAACTCTGCAATTGTACTTATTTCTACTAGACCCCTTTTTTCTTCCTAATGGGATTATTGATTTAGAGTTTAGAGCAACTTAAATGTGACACCAAGACGTGTTGTGCACAGAGATAAAGCAAAGAAAGAAATGTTCACTTTTAACAGGCAGGACAAAATAATACTTCTCTGAGCATATCAATGGAGATAGAACAGCTTTACAGGAAGTGATTTGTTAAGTATTTTCTTTCAAAAAAATGCATGTATTTGGTGGAGTTCCAGGGGACAGAGTAGCTTTCTTCTGGTGCAGCAGCACCTCCCTCCCTGAACATGCTTCTGTCTTCCCCCCAGGCTGGTTAATCCTGGTTTGTAGCAGCCCTGGAGAGTGGCCTGGCAGGGAGGAAGGATGCAAGAACTGCCTGTGGACCAAATATGAGGCTCATAGTTTGGACAGCAGAGCCCAACTGATTTAGACCAGCACAGAGAACACAAGCCCATCACTTTCCCTCTCCCATAAATGAGATTTGTAGAAAGTCCAAGATCTCATAAATAAAAGCACATGTAAGAAAAACATACCCAGATTTAGCAGTCAACATTATTATTGCTATTAGAATTGCCTTTGGAGTAAGGGACAACAATGAGCCAGTGCATACTGTGTAGCAGAAAACCACAAGTTATCTTCAGTGCAGATACTCTGCAGAGTTGTTAATCTATGTAGAATTTGCATTGTTTTGCAGAGCAAAAATTCAGACAGGTTTTTCAAGGAAAAAAAATCTTCTCCCCCTGAGAAGGGGGAGAACTGCTGCAATTCATGGAGGAAAAAAAAAAAAAAAAAAAAAACAATCAAGTGAACAAGAAATGAAAACACAAAACAAAACACCAATCTCCAGTCCAATTCTACAGATCAGGACATGCTGAAGTGTTCCCCTGAATTGTGATGGAGCCATTTACCAGAAAGGCAAAGCAGCCCTTCTATTTCAGCTACCATGAAAGACAAAGTTAACATGTACATCACGAAAGTTTTAAAAAATGGGCAGAAAAGTTCAGAGGCATATTACAGAGGAGTTCAGTGCTAAAACCTGAGCTTGCTGCAGAAGTCTCAGCAGAATGTTAATGTCAAGAACTACCTATTTGTAGGGGAGCAGTAAACGTATTGAACAGTCTGAGATCCAGCCTCTAAATAAAAGGGGGGCAAAAACAAAGAGAGAAAGTAAAAGTGAACAGGTATTGATCAGCTCTAGGGGAACTGCTGGAAGGAAAGACCACACACACAAATTAGGTAGCTGAAGGCTACTGGGATTTCACTTTTAAGATATTTATTGTACCACTTCATAGTTTCAATTGAAAGTCCATATTAAAAGAATTAAGAGTGGGGTAAGTGACAGCTCTTCAAAAGTAGATGTCCACAGGGAAGCATTAGCAAACAACTGGGTGTTCCACATGGATTCATACCAGACCTGGCATACTCACCACTCTCAATATAGAAATAGATATATATTCTACTAGCAAAGAATTTACAGACTGTACAAAGGACAGCTTAGCAGTAAATTAGGATGGAAAGAGGCCAATCGAATGGCCTGGATGGCTTAAAAGTTTGGGCTCTTTCCAACAAAATGAGCTTCCATAGAGCCAAGACACAAAGCTCTATGTCTAGGAACAACAAGAATTCAGTATGAGAAACTGCATCCTAGAAAGCAGAGTGAATAAAGGATTTGGACAACAGAAAGAACAAGCAATTTGTTAGGCATTCCCAGTGGCAAAGCCATCAAATATCATCCCTGAATATATGAATCCAAGAACAATTTCTGGGAGTGCAGATGATATTTGACTTCACTATAGGGGATTGGCAATAACCAATTCCTGCTTCAGAACCAATGCTGGGGAAAGACTCATGATAGCAGAGAAAAAAAAGGCACAGAAGTGTTCAGTACAAGAAATAGCCCAGAGTGTTCCTAGTCCTTTATGGCCCAGGCAGAAGATGGCCACAGTTGGCTTGCAAGGAAGGACAGTGCATGACAAGGACCAGCAAGTGAAAGCTGAAACCAGACAAAATCAAATTAGGACACAAAGACCTGTGGGCTGAGGCCTGGGAGAACTGGCTGGGACACACTGCAACGGGAAATGTGGATTCAGCACCTGCTGACATCTTCAGACCACTTTCTAAGGAATGCATTTTACAGAGTAGATTGCAAGCTCAGTGGAGAAATAACTGGTACCTGTGAGGGTCACCAGAGCTTTTTACCTGAAAGATATTTCAACCCAAGCATTGCAATTTATGGGTTTTTCAGTAACTGTTGGGAATAAAGAGTTCTGAAGTTCCCGTGCTACAGTTTTCAAGAATACACTGTGTGCAGTAAGGAACTTCAAACCCTTTCCTCTGCCTATAATGGTTCAAATCCAGTCTACCTAATGTTAGGCACCTTCTGTATTTCCAAAGTTAATAACATAGTCAGAAATGCTGGTTGTGGGAGAAGAAAGCTATTTCCAAATAACATCTCAAATCTTAAAGGCATCTTCTGCACATCTGTCTTTTCTACACCTTAAGGAGAGTTTCTACAATTCCTCATTAGTATTTTAAGTCCCTTAAGCAGAGCTGGTTCTGTGCCAGCCTCCTACAGGGGACTAGAAAGGTGCTTGGGCCAGGCTGGTGACCTCACTGAGATTTTTGTAGCTGTAACTTTCTTCTAAAGAATTTTTAACTGAAGTCAAATATTTCCATTTCATTTTTAACCCTTGTGTAACGATGTTTTTCCCTCCACTATGCACCCCTGTGCATTATTAATTTCAACACATGATGGTGTCTGCTGTTAAAATTTCCATAATAAATATTATTGCCAAGTGCTGATGAGCAGATGTTAAGCAGCATTTAAAGATTACAGGACCAAGGTAGGTCAAGTTATTTTAGTTCTCTCTGGAATCTAGAAAGCTCTTTTAAGCTGATTTTATGATGAACCCATTTGCCTGCTTTCATTACTAGAAATTCACCCTATCTAATCCCCTTGTTCCATCTAGCAGAGCATGCTGAGTGACACAGGAGTGTTTCTCTTTGTCCAGTTTAATCAACCAGCTGCAGTCACATTCAATCACCTCTGCTGGTGAATGAGCCTTCACTCACTACAGCTTCATCTAGAGAATAAATTGGTACCCACGAGGAGAGCAGGAGAGCTGATGGTTGTGCTGCAATGTTGATTCAGACCCACTACAATACTCTGTTTGCATCAGTGACCCAGAACACACATCAACATTTTGTCTTAGTCCAAAAGTAACAGGAGGTAATGCAAACTAATTCATCTCGAAGCTGAATGGAGCAGTACATGACCTGAATGCCAGATTTTTGGTGGAGCATCTGATTAAAGCAAATTTAGATCTCTGTGGAGCTGTATGAGCCTGTTTGTCCTGTCAGTAGCCAGAGGGAAGAGGGGGACATCCTCTAAAGGACACCTGGGCAAGGCAGCCAGCAGCTACAGGGCATAGAGAGGATGCCCAAACACACATCCCCCTCTTTGGAAGTTAATTTATGTGACCTGCACCCAAGATCTCCATTTCGGGGTGGATTGCACACCCAGGTCTGAGCATGTCCTGCTCAAGGACTCTCCCTGACTCCCTCCTTCCTGCTGAGTTAGTCTGTGGGCAGCTCCCTCCTAGTTTTAGTTCTTAGACCTGCAGTGGGTAAAGACTATAATAACACAAGCAGCTTAAATAGAAAGGGCAGAAAAAAAGCTGTAACAGGTACCATTGTCCTGAATTTTGTACCAGCAGGAAGTTTTGGGGTAATACAGCCTTCCAGGGGACACAAAACCTTTGGAGAGACGAATCCAAAGGAGCTGTTAGACTAAGATTTGGAAACTTCATCCACTTGCTCTCAGTAGCAATCAATAGTCACAATGAAGTTTCCTTTTTCTCAGCAACTGTGTGTGTTTAGAGGAGGACAGATATCAAACCCAAATCGTGTGCACTTAAGTATGACCTCTGCAACAATTATGGCAGCAAAATATAGAGAAAACTAGGGCTTAATGGTTCTATTCAAGTACTTTTATCTCCTAAGGGACCCTTTCAGAAACACAGCTGAACTCAGACATGGGCTTTGATTTCCTTTCCCCACCCTCCCAGTTCAGAAAATAATTTAAATTCCGAAAGTGCCAAATTGACCTTGCATTCTCCTCTGCTAACTACTTTAACGAGTGGCGCTTCCAGCCCTTCACAGCACATCCAGAACAGAAAGTGATGCAAATGTGAACTGATAGGATCAGAGAGCTTTACCCTACCATCAATTTCTATAGAAATCCAGATGGGACAACAACAGGAATTCTGCAGACAGGAGATGACCCAAAGCCAAAACCAAAGCAGCACTAATAAATCTTGCTGTTGTCATGTTGTTCTGTTACACTCCCTTCCTTTTTGAGGTTTAAAATATTACAGTAATTCCCATCTGGGGCAAGGCCCAGAATGTAATTTCGCTCTCTTCTAATGCTTTCAACTGACAAGGCTGGCAACAGGCAAGTCTCATTTACTGAAACCATCATAGTTTCAGTGAGCTAGTAACATTCATAACTTCAGAGATATACACCTTAGCATAGCTCTTAATTGAATCAGCTTGCAGTTGTCACTTCAGCATTGATAATTCAACAGAGTACAGTGGGGTTTTTTTCAGGAAGCAAAGAAGGCTCTCTAAAAATCTCCCACCAGTCTTGATTTTCTGCCCCAAAAGGATTTTCAAAGTACTATTTGGGATTCACCCTGCTTGTTATACAATATCCATGTACACTATTCTTAGAGGTATACTTTGATTAAACAAAGATTTATGGGCTTTTGTTTTGAATGTGTATCTTTCAAAGCCAAGATGCATACAGAAAAGTTTTAATAATGTCTGAAATGCTGCTCAGAGTACACTCAAATAACAGAGAGCACATGTAACTGGATTTGTGCTGTGCACTATTACAACAGCATTGCTAATCCAAGAAGATGCAGAGGTATCAAAGGGATGCTGAAGAAGTGCCACATCAGTGTTTTAGGATCGAGTCGTCTCTGTCAGCTCTTCAAGACACACAATTTATAAACCATTGCCATTAACAGCCTTGTGTGCCCTGCAGAAAGGAGAAGGCAGTGCTGGGGAACAGTTTTCTGGGAGTTCTTCCCACATTAACAAGTTCTTATTGTTAAAAAAACCCTTGGATGCAAGACATGCATATTGCACAGATTGCAGTGAACAGAGGCACTAAATCCAAAGCCCTCTAAAGCCAGTGGATGGTTCCCAGAGCTTTAGCAGATTCCTGATCATCCCATCATACAGTCAGTTCCCTGCCTTTCTGAACTGCAGCACTCATCTACTAAAAAGTAACTTGGAAGAATTATTTCTCAATACCACTAAAAAATAGAAATAGCTGGAGAGTCTGTATCAGTAGCACATCCCCAGAAGCACACAAGAACCATTTGCAAGTCTGACATGGGTTTCTACAGCAACACTCTTTCACCTTGGCATTTAATTCAGATTGCTCCAGAGCATTCCTGTCTGCATCTGGCAAAATAAATGATTGTCCTTCTAGTAACAAAAAGGGTTTTGATACACACACCCCTCACAGGACAGGAGAATGAAAGGAACATGTCTGGAGCCAGCAGTCCAGCCTCCTGAAATACAAACCTGCCTTTTTGCCAAAGTCCAAGGGGAAGATGGTTATTTCCATACCTACAACAATCACAACAAACGTTATTTCCAACATCCACTGCTGAATTTAGACACAGCTTTTCCCTTGTCTCACATGCCACCATGGTCACAGTTTCCTTCTACTTCTCCCCTCAAACAGTTTATGCTGTTTCAACCCCCTCCCTGTCCTTCTTCAAGTGCAAGAACTCTGCTGCCATGAACAGGGAGGAATAACTACACGAGAATGGCTACTTCTTAGCTCAATTAACACCACTGAAATTTGCCTCCTTCAGTGCAAAAACAAGGATATGAATGGCCAGCCTTTGAATTTAAACACTGAATGGAAAATCAGGACACAAGCCAAGAGATATTAGCAAGATTCTGCTATTACCTATGACAATGAAGGTAGATTATTTTTATTTTCAGTCCCCACCCTGAGCTGCCTGAAACTTGCCCCAAGGGCTGGCACAGGATGGAAGAGGATGAAGGAGACAATGTCTAACACAACACATCCACCAAAGATGTTGCCCAAGATTTAGCCTGCAAATGCCAAGCAACACCCATTTTCACACATAAACATTCAAGGAAGGTAGCAAAGCTAATATTTCAATTAAAGCAATAAATCCTCCACCCTCTCTTGTTTCCAGAAATGGCTAATAATAAATTCTCATCTACAATTTTGTTTTTGGCCTTACCAGAAAAGGGACCTGCTCATTTGGCAGTGATATTTATTGTGCTCAGCAAATCCTAGCACCTTCCCCCTTTTAACACATATAACCCATCTCTAAAAACTTGCCTTTCTCACTGTGTCCTTAAAATTACTGAGTGAAAATACCAAAAAAGAAAAAAGGAAAAGAATAAAGAAAAGAAGGCATAACAGACTCCACTGATTCAGAGCAACCCGCTCCAGCTTGTGTTTTTAAAAATAGCTTTTAAGTCACACCAGATTTTTTTTGTTTCATTTTTACCAGCATGTTCAGACTTGTCTCAGTTTCCTGTTCTTCTCTCATTCAAGTCTATGGAAATTTTGCCTTCAGTGTAATCAGAAACAGAAAATCAGGCATATTCAATTCTCATAAAGTAATCTGAAAGGCACTAATGGGCACAGTCTTGCAAGGGCACCACTACACATCCCTAAAGTCTCTTTACAGCCATCCTTTTTTCAAACTCTGCCCATGGTGAAGTACAGAACAGATGTCACTGAATTTCTGGGACCTGAACAACACCTCGTGACAATTCAGCTCATGGATTTGAACAGGATTGGAAGATTAAATTCACGGCTACAGCCCTCAACAGGTTATCCTTGCAGCTCCCAGTATCTTCAGCCCCTGCAAATGCCAGTCCCAGTCTCCAGGAGGGAGCAGCTGACCCCTGAGCCATCAGAGGGCAGCCCGAGGTCCAAGAGCCACAGCCCAGCCCCTTCTCCTCCCAGAGCTGTCAGATGGGGCCCGTGGCTGTTTGCAGCCAGCCTCCCTCGGGCTCTGCTCCTCCCCAGGCTCTGTGCATCCTCCTTCCACTTGTGCACACAGAGCCTTCAGGCAATTCCCACAACAAATAGGCTGCCTGCTATTTTCAGCAGGAGCCACTGTCATTGCTTGGGCTCACGTCAAGGCAATATTTTTCTTACGTTTTTTCGTAATCCCAAGGGTAGAGAAAGAAGAAAGACATTATCCCCCATGTCGTTTGTTCAAACTGATGTGCCAGGTCTTACATTAACAAGAGAGAGCTGCATTCTGTCCCAAATACTTTGTGTGAAGCTCTTCCAGGCTGACCTGTGCAGTCAGTGGTGCCTGAGTAACCATAGCAGCACATTTGAACAATGCCAGATACTTCTGAACAGAGCCTGGAGCTGCTGATGGACGTGAGGAGGGAGCTGGAGCTGCTCTTCCCCAAGACCAAAGAGAGTGAGGATGGGCAGGTGAGAGTGCTGGTACAGTTTCAGAATTAATATGGCAGCACAAGTGAAAATGGGGGACAAACCAGCTCTGGGAGCCTCCTGAATTGTCTGGATTCCTGTGGCCACCACAGTGACCCAAGCAGCCAGTGGTGACTCCTCTTGCAAAGCCTTGTAGGTGCCACTGTTCCACTCGACCAGAGACCCCAACAGGCCAGAAGTCTGAAGCACACACTGACAGCTCTTTGCCAGTTACGTGAAATTATCCTTGATGCAGAGAGGTATTTACCTGCTGCAATTATCCCTGGAGCTTGAAGTATCTCCAAGACCCTAGAAGCCTCGAAAAAGCTAATTAGTGCACTGCCATAAATAATTTGATCTCTTAGGAGGATATGTATTCTCTACACAGTAAGTAACAGCTTTCTTTAATGGAAAAAAAAAAAAGGATTATTTGCCCATGTATATCTCTACTTTATTATAGGTGTTTATCAAACATTTATAATTTGCCATAAAGAAAGCAGGAAAGCAAAAAAAAAAAAAAAAAAAAAAAGAAATCCTGGCCTAAAACACAGCTCATTCCTGTGAGCTACACCATCCCTGGAAAGCAAATCTAGGTCTGTCCTGTTTTGTCAGACACAAATATAACCCACAGGGAAATCTCACATAAAATTAAAAATCAGTGCAGATCACTTCTCCCAGACCCTTTTGCAGCTGCAGAGATGGAATAAAGCTGCACAGGACAATCTCTTCCCAGCTCTGCACTGGGGAGGAGCAGCTGCCTGCTCTGTGCCCTCTGAAATGGGAGGAAAACTAATTGCTGCCTGATACAGGAAAAACAGCCACTCTGGATGCACAGCAGGACAGCAGACCAGGATTCCCACTGCAAATCAACAGCCAACACCAAGTAAAATAAGAAATTTAAACAAATGGAAAGTTTTAAATTACCTGTCTAGCTAGTGTTGTTACCCAGAAATTTTTACATCCTGTTTTTAACACGTGAGGTTGCCCTTTAAAGAGGTTTCCTTTCATCTGGTGAGGTCAGCAGAGCAATCTCCAGTAGTGGAGATAAGCCAGGTGACGAACTCTGTTACAGTAACATAAGGATTTAAAGTCACCCATAAGCTGGTTTAAGTGTTTTAAAAGACAAAATGTAAAAGACCATCTAGTACCTTAAAAACCACTGAAATCCTCCTAAGAAATAATCAGTGTTACTTTTCTGAATACTTATTCTCAAAAAGCACTCCAGAGCTGCTGCTGGGAACAGCTTGGTGACATGAAAACCAGGGCAAGCCTCTTGCAAACTCCTTTTAGCACAGGAGGACAGCACACCCGGAGCCACAGAGGTTCCAGCCAGCCCTGTGCGAGGTCAGCTCTGCCCCTGAGACTCAGGAGAAGCTGAGTTGCAGCGAGGGAACAAGTGGGTACCACAAAAACTCAGCATCCTTCCCAATGCAGGAGCCCCAGGAGCAGCAGTGCCATGAGCTGCACTGCCTGGGCACACCTGCTGGGAGCCAGTGCAGGTGAAACACCAAAGCATCTCTAATAAGTAAAACAATTTCTCTCACTGGCATCAAGCCATCAGGGCTTTGCCAAAACATCAGCCCAGCCCTCCTGTGGAGAAAGAAATGGCCCCTTGAACTCCTTGTACAAATTTATACTTTTCTAAGTGCAGCCTTTTAGAAACAGCTATAGCCAGGGGGGCAATTAATTCAATTCTTTCTAGAAGATTTTTAGCTCTGAAAAACTCATGTATTATTTAAGCCTCACAGCTAACCATGAACATTATCAAGGTCCAACTTCCTCTTTGTGAAGGGGAAAAAAAGATCCAGAGACCTTTTGGTGAAAGAACTCTGGAAAAATCCCACATCACCTTCAAGCTGCACCCCGATTCCCTGGCTACCAAGAGACCTTTCCTTTCTGGAGGGACTTTGGCAGTGCCTGACTCTCTCCATCAGCAGGGCCTTTGCTGTGTCTTGCCTCAGATTTCTACAGCAGCATCAAGGGATCATCACTTGTGGCAGAAGCCTCAGCCAGACCAGTATCTCTTTTTAGGGTTTCTGCACTCCTAGCAGGATTCAGGATGATGGAATAGAAGGCAGCTGATCTTCCCTCCCAACCTGGGTAACTAAAATCAGCTGGGTGAAGAATCCTTACACACAAAGTCAAGTGCCATTAGCAAAGAAGAAATAATCTATAGTTACAGCAGCATTTTTTAGAACCATTACCCTGATTGAGAAAGTGCCAGCTTTAAATACCTAATACAACACAGCAGCTCCACTACTGACCTGCTTTTCACCCTGAGGGAAATCAGGCCTCTGAAGCAAAACTTCCCTGGCAGTCTCATGTATTCACACACTGGGGAACTGTGTGTAAATATGGGGGTAGAGCTTTGCTGGTCTTCCCTGCATTTCTGAGACCTAAACCAGCAGTTCAGTAAGTGCAGCCCAGCCAAAAGCTGCCTGGATCCAAGAGTTGGTCTCCCATCCACAGGGAATTCCAGAGTCAGAGGTGATCCTCCTCCCCTCACCTACAGACAGCAAGTATGTAGCTGGAGTCTTCAAGCAAACACCAAACACATGAGACAACTACATTTTCTAGTGGCCAGGCAGTGAGTAAAAAAGCTTGTCTTTGAAGAAATGCAACTGGATTTCAACACACCAAATGCTCAACTTGTTGTCAGCCAACGCACCAAGGCCATGCAGAGAGGATGGTGCAATACAGACTGAAGAGCATTCACAGGCAAGCAGCCACCTGCAGACCTGGCCAGTCACAGCTCACAGGATTTTGGCTTGTTGGCATCACAGATATTGCTTTTAGGGGGTCCCAGTTCTGCCTGGTTTTAAACAAAAAACACATTTTCTAGAAATCTGCATTACTGCATGTTCCAAGTGCTGTCACTCAGCTTTCCATGTTATTACTTCTGTGCATTCAGAGCAGTTTGGGAACTGAAGGTTGTGTTGTCAGCTCCACACTTCATAAACAATATAGATGCTGGAATGGGGTAATGTTTACTCCTGTTTTGCCATCTGCTTATATATTCATATAAAACATGTGACTCCCAGGATGTGGAGCAGCAGAGTAACAGCCATAGCCTTTCCACTCCCAAGATAAAGGAACAATAATTAACAAATCTTTTCTTCTTAATGAAAAGGTACTATTGCACAAAAGAAAGAATAATATGCATATATACATATATATGTATTAAAAAATAATGAAAGAAACCCTTTTCAATGAAATATATACCCCTTAGCTTTGACTTTTACTAAATAGTGAGTGTCTAAAAAAAACCAACAAACCAAAACCCTCCTCCAAAATCCCTACCATCCAAACTATTTAACGAGTAAAAACCAAACCAACCCAACAAAGTACAGCCCCCACCATTAACACCTTCCATGCAGGTGGGGCTTCTTTCAGGTGCTTATGGCTAAAGGTTGAGTGTGTTTTAATAACTCTCTGAATAAAGATCAACATGGTCAACAGAAGTGTAAAGACCTCCCTCAACCAAGCACTGAACTCAAACACTGAGTTGGTGTTTAATAGCAGACTCCACCACCCACATGGGCTCCAGGACATTCAGCAAAGTGTCCAAGACAATTTCACGTTGCACCTTTAAGAACAGAGTGAAATATGTGTAACTCCAGAGCTCAGCTCCTCCAACTTCTTACAAGACTGTACTTCTACCAGTCTAGAGAGACAGCAGATGAATTCATAGAAGCCATGAAAGAGAATATTCAGTGTCTTATGTGACTATAAAAGAATTAAGAGACTCATTTTACAGTGCATTTTAATTAAAAGTTCATTATAAGAATTTTCTTTTAAGAACAGCATACTACATATTCATGGAAATATGTAACTTTACCCTACAAATGGGACTGTCACCATATTATTCTTACAGTTCAAACATATGAAAAATAAAATATGATATTTAGCTTTAGAAATTCCCCCTCCCCCCCCTTTAAATATTTTTCTTTTAAATAACAAAAGTATTAACTCTTTCCCAGTACAGTGCATTTGCTATCTGCGAGCCACAAACCAAGTAGTCACATCAATGCCAAGGAAACAGCAACATTGTTTGCAAAATATTGAGAGAAAATGATAAAAAAATATAGTAGTCAGCCCAGTGCTTACAGAAGAGACAGTCAACAAGAATTGAAAAAGCAGCACATTTTCATATTACATAGGACCATTATAATAACATATAAACCAGTGCAGAAGACTTTTATGCTGGAAAAATAGATAGCAATTCTCAGCAAGCAGAAACTGAACTTTGGCACTTGCTCATAAAAAGGCCTTTCAAAGCAAAACAAAATGGAAATTCACTTAATCACAGATTGTATATTTAAAAAAATAAAGACATCGACTGAAGCAAGAGAAACAATAGAGAAAAGTTTACAAGCCAGGTCACTAGGAATTCAGTACATTCAGCCTACAGAAAATACAAGTACAATCTTTCATCCACCCACCTATGCTGGAATCCTGGTGAGCAAAGGACAGGTTTTGGGACAGAACCTCACCTGAAGCACCTCTGCTTCAATGGAGCTGTGCTGATTGAACAGCCCTTTCTTCAAATTGAACTGGTACAATGTGTCTCAAATACATCACCTCTTTATCATAAAATAAGGATTTCTAATCTGCAAATTAAAAAGCAAAAGCCTTGCACTCAGACAGTGGCTGTTCTGCTTCACCCATAAGTTGCACCATAACCACTGCAGTGTAAGGATTAAGTGATTTTTTTTTTTTAAAAAGGGCTAAAAAAGAATGGCTTCAATTCGAGGGGGAGACAACAGACTGGAAGGAAGGGTTCACATTTAGCCTGTTAATCCTGATGCTGTCAGCACTGCACATTATCAGGAACATGAGAGTGAAGTGTGCACAGCTGTCCTCCCTCCCTGCAGAAGAACTGATGGTCTAAGCTCAGGCCCAACCAAAAGGCTGCTGCAGGCCAAAGCACAGTTTTGGATCAGGCCATAAGAAAGCAAGGGCTGCTCTAGCCAAGAAGTGCTCCTTTCATAGTCAGGCTCAATGCCCCAAACTAGCAGCTATCTTTGCACTGAGGCAGTTTAATCTTTTTATTATTATTATTATTATTCTTTCAAGGAGTTAAGATGGGGGAAGGGCAAGGAGAAAAATAAGTGCTTTAGATTGCACAGAAGATTGTCCTACTGAAGGGGGCACTTGGATGGGAAGTGATCACAGCTACAAGTCAAGCAGACGCTCCTCACATGTCTCCACAGGCCATTTAGTAGCACCTCCAAACACATCCACATTGTTATCAACCCAGGGGATGATGTTGCCAGGCATGTTGATGGAGCAGTTGGCAATATTCATGATGTCTTCAGCTTTTAAGACCCTGTCCCATATATTGAACTGGCTCATCTCCCCAACGAAGGCTTGAGTTGCATCAAATCTTCCTCCTACTGTGTCCTTTAGGCACACAAGAGTTAGGATTAGATGAGAAGGTTATTTTGGATTTTTCTTCTTCAAACTTGAAGTCCTTCCCACCCAGCCCCACTGCTAGAGAGAGGTGCAGAGTTAGGTCACTGAGGTGAATAAAGTTTCTAGAAGGGCTACATTGACCAAGGCATTCTACAGAACAGTAACAAGCTCCAACCTGAATTGTGTCAAAACAACTGAGGGCAAAACAGTGGTGACTGCAAAACACCACAAAAAGGCTGTACATAACCAACCCTGCCCTCAAGCAGAAGAGCTGGAAGGCAGCTTTAAATTTTGAGGCTAATTTAAGAGCCACTGTGCAAGCTTGGCACAGGACAACTCCAGCAAGAACTGCATAGATGTGTAAGGTTATCCTGAAAGCTTTATGAGTATAGATTAAACCATAACCCTTGCCCAATTGTCTGCAGGGCCTGTGAGATGTGATCTTTGGGTCTAAATACACAGGCTTTGGCTGGTTGTAACAAGTGAGTGATTCAAACTGCCACTGCATAAGCCTCGAAGAGTGGGCTTGCTCCATTCCCTACCCAAGGACAGAAATCACTCATTTTTCGTGATCACACTGACATGGAACTGACAGCACAGGACAGAACCCAGCACAGTGCAGAAAAATGGCATGACAGAGATAAAGGAAACCTGACAGACACTCAGTAGTGAGCTGGAGCATCTGCTCTGCAGACTGTATTAGGATACTGAACTTGCCATTCTGTCATTTATGTCATGGATAAGTATCTACTAAAATCAATATCAAGACAAAACTAGTTTTCATTGCTCCACTGCAAACCTGGGAATCCTGAAGAAAGGCTATTTCCTGCTACTTGGTACAATATTTACTTTTTTTAGTAAATCTATAATATAGGTAAAGAAATAATGTGAAGCCAAGAACCACACAATTAATAGGCAATTATTTGTGAGATGTTAACAAGAAAGCCAAGCTTCAAAGTCCTTTGGGTTTTTTTCAATATTCTAAAAGAACTTATTCTTAACATTAATATTCCAAATATTAAATAAGTGAAACAAATATACCAATGTGTGATTTCATGAAGAATTTGTTGCCTTATTTCAGTCTTTCTGATACAGGACCAAGTGTTTAACAGAGAAATTATTACAGCTCTTGTTTGTTTGGGGAGTTTTGATTCTATTTTTCTTTAAACCCTGAAACACCCTGTCATTCACTCACCTGTTCCTGACCCAGGATCAAGACACCTCCAGGTTTAATTGGATGCCAAGGAGCAAGATTCTCCCCAGTGCCAAGCTTCTCTCCATCCTGAAAAGCTTCCCACATTCCATCTCTGGTTGTCCATGTTATACAGATATGATGCCATTTTCCATCACTAATGAAGAGAGGGAGCTGGGCAACCTACAAAAAACAGAATAATGCATGTGGCAACCCAAATCTAGCAGTTCAAGTCCAACATGTAAAGAGGAACAGTATTTATTCTATCTTCAGAAGCAAAATCTTTAGAAACAGGAGTTAGTCCATATCCTACTTTGCATCATAAAATGACTTAGGTTGGAAAATCCCTCCAAGATCACTGAGTGCAACCATGAACCCAGCACAGCCAAGGCTACCCCTAACCCATGTCCCCAAGGGCCACATCTACACCTCTTTTAAATATCTGCAGGGATGGTGACTCCACCACTGCCCTGGGCAGCCTGTTCCAGCTTGACAACCCTCTTCATGAAGAAATTTCTTCTCATATCCAATTAAAACTTCCCCTGGCATAACTTGTGTCCAATTCCTCCTTTCCTCCTGCCTGTTACTTGGGAGAAAAGACCAACCCCCATCCTGCGTATTAATCTGTGACATTTGTTGTTTAAATCTCAGTGCTTAGTGATAACTTTCCATCCAGTGCTCACATTAAGTTCCTCTTCAAATCTGGGGTTTGGCAGCACCATTTGAAGTAACAACTTTCGACAAATGGATCTGTCTGCTACCAGAAGAACTTGTGGGAACTGTTCCACAAGCCTCACAATAAGGAGGAATTATGCTCCTTTAGGAGTTTGATCTGAAAACTTACTCAGGTCAACTCCAGGACACAAATGCAGTGGACTGTGGAGCAGCTATGATGTGGAAGAAATAAAAGCCTCACAGAATATTGATACTACAGACATAATATTGAAGAAAAAAAAGTTATTGCTAAAGATAAGCAGACTCAAGTTTTCTTCTCTTCCACAAACCATTAAAAATAATTGGTTATTGATCTGGGAGGATGATAGGACTGTTAGAAGTCCAAAATCAGCCACAAGATGAACCACCTGAGTTGTGTAGTAAACACCTGATCCCTCAGAGAGCAGCAAGTTACCAGGAAACCTAACTGAAGGTGGGGAGAAAGGAAGCATTTAAATACTGGTTTGAGACAGTTTCAATGGGTCCTGTTTCTTTCAAACTTGTTTGTGAAGCTTGTCAAAAACCATCAATGGTAGCTATATCTAAAGTCTGAAAATTGTATTTAAACTGATGTTCAGTCACTAAGCATAACAAAACCAAACTATTATGTAGAGAGCCTTTTACTCTGTCTTCTGCAAAATTCATTTAACATTTGTAAGTTCTACAATTAGAAAGAAAGAAATACTGCAACTAGCTTAGATCTCACAGGTCTTACAATAGCGTGGCTACAAATTTTGCTTGTGTTTCATAAAACAACAACAAAAAAAAACCCAAGAAGCCAAGACCTGCTTGTAACTTCAGACAACACACAAGTGTGTGCACATCTAATGTCAAGCTGCTTGGTCTCAACACACAAATATCTGTACCATTTAACTTCTGTGTCAAGTACTTTTATGAACTTGTAATCAGCAAGTGGAAACCAGACAAGCAGACAGCATCACCTCAAAGGCTTCTCTCAGAGGGAAGGAAGGAGTCAGGGCAAAGGTACCAAGGCCTTGTTCTGGTTATGTTGACAATGAAGAGTTCATCAAGTCTCACCTTATCATTAATTAGCAGTTCAATGGGATTATTCCCCCATTCTATGAGGACAATTTCATTGGCTTGCCCAGGAACAGCATATGAGAATGGAGTGCCAATTCCAGGAGAAGCACTTGACCTCAGCCACAAGCACACAGTGAAAGCATAGAGCTCTGGCAGAGTCTTCTTGATCTTCCCATACAGGTAGTTTGTGCGAAGAGGAAGGGAGACTTTGAATTCATCAGGTGACTTAAATGCACTGTTACCTAGAATTACATGGAGCAAGAAAAACCTTTAACATTAAGCAAAACAATGTATCAGGCTCAATTGATATTGAGAATTTTTGGCTTTAATCACTTTAGAGAGGTACAGAAAAAGTATATTGAAGCAGTATTTACTGAATGTTGATTTTGCTGCAGATAAAAATGCAAATAGATTTTATCCATATTGCGATAATTATTTAGTTTATTTCTGCTCATTTAGAGCAGAAGAATAGATGGCAGACAATCTTCATTGCCTACTTCATGGCTGAAGGCCTCCCTATTTCAAACAATTCAAACCAGTTTAAAGGATATTTACTGTTAATAAAATGGATTCTCTGCTATGCTCATTATTAAAGCCTCACAGTGCTTCACAAGCAGGATTTCTTTCCCTATTCCTGCTACAGAAGAAGAATCCCTGTGTTAAGAACTCAGGCTAACCAACAGATTAACACCCACATTTTCAGCAGCAAATCTGAAACCAGACTACACAGTCCAGAAAGCAGCTACATTCAGTAAAACTGATTTCTGTCCCATCAACTAAATAGGACAAGATCTGAACAGTTCAAAATGATCTTAATTAAAAATGCAATATCAAGCTATGAACTACAAGAAGATTAGACACTTGATTTAATATAAAAGCAGAAATTATTATTTAGCTTTTTCTAAAAGAAGTGATAAACAGTGAGATACTCTGAGACAAGCTTACAAAATTGAGAACCCTTAAGAACAAAACTTTCTGAAGTTGCAATTCTCTATATCATGTAGTTGGTGTAGATGCTCATAAGTAATTTTCTAGAATTAAGAAATAAATCCCACATTGCACCACAAAATAGAACCCCACAGTTCCGTAGCAATGTCACCCTCAACTTTTTAGCAACCTGTTCTTCTGAGTCTCTTATTTCCTTTGCTCACATTCTTGAAACAAATTCAATCCCCTTGCCAAACTTCACACTCCAGTCCAAATGAAAAGCTGTTGTCACAATTCTCATATGTATTTTTTAAACCATTGGCATTCCCTCAGTTCCCCTTCTCAGAAGCAACTGAAGTGTTTTGGCTGCATTTTTCACAGAACGAGGGGGTGGGAGAAGAAAAAGCTTGTCTTTTGCTTGAATCTGTCTTGAGACACCTGAAATGTTTTAAATGGTAAGCAAATGAAAAAAACAGGGTCTTAGGGTTAATGTGGAACAACTTCCATTAGGCTGCTACAACCAATCTCTCAGAAAAAACAGAAACATATCCCATTAAAAGAGCAATTATTTTTGGGCTAGATGGGCAAGAAATATTGTTATTCCCTTTCAGAGATAGAGAAAATAGGTTTAGACATAGTAAATGATCTGTTTGGACCTCCAGCAAAGCTAGGAATGACACTGAAGTCCAGGCACTACTATTTGCAGGATTATATCTCCTGCTTGTACTACTGCATCATCTCCTGCTGTCATTGGAGACAACCAGTGAAGGGATTAACAGAAAACTTTGGGAACCACAACAATTATACAAGTTTTAAACTCTTCTGCCCCACTGGTAACTAAAACAGCTGTTACAACTACAGATAAAATCCAAAGCTTAAGAGTATCATCTCATAAGATTAGTTTTCTCCTCTATTTAGTCTCAGGACAATGAGGAGCTTATGACGCTCTAGTTAATAGTGGGGAAGAAATGCTAAACAATACTGCATTTTAAATAAAAGCACAAAAGAAATACTATTTTCAAATGAAGCCAGATCAGATATTGTCTGTATTTAATACACAAAAAAATTCTTAGATCATTATTTCCCTCACTTTGATTGACAGAAGAACTAGAACAGCTAAGCTGTACAGTAATAGAGAGCAAATTACACAACTAAAAGAAAGGCTGCATCTTGGTTCCTGTCCCAAATTCTTCACTTCCCTAGAGACTTAAGACAGTCCTCACTCCCCACACAAAAAAATAAAGGTGGGAACAGGTTATTTTTAGCCTAACTGAATTACACATTCTTGTTCTCCCACCACTCTCTCTTTCTGATATGAGTCACATCTTTAAGAGACAAGGACTATCTATTCTTGACAGATAAGACATTAACAGGCCACTCCTTCTCCATAACTTTAGTTGCAGGTTAGGCTTTATCTGGGCTCTCAGGAAATACTAAAGGACAGAGCCAGTAGAACATCTCCCTCCTTCCCTTTCCCCTTCCTTCACACTTTTTAGATGAAAGAAGGGATACAGTATGATACACATGGGTCCACTAGGCTGCATTTCTAAACTCATGAGATATGCATGTTTGTACCATTTGGAAGGCATGTCTATTAAGCTGCTTTTAAGCAGAGTGTTATTCACCTTGGAAAATCATTTAAGGATTGGGCTGATCTTTACTGCCACTCCAGCCCTACACAGTCCACTCTGTACATGTATATAGTCAACACAGAAAGAGTTCTGCACTTTAGGTCACTTCCACCAACATTTGTAATTCAAATAAACAGATTCTACTCAAGCAGAGGGATCTCAGTAATAATTAAACCAAGAATCAGAATGAATGACTAGGATTACACGAGTGTCCCCCAGTGGACCATGTGCAATCTACTGTAAACTCTGAAGGCTGGAAGCTTAGAATAGGGCACAATTCAAGTATCTGCAGTTACCCAAAGTCATAACCAGCAACAAAAAGGCAGGCCACCATCAATACTTCCAAAGCAGCAGGAAACAAAGCTGGTGTAAAATGCAATTCCTTACATCAAAGGTAGTTGTGCTAAGTAAATTTAGCCTACATGACTCTGAGTCCAAATAAAGGCAGGTCTACTTAGGAACAAGTATGGCATGGGTGTAAATAGCTACATAATGCCAAGCACACATCTATCTCCACTTGCCTCCTTATAGATCTTTCCATCCCACAAACACTAAGGAGTTTCATCCTAGCCACCCACACATGCCAAATTAAGAGACAGGAAGCCAAAGCCAGGCAACTGCCTGTCAAGCAAGAAGCCTGTGGTAAAAGAAAAAGGAGAATCCAAGTATTTGCACTGTCACCTACTATTTAGTCCAGTGCTTTAATGTCTTCCCCTCAAGGCCCACATTTAGTCTACTGCTCTGGAAGGAAGGAGTAAACAAAATTAATCAGCATGGGGAAGCAGTTAGATTCTGAGCAATTACCTTTCTCTAACTCAGACACTCTTTCTAGCAGTGCATTCAAGGCTGTCTCTGTCTTCTGCCGGTGGGCTGAGGTCTCGTTGTGAAGCAGAGACTTCTCATCCTCCAGCTCGGCCACTTTGCTCAGGAGTTGGCGCTCCAGGTCCCCGAGCCTGCGCTGAAGCATCTCCCGCAGGTCACTGGGCAGGGCTGCATAGGACACATTGGCTCGGAGCTGGTGCTTTAGGGCAAAGCAGAAGGAAAAAGACATTGTTATTTCTGAAACAAACTGCAAAATGCAGATATGCTCCCAGTTCAAAGGAGGAAAGTAAGATCATGCAGCTCTCCAACAAGTACAGAAGAGGTTCTGCTTTTTAGCACTTGTCATGCTTGGTGCTTTTATCAGCACTGTAGCTAAACAGGTCCTGAAACAAAAGGGCACTTTTGTTAGAGGCTCCCAGCACTTCATATGAAGGAGTTTTTGTACATTTAAGTTCAATAAAATGAATGCAGGGAGCAGGTCTGATGCACTTCTATTAGTATGCATACATATGGCACATCAGTCAATTTCTGCTTTACTTACTGTTAGTGACACGGCCAACATAAGTAAACAGAAAAACTATCACTTCATTTTAGATTAAAAATTAAGCTACTTTGAAAGCAGATTTACCAAAGTCAGATGCTCTTCAGATCAACTGAAAGTATTAACCAGTGAAAGTATTCTTATTCAAACTGAAGAAAGAGGCACCTCACACTCTCAAATTAACACTGCTATCTTTAAAGATACTAACAAAACAACATTTCTACCTACCGTGTTATTCTAGTGGAGTTCCTTTTCTACAACCCTAAAAATAATGTTTCAGGGAGACAGCAGTAGTAATAAAAAGGATGTAATACTAACAGCTCATTCAAAACTGCACTTACAAAGCAGCACTCACAGAACAGCCTTACGGAAGTTACTCGCCATCCTCACATCAGCACTGACTGGAGGACAGCAGGAACTCACATGTGAGGGTGTGAAAAGCAAAACAGCATCAGCACAAATCCTGTGAGAATCCTCTCTACAAAACATTTTCATGAGCAGCACTCAAACCATGGGCACTGTCTAAAGGGTCGTGGAAATCACTTATCGGTGGGCTCGGACCAAGCCCCTTTCTGTTCAGAGGCGCAGAGAAGCGGGTTCTTTTTATTCTGTGTCAGCCCTGAGTACATCATCTTATCTGCACCATCTGCCCAACACAATCTCCTCATTACCACTGGTCTGTTCGGCACCATATGCCGAGGTCTTACTGCCCAAGACGTCAGCTTTGTACCTCAAACCACATGAAGTCACATCCCCAGAAAGAGAGATTTACACATTATTAATACAGAAACTAAGCTGGTGACAGGCAGGGAAACTATCATCTTCCCCTCGCCTCCCACGTAGTGGGAGAACACATTCAAGGGCAGCCCCTTAGGGTTTTTACCATTAAAGAGAGGAGATAAATAACCAAGAGAACACGACAAGCCAAACCGAGCCGCTCGCCTCCGGGGCTGGGCCAGTTTGGATCTATCACCATATCCGGATTTAGGGCACTACTCGTGCCCGAAGTGCCCGCTAGACGTGACGCGGCTCCGCTGCCCGGCCCTACCTCCAGGCTCTCCAGCCGGTCCTTCAGGGTCTGCATGGTGCGGCTCAGCTGGTCGATGACCTGCGCCGGGTCCCGCGGCAGGTCGCCCATCGTGTCCTTGCCCTTGCCGACCTCGTTCTTCCACGCCCCCGCGGCGGACTTGCCGTCGGCGCCCTCGCAGCGGCTCAGCTTCCCGGTGAGCTCCCGGATGGCCTCCCGCTGGCTCCCGATGGTCTCCTTCTGCTGCAGGACGGTCTCCCGCAGCTGCAGCACCGTGGCTTTGAGCTCCTCCTCAGGGGGCAGCGCGCCGCCCTGCATGGGCACGGGGGGCAGCGGGCAGCCCGCGCCGGCGGCGTCCAGCGGCAACGAGGTGCACACGAAGCGGCTGCCCGGCGGGCTCTCCTGCTCCCCGGCCGGCGACCCCCGCCCGCCCGCAGCTACGGCGAGCAGGAGCCCGGCGGCCACGAGCAGCATCCCGGCTGGCGAGCGGAGCGCCCGCTGGGCGGNNAGCAGGGGCGGGGCGGCCGGGCCGGGCGGGCGCGGGTTCGGGAGCGCTCCGGGAGCGGCACCGGCACCGGCACCGGCACCGGCCCGAGCCCCGCGAACCTCGGCGCGATCGCCCTGGGGGGTGCGGAGCTCCTCCCGTGCCCAGCCTGGCCCTCTCGTGTCTGCTGACACCCCCTGTCCCTTATCCCTCGCCTCGCTGCCTTCACTGCAGCTAGCGCAGCCTGGGGTACGGCCGGCCTGGGCCAACTCTGAGCTAGAAGATAACGCCGTCAGAAAAACGGGAACGGTTCGAGCTATGCATCAGTATTCACATTTATGGTGGAGGGGAAAGGAACAGGGACATCCTACTCATTAAAGTACCATAATTGTATTGTTGGACCATGAGATCATTGTGGGTTTAGGTACACTGTTTGTGGCATCCAGTGTTTTTAATCCTGATCCCCTTATTTACTTGAGTTACTTTAAATTTATAATCCATGAAGGCTTTTATATGTTCCAAGTGATATACAAACACTAAACAGTTCTTGAAAACTTCTTGTGGATATGCAATAAAAACTCTTATCTCCGCTGGAAAAATTGAGAAACAATTTCCTTATGCATCAGCAGAGGCTGCTCTTAGGACTCCCAAATCTTTGAGAAGAATTTTTAGAAAGTTTACATATAGAGATGAAATTCATTTCGCCATAGGGTGAGTAGCTTCTACTACTAAATACTTAAGTTTTTTAGCAATAATGAATAAAAATAAAGAATAAATAATGTGTAGTTGTTCAGTCAGCCTGAGAACTGCTTTGTTACAGAATGAATTAACAAGTTTCCAGGAGTGTGTACCACAGGGACAGTTAAATCTGATGGTTTCATGGAGACCAGTTTATTTGTTCAAGTTTTCCAGCAATGTCCTGTTTCAAGGCACACAAGTCAAAGGCAACTGCAGGCACTGTTCAGCCAGACAAGTGAGATGCAGCTCCTATTGCTTATTTAAGAGGAGAGAACACTGGGGGCAGGCAGAGTTCAAAATGCAACCAGAAGCTCCGATTTCTGTCTGAACTCCCTTTGTCTGGAAACCAGGTCTCACGGGACTGTGCTGCTTCCTGGATGAATGAAAACGTACCCACTCGAGTGCAGAGGCTCTGACTAATGCCTGCTTAGACATCTAACTCCCATCAAGATCAACACCATAGAGCTGCTTCATCGCTTGGCTAAAATTCATCACTTGGTTAAAATTCTGGATGCTGCAGTGAGGACCACACAAGAGCACCAGGAACATCTCGCCTGTCAACACAGGGTCTTTTCATTCCACATAAGTCAAAGAAATATTAAAGCTTATACAGAATAATGTACCAGAATTATTGCTCTACATGTAAATTAATTAGTCCCATCTGTATTGCATTGCAGCTTGTTTCTCCCAAATTTCATGTGAAGCGGTATGAAAAAGTGATAAAATAATTGTAAAATGGTGGCTTTAACCTGTAGGACAACAGTAGCCAATTGCTTTTATACAGCTTCATTCCACCCTCTGTAATATGAATTGTGATGGCACCCTGTGCAAATAACCTCATGTTACTTCAAAATAAACTTCAAACTCCTGATCTTGGTTTTTAACCCACTTTACAATTCAGAGCTGTTCCCAAACAGGCTTTGACTGAATGCATGACTGATAAAGGCATTGCATCCTTTTAAATTCAAGCAGTGTATAGCTTGAAGGTTTTGCTTAATTATAGATAGATTTTTGTCATGATCTCTTATTCTGGCAAGCTGAGGAATAATACAAGCAGCAGCAAGCAATAAACATCTGACTTCCTGAGTTCCATAAGGTATATGATGGTAAATTGCTCATGACAACAAAAGTATTGTCCTTTATTACTCTACTGTTTCTTCTTGACAGGGGAGGTCAGTAAAACAGGGAAAAATCCCAACAAAGCCACTCAGAAATGTCAGTTATCACACAATGGGGTATAAATGTGGAGGACACAGAGAAAGTCAGGTATTATCCACTCTGCTTCTTAACATCCTTAATATTTTGCTATGGTACTTCAGTGCTTTCAGAATAAAAATGAAGTGATTGTCCTGCTCTGCTCTGCACTGGTGCAGCCTCACCTTCAGTCCTGTGTGCATTTTTGGGCACCACAGTACAAAAAAGACATTAAACTAATAGAGAGTGTCCAGAGGAAGCCATGGAGATGGAGAAGGGTCTGCAGGGGAGGCTCCAATCTCTGCTCCCTGTGATCAGGGACAGGACCTGAGGCAATGGCTGGAGCTGTGTCAGGGGAGCTTTAGGATGGATGTTAGGAAAAAAATGTTCACCCAGAGGGTGTTTNACTGGTGCAGCCTCACCTTCAGTCCTGTGTGCATTTTTGGGCACCACAGTACAAAAAAGACATTAAACTAATAGAGAGTGTCCAGAGGAAGCCATGGAGATGGGGAAGGGTCTGCAGGGGAGGCTCCAATCTCTGCTCCCTGTGATCAGGGACAGGACCTGAGGCAATGGCTGGAGCTGTGTCAGGGGAGCTTTAGGATGGATGTTAGGAAAAAAATGTTCACCCAGNGAGTAGCTTCTACTACTAAATACTTAAGTTTTTTAGCAATAATGAATAAAAATAAAGAATAAATAATGTGTAGTTGTTCAGTCAGCCTGAGAACTGCTTTGTTACAGAATGAATTAACAAGTTTCCAGGAGTGTGTACCACAGGGACAGTTAAATCTGATGGTTTCATGGAGACCAGTTTATTTGTTCAAGTTTTCCAGCAATGTCCTGTTTCAAGGCACACAAGTCAAAGGCAACTGCAGGCACTGTTCAGCCAGACAAGTGAGATGCAGCTCCTATTGCTTATTTAAGAGGAGAGAACACTGGGGGCAGGCAGAGTTCAAAATGCAACCAGAAGCTCCGATTTCTGTCTGAACTCCCTTTGTCTGGAAACCAGGTCTCACGGGACTGTGCTGCTTCCTGGATGAATGAAAACGTACCCACTCGAGTGCAGAGGCTCTGACTAATGCCTGCTTAGACATCTAACTCCCATCAAGATCAACACCATAGAGCTGCTTCATCGCTTGGCTAAAATTCATCACTTGGTTAAAATTCTGGATGCTGCAGTGAGGACCACACAAGAGCACCAGGAACATCTCGCCTGTCAACACAGGGTCTTTTCATTCCACATAAGTCAAAGAAATATTAAAGCTTATACAGAATAATGTACCAGAATTATTGCTCTACATGTAAATTAATTAGTCCCATCTGTATTGCATTGCAGCTTGTTTCTCCCAAATTTCATGTGAAGCGGTATGAAAAAGTGATAAAATAATTGTAAAATGGTGGCTTTAACCTGTAGGACAACAGTAGCCAATTGCTTTTATACAGCTTCATTCCACCCTCTGTAATATGAATTGTGATGGCACCCTGTGCAAATAACCTCATGTTACTTCAAAATAAACTTCAAACTCCTGATCTTGGTTTTTAACCCACTTTACAATTCAGAGCTGTTCCCAAACAGGCTTTGACTGAATGCATGACTGATAAAGGCATTGCATCCTTTTAAATTCAAGCAGTGTATAGCTTGAAGGTTTTGCTTAATTATAGATAGATTTTTGTCATGATCTCTTATTCTGGCAAGCTGAGGAATAATACAAGCAGCAGCAAGCAATAAACATCTGACTTCCTGAGTTCCATAAGGTATATGATGGTAAATTGCTCATGACAACAAAAGTATTGTCCTTTATTACTCTACTGTTTCTTCTTGACAGGGGAGGTCAGTAAAACAGGGAAAAATCCCAACAAAGCCACTCAGAAATGTCAGTTATCACACAATGGGGTATAAATGTGGAGGACACAGAGAAAGTCAGGTATTATCCACTCTGCTTCTTAACATCCTTAATATTTTGCTATGGTACTTCAGTGCTTTCAGAATAAAAATGAAGTGATTGTCCTGCTCTGCTCTGCACTGGTGCAGCCTCACCTTCAGTCCTGTGTGCATTTTTGGGCACCACAGTACAAAAAAGACATTAAACTAATAGAGAGTGTCCAGAGGAAGCCATGGAGATGGAGAAGGGTCTGCAGGGGAGGCTCCAATCTCTGCTCCCTGTGATCAGGGACAGGACCTGAGGCAATGGCTGGAGCTGTGTCAGGGGAGCTTTAGGATGGATGTTAGGAAAAAAATGTTCACCCAGAGGGTGTTTGGCACTGGAACAGCCTCCCCAGGGCAATGGCCTCTGCACCAGCCTGACAGAGCTCAAGGAGTTTTTGGACAAAGCTGTAAGGAACACGGTGGAATTGTAGGGGGTTGTAAGAGCTGTCCTGTGCAGGGCCAGGAGCTGGATTTCAATCATCCCTGTGGGTTCTTTCCAGCTCAGGATATTCTATGATTCTATGACTCTATGAACCTGAACAACATGAATTACCCCATTTTACCCCACTTGCAGATTCTAAAACCTAAATTTAACACATATAATAATTTATTGAAACACTTCTTGTGACTGTAGGCAGTGTTTTTTCATGTTGAAGGCTGTATAAATCTTCATTTTGAGAGACTGGCACACAGCAGTACATTATCATAAATAATAAATCATTAAAATTCCGAGAAAGTCTATCATTTTTACATCAATACATCACATGCTAAAGCATAAGCTAGCTGAATACTTGATCACTCAAGATGTTTTAAAAAGGATGGGCTTTTTTCCTTATGACCAAGATGATCAGTTCATAGGCACCGTGATGAAATTTCACTGTAGGATAAAAGTTGATTGGGTTAGAGGAGGAAGCACAGAGAGCACAGGCAACTCACAGTTGCATTTGAGAGGTTTTTGAAACTTCTCTAGCTCTGTGGCTGTCAGGCAGCCTAGTGTGTCAGCAGCCCACAGAATGGATTTTTAATTTTTAATTTAACTTTGACAGGTTCTATTGCCTTCAAAAGGGCTTTATTCTCTTTGGAAACAGCACTTGGATGCTAGCAGCTATCTGTCTTTGATGCCTAACTGGAGTCTAACACCAGAACTTCGGTGTCTGTGTGAAATGCACTGGGATTCTCAATAATATAAAGGGTTTGTGTTAAGGATGAAGGTCTGGAATTCAGGGGATCTGACATAGGTCCTTTTTAACACACATCTGCCTGGCCACTATCACAATTTTGCAAAAACTTCTAAATAAATTAGGAGACTGTGCCTCATTTTTAAGGTGTAGCTTAAGCACCTGAAAGGCAGTGTACAAGTGACTTTAGATGAAAGATTGGCTTCTTATTTTTATTGATACTTCAGGTTTGTTCCAGTCATTATTTTCCAGATGTTCAGTGAAATATTGGCCTAAAATATCTGAAAGGCCTGACTTAAGCTAGACCTATAGATACAGGTTTAGGTTCTTTTTATAGGTGACTTAGAAATTCGGGTCTTACTGTAACGAAAGTTAAGCATTTAAATGGCTAAAGAAATTTTCAAAGTGCCAGCTGTCCAGCCTTCTCAGTAAGAAGGAATATATGAAAAAAAAGTCTAATTTCTCTACATCTCCTCAGCATTTCTCAGATTATAAATTCATACCAGGCAAAATTTGTCTATTCCTGTATGATTGTGCATGCCAATGACACTATTTGTATCAGAGCAGTGTTTACATCAGCTAGGTTATATTAATTTATTTATTCCATTTTCTTCTAAGAAAATGCTATTTAGGCAGCCATTTACAACTTCCAGAAGTTGAAAAAATAAATATAATAAATATAATAAATATTTCATTTGTGTAATTCCTTAAGCATGTATCACTGTCAAAACCCAGCAATTTCACTTCATCACAAGTTTAGCTATTTACTCTATACCTATAGTACTATTCACCAGCAATGAAGCCTGAAATTACACAATTTTTTCAGCATATTCTTAATATGTTTGCTGAAGTAATCAGATATGAACTGACTCTGTATTTACTCCTACACATCTACTTCTAACTGCATAATAGTCCCCTGGTTACTGATTAGAGAGGTGGCAAGAAGCTGAACTCCAAAATTTTTAAGCATGTTTCAATAAACTTGGTATCTGGCAAATGTTACTACCATGAAATTTAGGAGGAAGAGAGGCAATCTCCCAGTTACAGAAAAAGATATGAAACTCTGGTTTGCCTACAGAAGCTAAAAGTCACAGCATCCAGGAATATTGCAGCATGAGGATTTTTTTCAACACATTTTAGGGGTTCTTTATATTCCCATTTCACAAAGTTTTTGTGGATAAAATAGAATATTAGAAGAAACCAATCATTAAGATACATTCTCCCTTTTTCTTTCCATATCCTAGGCTGGTCTATGAAAATCATAAATGAAAAATATATTCCCTTTTAAGCCAATGGGATTTTTTCCATTGATCTGAATAAATTCAGGATTTCTCTAGATCATTTAAATGAATGATACATCACTTTTCTGAGAATCATTAATTTGGATGATCTTCCTTACAGCAAAAAGAAAACAAAACTCACTCTAAAAACTTACTTTGTCAGAGAGATTCACTGCAGGAACTCTCAAAGCACATCAGGTACTTAAAAAGAGAGCTTAGTGCCTCCAGCATTCCCATATGCTGCTGGTGACTAAAGGACAGGAACAGGAGACTTTGGAATGCACACAAGCTGCCTGTCACCCTGACACTGATCACCAACCAGCAAGACAGCAGGGCAGCCACTGCAGGACCCATTCCCTTCCTGTACTCTACAGACATTTAGCCCAAAATGTCAGGCTTAGAAATACATCTGAAAAGTGAAATAGGTTAGTTACATGCAGCACAAATCCTGAGAGCTTCACCTTTATTACTCAGTTATTATTAATGCACATCTCCCTGAAATTGTGTGAATTTTGTCCAATTCCAAGAGCAAGGCAAATCACAGAATTTAGCTAGAGATACTCTGCATACATATAAAATATACTGCAGCCCAGCAAATGCTTCTACATGTTCAGATCTGCATGTTGTTTGCTCAAGTTTCTTTTCAAAATTCTAAGTCTGCCTAGACCGGTGTTTTTGAAGAGCAAACGCTGCTGTGAAAAGTCTCAGTATTGCACTTCTTTCTTGTAGCATGTGAGGGGCATTTCCTCTCTGCAGACTCCATTAGCACCACTTCCCACATGGACTATTGCTCTCAGAGCAGGAGCTGGAACTATCAAACTCCATTGCAGGTGTCTCAGTGCTTTGCCAGGAGCAGCATAAAGTGCCTCCTGTTGCAGCTGCAAAAGCTGCAGTGTGGATAATTATTACAGTCCATGCTTTGGGGAGTTTCTATAGGCAATAAGCTTATGTCAGTCCCTTGAAATCTTTCCAGCTCTGCAAAATTTTAAGTCCAGGAGCAAGTGAATAGTTTCCCTGTGACTGGCTGGGAAATTGTGTTCCTTGACCAAGCACTGTCACTGTGGTATCAGAAATGTCTTTTTTCTTTCCATGACACAGTTACATAAACCACAAATACAGATTTTACCAGTCGTTCATATCTCTACATGTGTGTGCAATATGCTCATACACACTCACAGACATATGTCACATTAACTACATTTTTAAATACAGAAATACACCCTTGGATTTAGAGCTAGAATCCACAGAATAGAATGTAATGTACCCATCTTGTGACAAGGGAAGAGAGAAAAGAATACATGAGAGATTAGAAATCCAGGACAAAAGGCAGAACATCCTTCTGTGCCTTTCCATTACAGAACATTACTATAGAAGCAGCCCAGTCTTTCATGTGGATGAGTTCGTGCCTCAGTTCTGTCAGCAGCTGAGATAACCTTGAGTTCTCCCACCAGGGACTTCCCTTCTCCACTCACTGGTTTTGTGTCTTGCCCTGTGACTGACAATTAGAAATGCTATTATGTCATGACCCACATGACACATGAAATGCCAAAGCACCAGGTGTTCTGAGATGATGTTAAGTCACCTCAATAGGTTTCATTTCAAGTTCTAATGAGTGTGACAAGGTAATGATTCATGGAGAGGATCCATAAAGTTCTGGTAGGCCAAAGGGGAAAAAAAGTCATTGTCTGTGGAGGCAGTTTTTGCAAGAAACTAGAATGTGCACAGATGGAAGAAGACTGACACAGGAAGATTACAAAATAAAGAGTTATATAACTTTAGCTAAGGATGCTGCTCCATGCTTCAGACGAAACACCTGGGGCCAGATTTGATAGTGAATCTGGAAATTAGTTTATTTACACCAGCAGTGAGCTTGTGAAGTATTTGGGCTTCAAGAGCAGCTCCACTATTGACCTGTGCAGGGTATTTCATCCTTTGGCTTGGGTAAGGTTATTTGCACTGAGGTACTTGAGTGAGAAGCCCAAAAAATTTTAGATTTTAATTGTCAACTATGCATTTATTTGTCATTTTACTAACTCTATTGGGCAAAGCTCCAATCATATTGTAAGTGGGGTAAATCTAAATGATTTTATTTGATTTTAATACTCATAACAGATTTAGCTTTCCCCTCCTGCCACTTGCCCGGTTCCATTCTGGTTTAATCTGTTATCTTTTCATCATTTAAGATGACAAGACCTTTGGGAAAGTAATTGGCCATTTTCTATGTGCTTTATAGTACTCAGCTAACTCCCCATTGACATTAAATACAAGTACTGAGTATTGTAATGATGTTATTCCCATCTATATTTTTATTATTTAATATCTAAATTCACAGGTAATTTTACATTTATTTGGTTTTCCCAGTATTTTTTACACAGTATGCCATCATGAAATGATATCACAAACTAAATATTTTTCTTTGCAGATCAATGGGCATTCATTAGAAAACATACACTGAAATAGTAATAATGCAGTGTTAAAATTTTCAGTCTTTTGCATTTAAGTGCTTAGCAACATTTCAGGTATCATTATCTGAGCAACATTTAATTAATTAATGTGTGAAACAGATTCCACTTCCATGTTTCCATTTTCTAAGGCATGTAAAAATTCTGCAGTTGCAAATTAGATTTCATTTTCAAATAAAATGCAAAATATTTTGCCTATAAATCCTTAATCTTCAGCCTGTGAAACATATTGTGGACTATGAAAGAGCAGGTTCTACATCCTTACTGTGCCTTAGCCAGTCTGAACAAAGGTCTAATGAGTCTCTGAACAGTGTGAAAAAAATCACTGGCTGTCTGACTAGCCAACTGTAGGGCAGGAAAAAATCCTATTTGTCTAGGTTTGATTGAAACTTGAGTTAACTGTCAGTGCCCACACAAACCGGAAAAATAGGATTAAAGGCCAAAGAGATTGTAACAGTGGAAATGTTGTACATCTGCTTTGACAGATGATTTTTGCACTTCACAGGTTTAACTAAAGATCATTTTCACAGCAGTTCTTATGAAGCTAAAGCTCTTCTACATGAAATGATTAAAAAACAACTGAGGATTAGAGAAATCTAAGCTCTCATAAAATTATCCAAAATGCTAGTAGTAACAATAAGCAAAGTTAAAGCAGAGTACTTACATTTCAAAATAATTAGATGTCTGTACATCAAAATCCAATCAGGTCATAAAATGCTAAGGCCGTTAGTCAGCTATTTTTCCCTAACTCTGTAAATTATTAATCATACACCAAAATAATTTTTATTTGTGATTATGGGAGTACAATAATATTTCACAGACTGTGAAAATTGTAAGGATAAAAGTGAGAGAATCACCTTAGCTTGTAAAATATCTTCGCCCAAATACCTTCCAAAAATGATGACTCGAAGTCATTCAGCACACAAGAGCTGATGCACAGTTCTGTTTTAGTCTGGACCAATGGCAAATAATTCAATCCAGAGCCACTAAGCCACCAGAGCCAAATAAGCCAAGGAATTTCCTTTCCGTTGTTTGATCTGATAACAGGCTTAGTGTCAGAGCTGCTCAAGGAAATGCTACAAATCCAAAAGTGTAAGTGCAAATCCTGATGCTGGGTATTGTGCCAAAGCCCACGCTCAGTCAGAGCAGTGGTGAAAGAGAAGGTGGCTCTTTGAGCTGGGAAGGCACCAGGCACAGTCGAGAGCCACAAGTTACAGATGGGCCTGGCTTGATCTCCCATCACCATGCTGTGGAGAGATGAGTGAAATTCTTAAAACCAGGAGGTTTTGGAATCTCATCCCCAATGTATGAATAAATGAAAAATACTATTTTTTTCTGCAAAATAATATCTACTAATTTGCAATCCACACTTAATTTTTAGTGTTGTCTTGTCATGCTTACACAAAACATTGTTTATGAATGAAAGCCCCTGAAGGGAATATTCTAAAAATAAAGAGAAAACTAAAGGGAATATTCTTGAAATCTTGTCTGACTCAATTGCCATTGTGCAAGCCCCACTCAGAACTTTGCTTTATAAAACACTGCTTTGGGCTCAATCACCAGATGTGTTCTCCATTTGCCACGCTACAATATGCAGTCAATGCAACAGTGATGAAACCAATTGCTGGGAAAACTAAACCTCTTCTCATTATTAAAAAACCATTGTTAGAGGCTGTAATACCTCTGTTAAATTCAAGTGTGAAATTAGTTACTGGTAATTTACTTTTTTCTTTTTTTCCCTGGAGAGATTTGATACAAGTTCTTGATGCTTGGGATCCACAAAGACACAGTAAAACCAAATGAGAACAAGTGGAAGCACTGCTGTGGAGAAGGCAGAGTGCTCGTGTGAATGAGGTTCATTACAAATCAGATTTACTCCACAGTTTCCCTCCAGTTGCAGTAAAGGTAAAACTTGTATGAAAATACCATTGCTGAATGCAGTTCTGGGACTCTCCAATAAAAGGATTGATCCTTGCAGTAAGTGGAACTTGGATACAAAAGGATTGCTAAGCAGCAACCGGAGGGCTCCAGATTATGACAAGTAGATTATCCCAGTAAGAACCACTTAAAAAGCAACCGCCATCAAGACCTTTTATCTGCAGCATAGTTCTTTGTGGCTTAGAAGGTTGGGCAGATTTTATGAGATACTTAGTAGCACAGAGGAAATATCACAGATCAAAATCCAGAGTTTTGGCCAGTGTACATTCTCTCATCAAGACTATTCTCCTGAGGCATGGTTTTCATTATTGCAGATGTCGAATTTCAATTTGTTCAAAAATCATGGATAGGGTCAAATAGGATACTAAAGTCCAGAGGAACAGTGTAAAAATGGGAGGTGTATTTATCTCTGAACTGTACTCATTCAGACCCAGTGAACACTCAGGTGAGCACGAGTCCTTGAGATGGCATTTCATAAGTCACCACCTCCAGGACAGAGCTGCCTCCTAAGGCCAGTCAGCAATCCTTGTGCCCAAGCTAAAATCCTGGCTTATGTCTCTTAGTGAGAGTTCATAACATGGTTTATTTACCACTGGTATTCATTCAGAAGCCCTCCAGTCTTCTAAAAATAACTCAGTATATTATATACATTTCTCAGCAGATGTTTAATGAACCTAAACACACATCCTAAGAAAAGCAGGGTAGCTCCAAGCTCAGCTGGGACAGGGAAAAGGTCCCTGGTTTATCTGAAGCTAGCCTGGAGTAACTGAAAACTTTTGTTGAGAGAGGTTCAAAAATTCAAGCACTACTTAATAATCACACACGAGAAAATGATTTTGGAATTCTGCATTTCACAGAACACAAGCTGAAGCATCCAAGGTACATCACTGAGCTGTCAGAATGTTCTGCACACACCACAGAGCAGCCTCTAATGAATCCACTGAGTGCCATTAATCCAGCTGCTGAGGGGGGTGTTTCTGGCATCACAAACAGCATCTGAGCACGGTGATGAGTGTATGAGATACCAGGTACCATTTTAACAAGGTATTTGAAGGCCATTATATAACATATTAAGGGGACATATATTTGCACATGAGCTTTCTGGAGAACAATTCTCCACGTTTATCTGGTATCCCTTTATACTTCCATTAATTTGTTGGCTGTTCTACACACAAGACTTATCTGGAATTCATGCTCTACAGGTGATTTCTTTCTTCCTGAGCATTCACTGCTGTCATGCGGTATCAATTATCTGTCCACTCTCCTCATTCCCACTGACATATTCATAGGTCATATTTAGAATTTTTCCCCATGTTATTAGCATTGTAAGTTTGGCACATCTTACGTAATTCCTCACAGATACGTTTTCTTCTTGTTGATGGGACCAAATTTATAATACTCAGTCTTCCATGTAGATGCTGTATCTTATGGAAAGAATTGTTGTGCTTACAATTGTTATGCCACGATTTTTAGGTGGACGTTCCCCTCATAAATGTCTAGGATATTTATGGAAAAAAAATGCATGAGGCACCAACATGGCTAAAATAAGTTCAACTCAGTATTCAAACACACTTTTGTTTAAAGTCAATTTAGCTACACATGATATTTATGAAGCAGTTAAGTTTCTTTATAGTGAAGTCACTACATTTAATTTTTCAAATCGCCTAAAATTTTTTATTTCTATTCTTATTTAAGGTATATTTCAATAATCTAACCAGTCCTAGTAGGTCCCTGGTTAAAACTGCATCAATAAGACCTCTGGGTGCTATGTCTGTATAAACTGCAAGCATATTAAGGCATTACTTTCTGTGGCTTTTGTAATATATTATGCACATAGACGAAAGTGACAAGGTTTTTAGCCTCATCAATGAAGCCTCAAGGGGGCAGTTATGGTATAACTACATGGTCTCAACCAGATGGAATTCTTTGGGCTAAAAGACAAAAAAAAGTCCACAATCTATTCCAAGCATTATTTCTCAAGTCTATTGCTGCAGGGTTAGAGTGAATCCAGGAAATCATTTTCTGAAGCAGAACTAAAGGGCCACAAATAAGATTTATTAAGGAGTCTTTCTTTTAATGTAAAATTACATTTTGCCAATTTCAATTAAAATTACTCCCTCAAGAAATCCAGCTAAGGAGGGAGGATTCAGGACATCAGACATTTGTTGCTCTCAAAAATCAGATCTGCAAGTGAAGAAATTTAAATGTTTGAAACAAGAAGGAATGTATGTCATTGATGGGAGACCAGATCCTTTTATCACCTACACTTGTATCAGGGTGAGAAATTCTCCTTTGTCACCAGCTTCATATTAGTTCTGAAGAAGCTCAAAGTGAAGCTAAGAATAACATACAATATTCCATTATAAAAATATATCTGTCTTTGCCTAAAACACTACCGTGATTCCACACCACTTGCATAGTTTTTTGGTTGAATTTAACTGTACATAATATCTCTTGACATAAAAAAAGCATTTGGATTTGCTGCTTTGGACTTCAGTAAACACAGATCCACTGAGTTTCTTCATCAATCAGCTCACTCTAAAATTAATGGGTGGTTTTATTTGGGTTGGTTTGGTCTGCAGAGCTCAGTAATCAGTTTCTTATACCCCTGTGAATAAAACTGAAGTTCTCTCTTGTCAACAAGAAGGTGATTAGGGCTTTGAGCACAGAGATAAGCTTATTACAGCAGACATGGAATCTGTTCCTAGTAATGGTTGCCCAGTCTGCCCATGCACTTATAACACTTGATAGGTGTTCATCTAATCTACTGCCAGGGACTGGAGCCAAACATAGAGCAGACATTTTCCTATTATTTTAACTTTAAGTACCTATTAGTAATCTAGTTACTATCTACTCATTGGCACTTGGACAGATTATTAGTCTATGCAAAAGCTTTCTGTATAGAAGAAAATCTAGCAGTTTTCTTTTAAAAATATTTAATGAAATTAAATTGTTTAATTGCCAAACATGGCTGACCTCCAAGGGTCAGGAAGGATCCTGGTTCTGCCTCTGGCTTTGTCCTACATGAATAATGTGTGCTTCCAGCTCTATCCTAGTTCCTTGAAGGGTTCCTCAGTAATTATCTTTCAGCAGACTTACTTTGATAGCTTTCAAACCTATCAAATACATATTTAATAAAAGTGTTTTTCAGAATATCTGAGGGGAGATGGACAAAAGAAAATGTGTATGAAAACTCTCCCTGATGGCTCCTTTCTGTCACAGCCTGAAGAACATGTACAATTAAAATTCCACATGGAGCTTCAGAGAGGTAATGACTGACTCATCAGACTGTACTTTAAAGTACCCAGAGGGTGAAGCAAATCCAAAGAGGAAAAGGACAAAAAAAAAATCGAGAATGAACGCAAAACAGTCAATTAACATCAGATTTTGAATGGTCAGATGATAGGAATTCAGAGAGCCTGCAAGTAACTGTTGCCTGGAGAAGTAGTCATAATGTAGAGAGGTATTATCCTGGAGGGGAACTGGGAGGTGACTCAACTACACTTCTCCATTATTGTTTTTCCTTCTCTTACTGCAGGAAATATCATAAAAAATGATGACATCCAAATCACTGACAAGAAAAGAATATCCATATAGCAGCAGCAAAAAAAGTGTGTGACAGAGGAGTATAGTCCCTAAACCAGAGCAATTTTCTCTGTTTGGGCTGTGCAGGATAGCCTGCCACATGCCCTGTACAGTCACTATATGACTAAACAATTTCTGTCTTAACATTCTCATTTTCCACCTAAATTCCCACAAGTGTAAACCTTCAGTCACTTGTATATTGTATTGACATAAATCAAAATTTCCAGCTCTTAGTTTTCAGTTCCAAATATGCCTCTGAGATCCTCGTAGCATTTAAAAGGTGTTTTTTCACTGTACGCATATTAGCATATTATGAAAGAAATAATTAGCATATCAAATGCTAGAGATCAATTAGCTGCCAAAGCACCAGTCTAGACACAAGCGCCTGACACTTGTAATGAAATCAAAGCCAAGCTGGCCAAATGCTGCTGCTCCCTCAGCAGGGCTCCTCAGAACAGCAGCAGGCAATGTTCATTCATTACCCTCTGCACCAGCAGTGCAGAAGCTGATTATCATCTGCTCCCATTTACTGCTGTTGTTGAGCCAAATCCTAAATGAGTTCATAGACTCTGTGGCTATTTGTTTCTTGTCTATGTCTATTGGCTGTGTGGTTTATCCCACAATTACCCCTTGGTTCCAGTAATTCCTGCACATACTTTTGAGGTCTCCTCAGATCCAGCTCAGGAGCTGCCTGCTCTTCAGCCCTCCTCTTGCTGGGGAACAGAAAACTGCTGTGGAGAGCCAGGGACACGCTCCTGGTGCACAACAGAGTTCAGCTCCAAAAGTTCTGCTGTGTCAAGACTCTTTGAGGTTTTGAAGGATTCTGAAGAGGATTTAACTCATGATGATGAAACAGGGCTAGAAAACTGCACTGCACAAAGTAGAGATCAAATACATTTGCCCTCAAAAGGAGCATAAGAAATTGTGAGCTTCAATGCCTTGGCGAGCTGAGAATGAACAGCCTGAGGCAATACATGTCCAGAGAGCAGCAAATATAGCAAAACAGCAGCCAAATACCTCATTCTGCAGTCTGAGTATGACCAATTCCTCATGAGATTTTCCTATACCTAAAAGAGAGAGAAAGGAAATTTCTTTTAAAGGAAATGTGATCAAATCTCTGCTCTAAATTCACTGTACAGTTCCATATCAAATGCCTTCTGGCAGCTAAGATTCTCCATTCATCACTAAAGCTTTGTCTTCTTTGAAAAACTTCTTGCACTTTTGCCCTAATCACACTTCCCATGATACAGATGGCTCAAATACTCATTTACTTCCATGGGCCAATAATCTTCAGCTTGCCCTTATCAAATTTCTATCTACAGATACTATTTAATGCAGAATCATATTATATGACCATGCATTCAGGAAAGGAAGGCAACTGACTGGAATTTCATCCATGCTAAAGCAGAGACAATTCAGTAAAGAAATTGTAGACAGTGGTTTAGCAATAGATTTATTCACTTTTAAAAAGGGAAAAAATGCAAAAACTAAAGACTGGTGTGGCTTGGTTTCTTTGTGACTCCCACAAAATATTCTCCAACAAAGCACATTTCTCTTATACCTTTTCACTTCATCTAAAGAATAAACAGCATTTCAGCAGAGAAACCTATCACTGGTTTTATATGCTTTGCTTTGAATTCTATCTCAACAGGATGCTGACAGACAATAAAACCTATTTTCTGGTCCTCAGCTGGAAGTTACTTCTGAAAAGAGGAGTCATAAAAATTGACTACTTTGGGAAAATAATTCTATTTTCACCCTTTATTAAAATGTGGAGTGCCCACAGTTTTATTTTGTTACACTGCAGACCCACCATGCCACATTATCTGAATGCTCTGTAAGTTCAGTGTTAACAGTGGTTATTTCTGCTGTTGATCAACCCTCAGATCTATGCAAAGCAAAGACACTACAGCAGTTGCCAAGAAAATCCAAGGTTAACTCAATCTTTGCTCCTAAGATTTCACTTTGTGTTTTTTTCTGATAGACATTACTTTTTCCACTGTTAGAAAAGTCAGTGTCTGTCTCCTAAGTGACTGCTGGAACCTTATATTCACACTGTGACTTTCAAAGGAATTATGAAGGAAAGCTAATTTATGCATCTGTCTTGTGCCTAAGATATATTTACATAAACCTTATACATCCAGAAAGCCAAATTTTCTCAGGGAGGGGATAAAGGCCTTCTGAAGGAATCTAAGTCAGCGCCTTCAATTCTATGGTTAGAAATGGGGGACAGGGTGGAGGGAGAGGACACATTTCAGTTTCACTTATTATGATAATCTGTGTGGATTTAATGTTATAATTTTAATTCAGGTAAGATAAATTCACAAATATTCTCCTAGTAAGAAAACACATAAATATATTCATAACTCAGACATTTTAAACAAAATCATCTATTACTTGTCAAGAAACTCCTAAACATCTGCACTGAGCTTGTACAAAATACTACAAATTGTTAAGGATTCCCTGAATATTCATTTCATTTGTTTGTTTAATTTGCAGCATATGATGTTTTATGTTAGTAATTATATAAAATCAACACTTATGAACACAGATAAAGGCCTTCACAGAATCTAGCAGAGAGCATAGTGCTGTGTAACAATGAAATCCTTTCAAAAGCAAAAGAAAAAATACTGGCACCATTTCAGAAACGTAAAGCACTCAGTACAGCTGGAAGAAGCATTTATTATTTATACTCTGGAGGCTTTTCATTCACATTTACCAACATATTTACCATTTGGAATGAAGATAAATTAGCAAGGTAACAGCCAATTATTTTTTTTCCCCACAATAAATTTCAAATCCAGTAACATTCAGGTGGACCATTCACATCCTTCCTCCCAAGTGACTGACAGAGATGTGAGAGGCTTAGTAAGATATGCTTGGATCAGAGTGGTAGATGCCATGTCACATATAGTTTCTGGATTTGGATACATATCTGAATTAACGCTAGAAATACATTAAAGCTTGCCAAGGCAGGTTGGTGTCATGAATAATGTATTGCATCCTACAACAGAGAACCCACTATAGAGGCTTTTATATCTATCCATTTAACTGCTGGTCCAACATACAGAGCATGAATTTTTCACACAAAAACCTGTCTGGGGGTTTTGGGCTGTGGTTACATGACAAGTGACTGTTCAGGGCATCATCCTAAGCCAACAGTATAAAAAGTTGACAAACTTGCATGAAACCACAGTCATTTTAAAATCTGCCTACATAATTTGTGTTATGTTATGCTTTTATCAGATGCAGCAGTAAAATACCTGCACTGCAATTATGGATAGACTCAGATGCACAGGAAAAAACATTTCAAGTCACTCTTGAGAGCCATTCAACTCTCTGCCAGTGAAGAAAGCTGCTGAAAGCACTTGTCATCTCAACCAGCCAGCCTTCACCTTATTTCACACTGTAAAAATGCAAATTGTCCTGTGACCCTTAAGACAATAGTGGAATACCCACACTTCTATAAAAGAAGGTTATACTGTTTGTAAGAATTTCTGTATATATATATATCAGCATATACACAGTTGCCCCTCAACCATTTATGAGCCTCTATTTCCCAGGCACTTCACTTTGCCCTTAAAGCTCCCTGAATACTAAGACCTTCTCCTCTATGCATGGCTTCAATCACCCCACTCTGAGCACATCTACAATCTAGTTTGCTGAGGGGTTTATTCTCAGCAACAATTGTGTGTTCAAGATGTTCTGTGGCCAAACACAGAGCTGCTAAGGGTTTCTTTCCAAGATAGGGGTGCTTATGTTGATATGTGTATGTGAATAACAGCCTGGAGATCAGAAAACTCTTCCCAGGAGTGGGAGACTTAGCTTTCATTTCCTCATTACCCTGGAATGCTACAAAACCTCATCTCCCACCATCCCAGGGAAGCTCCCAACCTGTGCCTGTTCTGGAGGGCAAGGAGCTGCCTCCTTTCCTGTACAGCAACTGCTCTGCAGCACAGAAAGGACACAGGACTCACAGATGAAAGGGGAAGAGCAAACATAATACTATTACTCATTCAAATTATGGAATAGAAATCTGAAACTATTTTACCACTGGCTATTTATCATGCACAAACTATGTTCCAGTTGGTATCAGCTGAAGGGAAAAAGCAAACAATTCATAGCAAATAACATTGCCAGAGCCAAAACGTGGTCCTAGATTCAGCTAATACTCTGTGATCAAACTCCTGTCAATAGAATCTCATGGTGTTGAAGCTTCTATCTTGACAGCAATCTGCCTCCACAAAACCAAACTGCATACACAAAACATGCTGAGTGGGTATGAGACAGTATCTGTTTACTGATTACTATTGAATAAATTTTAAAAGAAGTAATTGCCCTGTCATTTTCTAGCTTTGATGTACTTCAGAAAAAATATTTCATCCTTCAGGGGGAAAAGAAGAACACACTTAATAAGGTGTGGTTTCCCTGAATCTGATAAACATAATCCCAAAGCATCTCTAGAAAGTCAGAGTCTGTACTTTACAGATAACTGTGCTCCTGGAAAAATACCAAATTACACTTAGCTGGAAAGCAAATCCACACTGAGCATCAGGGACTAACTTCAGAANCTATACTATATAATATATAAATGTAATAAATCCAGATCAGAAGTGATCTGGAGCTCACACTGACCCAGGGCACACAGATTTGCTCTGCTGGGAGCAGTGATCTAGAAAAGAGCTGGGAGAGACAAGCTGGCACCCTCAGCCTGCTCTGGCACAGCAAACTTGAGTGTGGCAGCTCCCAACAGAGCTGGATGGGCCAGTGGTACCTGGAATGTTCTCACTGGGACACCTGCTCCCATCCCTGCACCTGGACTTCCTTCCTCACACCCTGCCTGTGGAGGTACAACCACGAATTTCACTGAAATTCACTGAACTGGGTTCCCTGATCTTTAGCCCAGGGGTGTAAAGACAAAGCACTGAATGTTCTGAACATCCTGGAATATGAGAGAAAGGTGTGTGCTCACATTAGGGGATGTGATGCTGGAGGATTAATGCACATCAATGTACAGTGGGGTCCTGAGGGGGAGGGAAGGAGACAGGCTCTGTTTGGCTGATGGTGGAGCTCTTAGGAGCCAACTTCAAACCTGAGAATAAGTTATGAGCCAAAGTTTTCTGAAATATAATCAATGGAGGGAAGCATCTGGATTAGAAGACTAAAGACAAGTTAAAGTAATGCTTAAAATTGGAATTAACTGCATAAAAACAGGACAACAAGAAGCCAGAACATGGGCGGCACCTTCTGTAAATAATGTTAAAAATGAGATTGGAGCTTAACAGAGCTGAAACAGTAAACAACAAGTAAGAATCAATTTAAACTCCCCTATCTGATTTAAGTTATACCACTACAAGTTCTTTATTCTTCATTATGCAAACTTCTTTCCATTGATCTGACAAATCTGATTAAATGTTTCTAAGCACTCCCCAAGCTGAAATTGAGGTCATTCACAAGATTATTTTCTATGACTCAAATGGCTATTGCATTAAAATAATTCAAAGCAATGCAGTGTGGCTATGAACAAGGATATGTATTCACTAATGTTAAATCAGAATATTAATGGCAGATGCTGACTATAGGTCTTCAGCAATCCGATTTTATTACATCTTTGTGAAAAACACCATGCCTCAAAACTTAGTAAAAGTTGCTATGGTACAAAACCAAAAGCTGTCCCTATGCAGAAGAAGATTTCTTCAATATTAGACGTGGAGCAGACCTGGGAAAAGAATTCCTAAAACCTGCAATCTCTCTATGGTACTTCTGACACTACTGCAAGTTACAAGAAACCTTCTTGTCAGGGACAAAAGGTTCAGGGCTGGAATTGCTGCAGGATCATGGGCTGTCACTGAAATTTAAAGCTCCCTTCTGTCCTCTCTCAGGAGTGAGGAGCAGAGGTCACAGCTCTGCTGCTGAGGGTCCCAGTACAGCCATGCTCAACTCTGCCACAATAACACATGCCAAGCTCTTAGATCTGTGTAGAATATTTCTCACAGTGAAGGAAGTGGTTGATTTTCCAGCTCAAGGATTTTTTACTCATCTGTAGGAAAGAATAGGTGTCTGATGTGTCAGGAGGTCTGTGCCTCTGCCTGTTTCACATTTCAGCTTCAACCACTGTTAACAATCCAGAAGCACAAGTATTTAATGCCAGGTTTCTTCCCTTTCTTCTCCAGATTTTGTTTTCATTGCCCACAAAAAGACACCCTAACTGTTAAGATTAGGGCCACATAAACCTCCAACATCAGTACTAAAAATCTGTAAATCTACTAATATTCAAACCTATTCCCAAGGGAAAGCAGCAGCTCTGGGAGCCCAATGGAATGGGTGTGCTCTGCTGCATGCCAGGAAAGCCACAAGGTTGTTATGTCACCTCCAAGGAAGCAACAAGTTCTGAATCCTAAAGCAATCCCCACCAATAATCCTTTCTGAGTCAAACTTACTGATGTCAAACCTAATTTAATTCTCTTTACTCCTGCAGAGTGTCAACAGGAGACAGACAGCATCTTAGACAAGTCTCTAGATACCATTTTTTCATGTTTATTCAATTTCAGAAAAATTATATACTTCCCTTAAAACAAATTGTTTTGTCAATATTTCAAAGGAGTAAATAGTGTGAGTCATACTGCTCTGAGTCATCCACCTGGATATTGATTTCAGGGAAAATCATACAATATCTGATTAAAGATTATTAATTACTCTTAGAGGATTAATTCTTTTTTATAGTACTCAACAGCTCTTGGGAGAACATAAGTCTTGTCAGATCAAACACTCCCACTAACAGAGTGGCAGAAATTGTTAACAACATATTTCTGAGCATGTTTTAAGCTTTGAACTTTATACCACACAAGTTGCTGATTCTAAGAGACAGGAATACCCAGAAGCTACAGGGAAACATCAAACTGAAAAATACTTCCTTGATACTACACTTCTTAGTAAGTCATTATCAATTACTCAGGGTGAAAAGCTACCTAGAGACTGATTCCCAGCCCATGACACAATGCATTCTTTTAATACAAATACACAATTAAAGCTGATAATGTTTCCAAAAGGATAAGGATGGACAGAATGGAAAAGAGTAAATGATAACTATAAAGTTTGCTTGGTAAACTGAACACAAAGAGTTCTTCTTAACAGCCAAATACAAGTGATGTCAAAATTAAACATCATAATCTCTCACTCAGGGACCTAAAGAATTGTCAGCAGTAACTATCTCAATATGAGCTACCAATTCACAAGTTGAACCAGTAACTGAAGTTTATTATCTGTGGTTTGCAGAGAAGTGTATTAGATGGTCATTATTCTAAATGTTACTGCTTGTAAAATCCATAAGGAATAAGTGCTGCAGAAATCATTTGTGTTGAGCTTCGCCCATGTAATCTTATAATAAATTACATCAATCATAATGCTGCTGGCTGCTTTTATTGACAGATTTGCAAATTGGAGTTCGTTCTTTGATGTTTCTGCAATTCTAACTTCGATACCTGAAGCATGTCAGGAAAAAAAATCTATATTAGACAACTATGGATTTGTCAAATTTCTCACACTTGATTTAAAACAAAGCCCCAATAGGTTTGATCAATGACATTCTATGCTGGTTCTGAACAAAATTATTAACAACATCACTAGCATTTATATAAATAAACTTTCACCATGTCCCAAGTAAAATTACAAACCTGTAGTAATTGAAACTTAGAGAAGCTAACCCAATGTCAGCTTGCTGCATTTATTTTATGGCTTCACAGAGCTCATACATCACTTCTTAGTAAACACTCTGTTGGCCTTGATGCAGTGCAGCTTCTCACAGTAGAAAAACAAAAGCATTTTTAATTATCACAATGAGGGGCATAAGGAAGGAAAAACAATGCTATTCATTAAACCCTTCCTAATTGATTTTTTACACAGTCTTTTTTAACCCAGTAAAGCACAACCTAAAAGCTAAATAAAACTATTATTATTATTCCATTTTAAGTTTACCAAAGAAGAAAATGCTGTAGAATTTATATCACATTAAAGAAAGTATGTACATATATTTTCTGGCACATTTATGGCATAAAAAGAAAGAAACATGGATTAAAGGACCAAGATCTGCAATGTACAATCTTAAAACAGAAATGGATTGAAGAACTAGGAAAAAGTAAAAAAAGCACTTTCAAACCCTGAAGACTGTGGTTTAAAAGCATCTTTGTGGTAATGTTGAATATTATGGTAGATATTTGGAACAGAATTAGTCTGTTCTTTTTCCTGGAGACAGGATACAATGTGCAGTAAAAATGTTTAAAAAGCAGATCAGAGTACTCTCAGTTTCCATTTTAGGAAAAAGATAAAGTAATTTGTTTGCCTCTGATGGCATCTCTACTTTTTCTAATTCTATTAACTGAGCTCTGCCAGAAATTATGTACTCATAAACTCATGAGGTGTAAACATTTGTCTTTGCAATAATTCAGCAAACACAGCATGCCAGGTATCTTCAAAGCATTTCTTTTCTCTGTAACTGGATTATAGTGGCTAATTTTGTTAAGAACTGATTCCTAAAATAGTGGCATTATCACTGTCATATGACAAAGATGGTGCAGGGCAGAGTGAAGGGAGAGGACACTCAGTGAAGCTCAGTGCACTCTGCAGAGCTTGGAAACATGAAAAATGATTAATTCTTTCTTGGAGAGACCAAAATGTGTTTCCCAACTGCTGGAATCACTGAAGTTTTGCAGCTTGTTTCACACACCCACCTCTGCTGAAGGATATTCAAGAAGCCCATCTCTAATAAGTTCTAAAAATAAACAACATGAAGTCTAAAATGACAGCAAAAGATTTTAAGGAAAGGGTACTACAGTACACATCACATGGTATCAACAAGAAATGTTTAAATCCCATTGAATTCCAGAGAATACGGAAGTATTTCTTTAATTTGAGTAGTTTAAATGAACACAAAAAAGACATGTAGAAAGCATATAGTGGGTATCCTTAAATGGTTTCCTGACAAAGGAAATGATCTTCAACTCCAAAATAAAACCTAAATTCCAGATTAGGTTTAATTATAGATTGGATGTGCAAGTTTAGCCTCAAAGAGAAACC